>JAKOOJ010000019.1:13444249-13791749 GCA_022577455.1 Arizona elegans | reverse complement strand
GGACATAGAATAGAATAGAATAGAATAGAATAGAATAGAATAGAATAAGGAATGGGAATAGAATAGAACAGAATAATGGGAATGGGAATGGGAATGGGAATAGAATAGAATAGAGTAGAATAGAATAGGGAATGGGAATTGAATACAACAGAAAAGAACAGAATAGAATACAATACAATACAATACAATAGAATAGAATAGGGAATGGGAATAGAACAGAACAGAACAGAATAGAATAGAATAGAATAGAATAGAATAGAATAGAATAGAATAGAATAATAAATGGAAATAGAACAGAACAGAACAGGGAATGGGAATGGGAATGGGAATGGGAATGGGAATAGAATAGGGAATGGACATAGAATAGAATAGAATAGAATAGAATAGAATAGAATAGAATAGAATAAGGAATGGGAATAGAATAGAATAGAATAATGGGAATGGGAATGGGAATAGATTAGAATAGAGTAGAATAGAATAGGCAATGGGAATCGGAAAGGGAAAGGGAAAGGGAAAGGGAAAGGGAAAGGGAATGGGAATAGAATAGAATAGAATAGAATAGAATAGAATAGAATAGAATAGAATAATGGGAATGGGAATGGGAATGGGAATAGAATAGAATAGAATAGGGAATGGACATAGAATAGAATAGAATAGAATAGAATAGAATAGAATAGAATAGAATAGTGGGAATGGGAATAGAATAGAATAGAATAGAATAGAATAGAATAGAATAGGGAATGGGAATAGAACAGAACAGAACAGAACAGAATAGAATAGAATAGGGAATGGGAATAGAACAGAACGGAACGGAACAGAACAGAACAGAACAGAACAGAACAGAACATAGTAGAATAGAATAGAATAGAATAGAATAGAATAGAATAGAATAATGGGAATGGGAATGGGAATGGGAATAGAATAGAATAGGGAATGGGAATAGAACAGAACTGAACAGAACAGAACAGAACAGAATAGAATAGAATAGAATAGAATAGAATAATGGGAATGGGAATGGGAATGGGAATGGGAATGGGAATGGGAATAGAATAGAGTAGAATAGAATAGGGAATGGGAATTGAATAGAACAGAACAGAATAGAACAGAATAGAATAGAATACAATACAATACAATACAATACAATAGGGAATGGGAATAGAACAGAACAGAACAGAACAGAACAGAACAGAATAGAATAGAATAGAAGAATAAATGGAAATAGAACAGAACAGAACAGAACAGGGAATGGGCATGGGAATGGGAATGGGAATGGGAATGGGAATAGATTAGAATAGAGTAGAATAGAATAGGCAATGGGAATGAGAATGGGAAAGGGAAAGGGAAAGGGAAAGGGAAAGGGAAAGGGAAAGGGAAAGGGAAAGGGAAAGGGAAAGGGAATAGAATAGAATAGAATAGAATAGAATAGAATAGAACAGAATAGAATAATGGGAATGGGAATGGGAATGGGAATGGGAATGGGAATAGAATAGAATAGTATAGGGAATGGACATAGAATAGAAAAGAATAGAATAGAATAGAATAGAATAGAATAGAATAGAATAGAATAGAATAGAATAAGGAATGGGAATAGAATAGAATAATGGGAATGGGAATGGGAATGGGAATGGGAATGGGAATAGAATAGAATAGAATAGGATAGAATAGAATAGAATAGAATAGAATAGAATAGAATAGAATAATGGGAATGGGAATGGGAATAGAATAGAATAGAATAGGGAATGGGAATAGAACAGAACAGAACTGAACAGAACAGAACAGAACAGAACAGAATAGAATAGAATAGAATAGAATAATGGGAATGGGAATGGGAATGGGAATGGGAATAGATAGAATAGAATAGAGAATGGACATAGAATAGAATAGAATAGAATAGAATAGAATAGAATAGAATAGAATAGAATAGAATAAGGAATGGGAATAGAATAGAATAGAATAGAATAGAATAGAATAGAATAGAATAGAATAATGGGAATGGGAATGGGAATAGAATAGAATAGAATAGGGAATGGGAATAGAACAGAACAGAACAGAACAGAACAGAATAGAATAGAATAGAATAGAATAGAATAGAATAGAATAGAAGAATAAATGGAAATAGAATAGAATAGAATAGAATAGAATAGAATAGAATAGAATAGGGAATGGGAATGGGAATGGGAATGGGAATGAGAATAGAATAGAATAGAATAGAATAGAATAGAATAGAATAGAATAGAATAGAATAGAATACAATACAATACAATAGGGAAAGGGAATGGGAAAGGTAATGGGAATGGGAATGGGAATGGGAATGGGAATGGGAATAGATTAGAATAGAGTAGAATAGAATAGGCAATGGGAATGGGAAAGGGAAAGGGAAAGGGAAAGGGAAAGGGAAAGGGAAAGGGAAAGGGAAAGGGAATAGAATAGAATAGAATAGAATAGAATAGAATAGAATAGAATAGAATAGAATTGAATTGAATAGAATAGTTGGAATGGGAATAGAATAGAATAGAATAGAATAGAATAGAATAGGGAATGGGAATAGAACAGAACAGAACAGAACAGAATAGAATAGAATAGAATAGGGAATGGGAATAGAACAGAACGGAACGGAACAGAACAGAACAGAACAGAACAGAACATAGTAGAATAGAATAGAATAGAATAGAATAGAATAGAATAGAATAGAATAGAATAGAATAGAATAGAATAATGGGAATGGGAATGGGAATCGGAATAGAATAGAATAGGGAATGGGAATAGAACAGAACTGAACAGACCAGAACAGAACAGAACAGAATAGAATAGAATAGAATAGAATAGAATAATGGGAATGGGAATGGGAATGGGAATGGGAATAGATAGAATAGAATAGAGAATGGACATAGAATAGAATAGAATAGAATTAGGTAATGGGAATGGGAATGGGAATGGGAATGGGAATGGGAAAAGAATAGAATAAAATACAATATGGAATGGGAACGGGAACGGGAATGACAATAGAATAGAATAGAATAGAATAGAATAGAATAGAATAGAATAGAATAGAATAATGGGAATGGGAATGGGAATGGGAATAGAATAGAATAGGGAATTGGAACAGAACAGAACAGAACAGAATAGAATAGAATAGAATAGAATAGAATAGAATAGAATAGAATAGAATAATGGGAATGGGAATGGGAATGGGAATAGAATAGAATAGGGAATGGGAACAGTACAGAACAGAATAGAATAGAATAGAATAGAATAGAATAGAATAGAATAAGGAATGGGAATAGAATAGAATAGAATAGAATAGAATAGAGAATGGCAAAGGTAATGGGAATGGGAAAGGTAATGAGAAATGGAAAGATAATGGGAATGGGAACTGAATAGAATAGAATAGAATAGCATAGAATAGCATAGAATAGAATAGAATAGAATAGAATAGAATAGAATAAGGAACGGGAATAGAATAGAATAATGGGAATGGGAATGGGAATGGGAATGGGAATGGGAATAGAATAGAATAGTATAGGGAATGGACATAGAATAGAAAAGAATAGAATAGAATAGAATAGAATAGAATAGAATAGAATAGAATAGAATAAGGAATGGGAATAGAATAGAATAATGGGAATGGGAATGGGAATGGGAATGGGAATAGAATAGAATAGAATAGAATAGAATAGAATAGAATAGAATAGAATAATGGGAATGGGAATGGGAATAGAATAGAATAGAATAGAATAGGGAATGGGAATAGAACAGAACAGAACAGAACAGAACAGAACAGAACAGAACAGAATAGAATAGAATAGAATATAAGAATAAATGGAAATAGAATAGAATAGAATAGAATAGAATAGAATAGAATAGAATAGGGAATGGGAATGGGAATGGGAATGGGAATGGGAATGAGAATAGAATAGAATAGAATAGAATAGAATAGAATACAATACAATACAATACAATACAATACAATACAATACAATAGGGAAAGGGAATGGGAAAGGTAATGGGAATGGGAATGGGAATGGGAATAGATTAGAATAGAGTAGAATAGAATAGGCAATGGGAATGGGAAAGGGAAAGGGAAAGGGAAAGGGAAAGGGAAAGGGAAAGGGAAAGGGAATAGAATAGAATAGAATAGAATAGAATAGAATAGAATAGAATAATGGGAATGGGAATGGGAATGGGAATAGAATAGAATAGAATAGGGAATGGACATAGAATAGAATAGAATAGAATAGAATAGAATAGAATAGAATAGAATAAGGAATGGGAATAGAATAGAATAATGGGAATGGGAATGGGAATGGGAATGGGAATGGGAATGGGAATGGGAATGGGAATAGAATAGAATAGAGTAGAATAGAATAGGGAGTGGGAATTGAATAGAACAGAACAGAACAGAACAGAATAGAATACAATAGAATAGAATACAATACAATACAATACAATACAATAGGGAATGGGAATAGAACAGAACAGAACAGAACAGAACAGAACAGAATAGAATAGAATAGAATAGAAGAATAAATGGAAATAGAACAGAACAGAACAGAACAGGGAATGGGCATGGGAATGGGAATGGGAATGGGAATAGAATAGAATAGTATAGGGAATGGACATAGAAGAGAAAAGAATAGAATAGAATAGAATAGAATAGAATAGAATAGAATAGAATAGAATAGAATAAGGAATGGGAATAGAATAGAATAATGGGAATGGGAATGGGAATGGGAATGGGAATGGGAATAGAATAGAATAGAATAGAATAGAATAGAATAGAATAATGGGAATGGGAATGGGAATAGAATAGAATAGAATAGGGAATGGGAATAGAACAGAACAGAACAGAACAGAACAGAATAGAATAGAATAGAATAGAAGAATAAATGGAAATAGAATAGAATAGAATAGAATAGAATAGAATAGAATAGAATAGGGAATGGGAATGGGAATGGGAATGGGAATGGGAATGAGAATAGAATAGAATACAATAGAATACAATACAATACAATACAATACAATACAATACAATACAATACAATAGGGAAAGGGAATGGGAAAGGTAATGGGAATGGGAATGGGAATGGGAATAGATTAGAATAGAGTAGAATAGAATAGGCAATGGGAATGGGAAAGGGAAAGGGAAAGGGAAAGGGAAAGGGAAAGGGAAAGGGAAAGGGAATAGAATAGAATAGAATAGAATAGAATAGAATAGAATAGAATAGAATAGAATAGACTAATGGGAATGGGAATGGGAATGGGAATAGAATAGAATAGAATAGGGAATGGACATAGAATAGAATAGAATAGAATAGAATAGAATAGAATAGAATAGAATAGAATAGAATAAGGAATGGGAATAGAATAGAATAATGGGAATGGGAATGGGAATGGGAATGGGAATGGGAATGGGAATGGGAATGGGAATAGAATAGAATAGAGTAGAATAGAATAGGGAATGGGAATTGAATAGAACAGAACAGAATAGAGTAGAATACAATACAATACAATAGAATAGGTAATGGGAATAGAATAGAATAGAATAGAATAGAATAGAATAGAATAGAATAGAATACAATAGAATACAATACAATACAATACAATACAATACAATACAATACAATAGGGAATAGGAATGGGAATGGGAAAGGGAATGGGAATGGGAATGGGAATGGGAATGGGAATGGGAATGGGAATGGGAATGGGAATGGGAAAAGAATAGAATAAAATACAATATGGAATGGGAACGGGAACGGGAATGACAATAGAATAGAATAGAATAGAATAGAATAGAATAGGGAATGGGAATAGAACAGAACAGAACAGAACAGAACAGAATAGAATAGAATAGGGAATGGGAATAGAACAGAACGGAACGGAACAGAACAGAACAGAACAGAACAGAACATAGTAGAATAGAATAGAATAGAATAGAATAGAATAGAATAGAATAGAATAGAATAGAATAGAATAGAATAGAATAATGGGAATGGGAATGGGAATGGGAATGGGAATGGGAATAGAATAGAATAGAATAGAATAGAATAGAATAGAATAGAATAGAATAGAATAATGGGAATGGGAATGGGAATGGAAATAGAATAGAATAGAATAGAATAGGGAATGGACATAGAATAGAATAGAATAGAATAGAATAGAATAGAATAGAATAGAATAAGGAATGGGAATAGAATAGAACAGAATAATGGGAATGGGAATGGGAATGGGAATGGGAATGGGAATAGAATAGAATAGAGTAGAATAGAATAGGGAATGGGAATTGAATACAACAGAAAAGAACAGAATAGAATACAATACAATACAATAGAATAGAATAGGGAATGGGAATAGAACAGAACAGAACAGAATAGAATAGAATAGAATAGAATAGAATCGAATAGAATAGAATAGAATAATAAATGGAAATAGAACAGAACAGAACAGGGAATGGGAATGGGAATGGGAATGGGAATGGGAATAGAATAGGGAATGGACATAGAATAGAATAGAATAGAATAGAATAGAATAGAATAGAATAGAATAGAATAGAATAAGGAATGGGAATAGAATAGAATAATGGGAATGGGAATGGGAATAGATTAGAATAGAGTAGAATAGAATAGGCAATGGGAATGGGAAAGGGAAAGGGAAAGGGAAAGGGAAAGGGAAAGGGAAAGGGAAAGGGAAAGGGAAAGGGAATAGAATAGAATAGAATAGAATAGAATAGAATAGAGTAGAATAATGGGAATGGGAATGGGAATGGGAATAGAATAGAATAGAATAGGGAATGGACATAGAATAGAATAGAATAGAATAGAATAGAATAGAATAGAATAGAATAGAATTGAATAGAATAGTGGGAATGGGAATAGAATAGAATAGAATAGAATAGGGAATGGGAATAGAACAGAACAGAACAGAACAGAATAGAATAGAATAGAATAGAATAGGGAATGGGAATAGAACAGAACGGAACGGAACAGAACAGAACAGAACAGAACATAGTAGAATAGAATACAATAGAATACAATAGAATACAATACAATACAATAGAATAGGGAATGGGAATAGAACAGAACAGAACAGAATAGAATAGAATAGAATAGAATAGAATAGAATAGAATCGAATAGAATAGAATAGAATAGAATAGAATAATAAATGGAAATAGAACAGAACAGAACAGGGAATGGGAATGGGAATGGGAATGGGAATAGATTAGAATAGAGTAGAATAGAATAGGCAATGGGAATGGGAAAGGGAAAGGGAAAGGGAAAGGGAAAGGGAAAGAGAAAGGGAAAGGGAAAGGGAAAGGGAAAGGGAATAGAATAGAATAGAATAGAATAGAATAGAATAGAATAGAATAATGGGAATGGGAATGGGAATGGGAATAGAATAGAATAGAATAGGGAATGGACATAGAATAGAATAGAATAGAATAGAATAGAATAGAATAGAATAAGGAATGGGAATAGAATAGAATAATGGGAATGGGAATGGGAATGGGAATGGGAATGGGAATGGGAATGGGAATGGGAATAGAATAGAATAGAGTAGAATAGAATAGGGAGTGGGAATTGAATAGAACAGAACAGAATAGAGTAGAATACAATACAATAGAATAGAATAGGTAATGGGAATAGAATAGAATAGAATAGAATACAATAGAATAGAATACAATACAATACAATACAATACAATACAATACAATACAATAGGGAATAGGAATGGGAATGGGAAAGGGAATGGGAATGGGAATGGGAATGGGAATGGGAATGGGAATGGGAATGGGAATGGGAATGGGAAAAGAATAGAATAAAATACAATATGGAATGGGAACGGGAACGGGAATGACAATAGAATAGAATAGAATAGAATAGAATAGAATAGGGAATGGGAATAGAACAGAACAGAACAGAACAGAATAGAATAGAATAGGGAATGGGAATAGAACAGAACGGAACGGAACAGAACAGAACAGAACAGAACAGAACAGAACATAGTAGAATAGAATAGAATAGAATAGAATAGAATAGAATAGAATAGAATAGAATAGAATAGAATAGAATAGAATAATGGGAATGGGAATGGGAATGGGAATGGGAATAGAATAGAATAGAATAGAATAGAATAGAATAGAATAGAATAATGGGAATGGGAATGGGAATGGGAATGGGAATGGGAATGGGAATGGAAATAGAATAGAATAGAATAGAATAGGGAATGGACATAGAATAGAATAGAATAGAATAGAATAGAATAGAATAGAATAGAATAAGGAATGGGAATAGAATAGAACAGAATAATGGGAATGGGAATGGGAATGGGAATGGGAATGGGAATAGAATAGAATAGAGTAGAATAGAATAGGGAATGGGAATTGAATACAACAGAAAAGAACAGAATAGAATACAATACAATACAATAGAATAGAATAGGGAATGGGAATAGAACAGAACAGAATAGAATAGAATAGAATAGAATAGAATAGAATAGAATAGAATAGAATAATAAATGGAAATAGAACAGAACAGAACAGGGAATGGGAATGGGAATGGGAATGGGAATGGGAATAGAATAGGGAATGGACATAGAATAGAATAGAATAGAATAGAATAGAATAGAATAGAATAGAATAGAATAGAATAGAATAAGGAATGGGAATAGAATAGAATAATGGGAATGGGAATGGGAATAGATTAGAATAGAGTAGAATAGAATAGGCAATGGGAATGGGAAAGGGAAAGGGAAAGGGAAAGGGAAAGGGAAAGGGAAAGGGAAAGGGAATGGAATAGAATAGAATAGAATAGAATAGAACAGAACAGAACATAGTAGAATAGAATAGAATAGAATAAGGAATGGGAATAGAATAGAATAGGGAATGGGAACAGAACAGAATAGAATAGAATAGAATAGAATAGAATTGAATTGAATAGAATAGTGGGAATGGGAATAGAATAGAATAGAATAGAATAGAATAGAATAGAATAGGGAATGGGAATAGAACAGAACAGAACAGAACAGAATAGAATAGAATAGAATAGGGAATGGGAATAGAACAGAACGGAACGGAACAGAACAGAACAGAACAGAACATAGTAGAATAGAATACAATAGAATACAATACAATACAATACAATACAATAGAATAGGGAATGGGAATAGAACAGAACAGAATAGAATAGAATAGAATAGAATAGAATAGAATAGAATAGAATAGAATAGAATAGAATAGAATAATAAATGGAAATAGAACAGAACAGAACAGGGAATGGGAATGGGAATGGGAATGGGAATGGGAATAGATTAGAATAGAGTAGAAAAGAATAGGCAATGGGAATGGGAATGGGAAAGGGAAAGGGAAAGGGAATAGAATAGAATAGAATAGAATAGAATAGAATAGAATAGAATAGAATAGAATAATGGGAATGGGAATGGGATTGGGAATAGAATAGAATAGAATAGGGAATGGACATAGAATAGAATAGAATAGAATAGAATAGAATAGAATAGAATAGAATAAGGAATGGGAATAGAACAGAATAATGGGAATGGGAATGGGAATGGGAATGGGAATGGGAATGGGAATAGAATAGAACAGAACAGAACAGAATAGAATACAATACAATACAATACAATACAAGAGAATAGAATAGGTAATAGGAATAGAACAGAACAGAACAGAACAGAATAGAATAGAATAGGGAATGGGAATAGAATAGAATAGAATAGAATATAGGAGAATAGAATAGGGAATGGGAATAGAATAGAATAGAATAGATTACAATAGAATAGAATAGAATAGAATAGAATAGAATAGAATAGAATAGAATAGAATAGAATAGAATAGAATAGAATGCAATAGGGAAAGGGAATGGGAAAGGGAATGGGAATGGGAATGGGAAAGGGAAAAGGAATAGAATAGAATAGAATAGAATAGAATAGAATAGAATAGAATAGAATAGAATAGAATAGAACAGAATAGAATAATGGGAATGGGAATGGGAATGGGAATGGGAATAGATTAGAATAGAGTAGAATAGAATAGGCAATGGGAATGGGAATGGGAATGGGAATGGGAATGGGAATGGGAAAGGGAAAGGGAAAGGGAAAGGGAAAGGGAAAGGGAAAGGGAATAGAATAGAACAGAACAGAACAGAATAGAATACAATACAATACAATACAATACAAGAGAATAGAATAGGTAATGGGAATAGAACAGAACAGAACAGAACAGAATAGAATAGAATAGGGAATGGGAATAGAATAGAATAGAATAGAATAGAATAGAATAGAATAGAATAATGGGAATGGGAATGGGATTGGGAATAGAATAGAATAGAATAGGGAATGGACATAGAATAGAATAGAATAGAATAGAATAGAATAGAATAGAATAGAATAGAATAAGGAATGGGAATAGAACAGAATAATGGGAATGGGAATGGGAATGGGAATGGGAATGGGAATGGGAATGGGAATAGAATAGAACAGAACAGAACAGAATAGAATACAATACAATACAATACAATACAAGAGAATAGAATAGGTAATGGGAATAGAACAGAACAGAACAGAACAGAATAGAATAGAATAGGGAATGGGAATAGAATAGAATAGAATAGAATATAGGAGAATAGAATAGGGAATGGGAATAGAATAGAATAGAATAGATTACAATAGAATAGAATAGAATAGAATAGAATAGAATAGAATAGAATAGAATAGAATAGAATAGAATGCAATAGGGAAAGGGAATGGGAAAGGGAATGGGAATGGGAATGGGAAAGGGAAAAGGAATAGAATAGAATAGAATAGAATAGAATAGAATAGAATAGAATAGAATAGAACAGAATAGAATAATGGGAATGGGAATGGGAATGGGAATGGGAATAGATTAGAATAGAGTAGAAAAGAATAGGCAATGGGAATGGGAATGGGAAAGGGAAAGGGAAAGGGAATAGAATAGAATAGAATAGAATAGAATAGAATAGAATAGAATAGAATAGAATAGAATAGAATAATGGGAATGGGAATGGGATTGGGAATAGAATAGAATAGAATAGGGAATGGACATAGAATAGAATAGAATAGAATAGAATAGAATAGAATAGAATAGAATAGAATAAGGAATGGGAATAGAACAGAATAATGGGAATGGGAATGGGAATGGGAATGGGAATGGGAATGGGAATGGGAATAGAATAGAACAGAACAGAACAGAATAGAATACAATACAATACAATACAATACAAGAGAATAGAATAGGTAATGGGAATAGAACAGAACAGAACAGAACAGAATAGAATAGAATAGGGAATGGGAATAGAATAGAATAGAATAGAATATAGGAGAATAGAATAGGGAATGGGAATAGAATAGAATAGAATAGATTACAATAGAATAGAATAGAATAGAATAGAATAGAATAGAATAGAATAGAATGCAATAGGGAAAGGGAATGGGAAAGGGAATGGGAATGGGAATGGGAAAGGGAAAAGGAATAGAATAGAATAGAATAGAATAGAATAGAATAGAATAGAATAGAACAGAATAGAATAATGGGAATGGGAATGGGAATGGGAATGGGAATAGATTAGAATAGAGTAGAATAGAATAGGCAATGGGAATGGGAATGGGAATGGGAATGGGAATGGGAATGGGAAAGGGGAAAGGGAAAGGGAAAGGGAAAGGGAAAGGGAAAGGGAATAGAATAGAATAGAATAGAATAGAATAGAATAGAACAGAATAGAATAATGGGAATGGGAATGGGAATGGGAATGGGAATGGGAATGGGAATGGGAATAGAATAGAATAGTATAGGGAATGGACATAGAATAGAAAAGAATAGAATAGAATAGAATAGAATAGAATAGAATAGAATAAGGAATGGGAATAGAATAGAATAATGGGAATGGGAATGGGAATGGGAATGGGAATAGAATAGGGAATGGACATAGAATAGAATAGAATAGAATAGAATAGAATAGAATAGAATAGAATAGAATAGAATAGAATAGAACAGAATAGAATAATGGGAATGGGAATGGGAATGGGAATGGGAATAGATTAGAATAGAGTAGAAAAGAATAGGCAATGGGAATGGGAATGGGAAAGGGAAAGGGAAAGGGAATAGAATAGAATAGAATAGAATAGAATAGAATAGAATAGAATAGAATAGAATAATGGGAATGGGAATGGGATTGGGAATAGAATAGAATAGAATAGGGAATGGACATAGAATAGAATAGAATAGAATAGAATAGAATAGAATAGAATAGAATAGAATAAGGAATGGGAATAGAACAGAATAATGGGAATGGGAATGGGAATGGGAATGGGAATGGGAATGGGAATGGGAATAGAATAGAACAGAACAGAACAGAATAGAATACAATACAATACAATACAATACAAGAGAATAGAATAGGTAATGGGAATAGAACAGAACAGAACAGAACAGAATAGAATAGAATAGGGAATGGGAATAGAATAGAATAGAATAGAATATAGGAGAATAGAATAGGGAATGGGAATAGAATAGAATAGAATAGATTACAATAGAATAGAATAGAATAGAATAGAATAGAATAGAATAGAATAGAATAGAATAGAATAGAATAGAATAGAATAGAATAGAACAGAATAGAATAATGGGAATGGGAATGGGAATGGGAATGGGAATAGATTAGAATAGAGTAGAAAAGAATAGGCAATGGGAATGGGAATGGGAAAGGGAAAGGGAAAGGGAATAGAATAGAATAGAATAGAATAGAATAGAATAGAATAGAATAGAATAATGGGAATGGGAATGGGATTGGGAATAGAATAGAATAGAATAGGGAATGGACATAGAATAGAATAGAATAGAATAGAATAGAATAGAATAGAATAGAATAGAATAAGGAATGGGAATAGAACAGAATAATGGGAATGGGAATGGGAATGGGAATGGGAATGGGAATGGGAATGGGAATAGAATAGAACAGAACAGAACAGAACAGAATAGAATACAATACAATACAATACAATACAAGAGAATAGAATAGGTAATGGGAATAGAACAGAACAGAACAGAACAGAATAGAATAGAATAGGGAATGGGAATAGAATAGAATAGAATAGAATATAGGAGAATAGAATAGGGAATGGGAATAGAATAGAATAGAATAGATTACAATAGAATAGAATAGAATAGAATAGAATAGAATAGAATAGAATAGAATAGAATAGAATAGAATAGAATGCAATAGGGAAAGGGAATGGGAAAGGGAATGGGAATGGGAATGGGAAAGGGAAAAGGAATAGAATAGAATAGAATAGAATAGAATAGAATAGAATAGAATAGAATAGAATAGAACAGAATAGAATAATGGGAATGGGAATGGGAATGGGAATGGGAATAGATTAGAATAGAGTAGAATAGAATAGGCAATGGGAATGGGAATGGGAATGGGAATGGGAATGGGAATGGGAAAGGGAAAGGGAAAGGGGAAAGGGAAAGGGAAAGGGAAAGGGAATAGAATAGAATAGAATAGAATAGAATAGAATAGAACAGAATAGAATAATGGGAATGGGAATGGGAATGGGAATGGGAATGGGAATGGGAATGGGAATAGAATAGAATAGTATAGGGAATGGACATAGAATAGAAAAGAATAGAATAGAATAGAATAGAATAGAATAGAATAGAATAAGGAATGGGAATAGAATAGAATAATGGGAATGGGAATGGGAATGGGAATGGGAATAGAATAGGGAATGGACATAGAATAGAATAGAATAGAATAGAATAGAATAGAATAGAATAAGGAATGGGAATAGAATAGAATAATGGGAATGGGAATGGGAATAGATTAGAATAGAGTAGAATAGAATAGGCAATGGGAATGGGAAAGGGAAAGGGAAAGGGAAAGGGAAAGGGAAAGGGAAAGGGAAAGGGAATGGAATAGAATAGAATAGAATAGAATAGAATAGAATAGAATAGAGTAGAATAATGGGAATGGGAATGGGAATGGGAATAGAATAGAATAGAATAGGGAATGGACATAGAATAGAATAGAATAGAATAGAATAGAATAGAATAGAATAGAATAGAATTGAATTGAATAGAATAGTGGGAATGGGAATAGAATAGAATAGAATAGAATAGAATAGAATAGAATAGGGAATGGGAATAGAACAGAACAGAACAGAACAGAACAGAATAGAATAGAATAGGGAATGGGAATAGAACAGAACGGAACGGAACAGAACAGAACAGAACAGAACATAGTAGAATAGAATACAATAGAATACAATACAATACAATACAATACAATAGAATAGGGAATGGGAATAGAACAGAACAGAATAGAATAGAATAGAATAGAATAGAATAGAATAGAATAGAATAGAATAGAATAATAAATGGAAATAGAACAGAACAGAACAGGGAATGGGAATGGGAATGGGAATGGGAATGGGAATAGATTAGAATAGAGTAGAATAGAATAGGCAATGGGAATGGGAATGGGAAAGGGAAAGGGAAAGGGAATAGAATAGAATAGAATAGAATAGAATAGAATAGAATAGAATAGAATAGAATAGAATAGAATAATGGGAATGGGAATGGGAATGGGATTGGGAATAGAATAGAATAGAATAGGGAATGGACATAGAATAGAATAGAATAGAATAGAATAGAATAGAATAGAATAGAATAGAATAAGGAATGGGAATAGAACAGAATAATGGGAATGGGAATGGGAATGGGAATGGGAATGGGAATGGGAATGGGAATAGAATAGAACAGAACAGAACAGAATAGAATACAATACAATACAATACAATACAAGAGAATAGAATAGGTAATGGGAATAGAACAGAACAGAACAGAACAGAATAGAATAGAATAGGGAATGGGAATAGAATAGAATAGAATAGAATATAGGAGAATAGAATAGGGAATGGGAATAGAATAGAATAGAATAGATTACAATAGAATAGAATAGAATAGAATAGAATAGAATAGAATAGAATAGAATAGAATAGAATAGAATGCAATAGGGAAAGGGAATGGGAAAGGGAATGGGAATGGGAATGGGAAAGGGAAAAGGAATAGAATAGAATAGAATAGAATAGAATAGAATAGAATAGAACAGAATAGAATAATGGGAATGGGAATGGGAATGGGAATGGGAATAGATTAGAATAGAGTACAATAGAATAGGCAATGGGAATGGGAATGGGAATGGGAATGGGAATGGGAATGGGAAAGGGAAAGGGAAAGGGAAAGGGAAAGGGAAAGGGAAAGGGAATAGAATAGAATAGAATAGAATAGAATAGAATAGAACAGAATAGAATAATGGGAATGGGAATGGGAATGGGAATGGGAATGGGAATGGGAATAGAATAGAATAGTATAGGGAATGGACATAGAATAGAAAAGAATAGAATAGAATAGAATAGAATAGAATAGAATAGAATAAGGAATGGGAATAGAATAGAATAATGGGAATGGGAATGGGAATGGGAATGGGAATAGAATAGAATAGAATAGAATAGAATAGAATAGAATAGAATAGAATAATGGGAATGGGAATGGGAATAGAATAGAATAGAATAGGGAATGGGAATAGAACAGAACAGAACAGAACAGAACAGAATAGAATAGAATAGAATAGAATAGAATAGAAGAATAAATGGAAATAGAATAGAATAGAATAGAATAGAATAGAATAGGGAATGGGAATGGGAATGGGAATGGGAATGAGAATAGAATAGAATAGAATAGAATAGAATAGAAAAGAATAGAATAGAATAGAATAGAATACAATACAATACAATACAATACAATAGGGAAAGGGAATGGGAAAGGTAATGGGAATGGGAATGGGAATGGGAATAGATTAGAATAGAGAAGAATAGAATAGGCAATGGGAATGGGAAAGGGAAAGGGAAAGGGAAAGGGAAAGGGAAAGGGAAAGGGAATAGAATAGAATAGAATAGAATAGAATAGAATAGAATAGAATAGAATAGAATAGAATAGAATAGAATAGACTAATGGGAATGGGAATGGGAATGGGAATGGGAATGGGAATAGAATAGAATAGAATAGAATAGAATAGAATAGAATAGAATAGAATAGAATAGAACAGAATAGAATAATGGGAATGGGAATGGGAATGGGAATGGGAATGGGAATGGGAATGGGAATGGGAATAGAATAGAATAGTATAGGGAATGGACATAGAATAGAAAAGAATAGAATAGAATAGAATAGAATAGAATAGAATAAGGAATGGGAATAGAATAGAATAATGGGAATGGGAATGGGAATGGGAATGGGAATAGAATAGAATAGAATAGAATAGAATAGAATAGAATAGAATAGAATAATGGGAATGGGAATGGGGAATAGAATAGAATAGAATAGGGAATGGGAATAGAACAGAACAGAACAGAACAGAACAGAATAGAATAGAATAGAATAGAAGAATAAATGGAAATAGAATAGAATAGAATAGAATAGAATAGAATAGAATAGGGAATGGGAATGGGAATGGGAATGGGAATGGGAATGAGAATAGAATAGAATAGAATAGAATAGAATAGAATAGAAAAGAATAGAATAGAATAGAATAGAATACAATACAATACAATACAATACAATACAATACAATACAATACAATACAATACAATAGGGAAAGGGAATGGGAAAGGTAATGGGAATGGGAATGGGAATGGGAATAGATTAGAATAGAGAAGAATAGAATAGGCAATGGGAATGGGAAAGGGAAAGGGAAAGGGAAAGGGAAAGGGAAAGGGAAAGGGAATAGAATAGAATAGAATAGAATAGAATAGAATAGAATAGAATAGAATAGAATAGAATAGAATAGACTAATGGGAATGGGAATGGGAATGGGAATGGGAATGGGAATAGAATAGAATAGAATAGGGAATGGACATAGAATAGAATAGAATAGAATAGAATAGAATAGAATAGAATAGAATAAGGAATGGGAATAGAATAGAATAATGGGAATGGGAATGGGAATGGGAATGGGAATGGGAATGGGAATGGGAATGCGAATAGAATAGAATAGAATAGAATAGAATAGAATAGAATAGAATTGAATAGGAAATGGGAATAGAATAGTATACAATAGGATACAATCGAATAGGGAATGGGAATGGGAATGGGAATGAGAATAGAATAGAATAGAATAGAATAGAATAGGTAATGGGGAATAGAATAGAATAGAATAGAATAGAATAGAATAGAATAGAATACAATACAATACAATACAATACAATACAATACAATACATAGGGAATGGGAATGGGAATGGGAAAGGAATGGGAATGGGAATGGGAAAAGAATAGAATAAAATACAATATGGAATGGGAACGGGAACGGGGAATGACAATAGAATAGAATAGAATAGAATAGAATAGAATAGAATAGAATAGTGGGAATGGGAATAGAATAGAATAGAATAGAATAGAATAGAATAGGGAATGGGAATAGAACAGAACGGAACGGAACAGAACAGAACAGAACAGAACAGAACAGAACATAGTAGAATAGAATAGAATAGAATAGAATAGAATAGAATAGAATAGAATAGAATAATGGGAAATGGGAATGGGAATGGGAATGGGAATGGGAATGGGAATAGAATGGAATAGAATAGAATAGAATAGAATAGAATAGAATAGAATAGAATAGAATAGAATAGAATAGAATAGAATAGAATAATGGGAATGGGAATGGGAATGGGAATGGGAATGGGATGGGAATGGGAATGGGAATGGAAATAGAATAGAATAGAATAGAATAGGCAATGGACATAGAATAGAATAGAATAGAATAGAATAGAATAGAATAGAATAAGGAATGGGAATAGAATAGAACAGAATAATGGGAATTGGAATGGGAATGGGAATGGGAATGGGAATAGAATAGAATAGAGTAGAATAGAATAGGGAATGGGAATTGAATACAACAGAAAAGAACAGAATAGAATACAATACAATACAATACAATAAAATAGAATAGAATAGGGAATGGGAATAGAACAGAACAGAATAGAATAGAATAGAATAGAATAGAATAGAATAGAATAGAATAGAATAATAAATGGAAATAGAACAGAACAGAACAGGGAATGGGGAATGGGAATGGGAATGGGAATGGGAATAGAATAGGGAATGGACATAGAATAGAATAGAATAGAATAGAATAGAATAGAATAGAATAGAATAAGGAATGGGAATAGAATAGAATAATGGGAATGGGAATGGGAATAGATTAGAATAGAGTAGAATAGAATAGGCAATGGGAATGGGAATGGGAAAGGGAAAGGGAAAGGGAAAGGGAAAGGGAAAGGGAAAGGGAAAGGGAATAGAATAGAATAGAATAGAATAGAATAGAATAGAATAGAATAGAGTAGAATAATGGGAATGTGAATGGGAATGGGAATAGAATAGAATAGAATAGGGAATGGACATAGAATAGAATAGAATAGAATAGAATAGAATAGAATAGAATAGAATAGAATTGAATAGAATAGAATAGTGGGAATGGGAATAGAATAGAATAGAATAGAATAGAATAGAATAGGGAATGGGAATAGAACAGAACAGAACAGAACAGAATAGAATAGAATAGGGAATGGGAAGAGAACAGAACGGAACAGAACAGAACAGAACAGAACAGAACAGAACATAGTAGAATAGAATAGAATAGAATAGAATAGAATAGAATAGAATAGAATAGAATAGAATAATAAATGGAAATAGAACAGAACAGAATAATGGGAATTGGAATGGGAATGGGAATGGGAATGGGAAT
The DNA here is from genome assembly GCA_022577455.1 of Arizona elegans. NCBI lineage: Eukaryota > Metazoa > Chordata > Lepidosauria > Squamata > Colubridae > Arizona > Arizona elegans. The sequence goes on along the minus strand of JAKOOJ010000019.1, from coordinate 13,772,912 downwards.
AGAATAGAATAGAGTAGAATAGAATAGGGAATGGGAATTGAATACAACAGAAAAGAACAGAATAGAATACAATACAATACAATACAATAAAATAGAATAGAATAGGGAATGGGAATAGAACAGAACAGAATAGAATAGAATAGAATAGAATAGAATAGAATAGAATAGAATAGAATAGAATAATAAATGGAAATAGAACAGAACAGAACAGGGAATGGGAATGGGAATGGGAATGGGAATGGGAATAGAATAGGGAATGGACATAGAATAGAATAGAATAGAATAGAATAGAATAGAATAGAATAGAATAGAATAGAATAAGGAATGGGAATAGAATAGAATAATGGGAATGGGAATGGGAATAGATTAGAATAGAGTAGAATAGAATAGGCAATGGGAATGGGAAAGGGAAAGGGAAAGGGAAAGGGAAAGGGAAAGGGAAAGGGAAAGGGAATAGAATAGAATAGAATAGAATAGAATAGAATAGAATAGAATAGAGTAGAATAATGGGAATGTGAATGGGAATGGGAATAGAATAGAATAGAATAGGGAATGGACATAGAATAGAATAGAATAGAATAGAATAGAATAGAATAGAATAGAATAGAATTGAATAGAATAGAATAGTGGGAATGGGAATAGAATAGAATAGAATAGAATAGAATAGAATAGGGAATGGGAATAGAACAGAACAGAACAGAACAGAATAGAATAGAATAGGGAATGGGAAGAGAACAGAACGGAACAGAACAGAACAGAACAGAACAGAACAGAACATAGTAGAATAGAATAGAATAGAATAGAATAGAATAGAATAGAATAGAATAGAATAGAATAGAATAGAATAGAATAGAATAGAATAGAATAGAATAGAATAATAAATGGAAATAGAACAGAACAGAACAGGGAATGGGAATGGGAATGGGAATGGGAATGGGAATAGAATAGGGAATGGACATAGAATAGAATAGAATAGAATAGAATAGAATAGAATAGAATAAGGAATGGGAATAGAATAGAATAATGGGAATGGGAATGGGAATAGATTAGAATAGAGTAGAATAGAATATGCAATGGGAATGGGAATGGGAAAGGGAAAGGGAAAGGGAAAGGGAAAGGGAAAGGGAAAGGGAAAGGGAAAGGGAATAGAATAGAATAGAATAGAATAGAGTAGAATAATGGGAATGTGAATGGGAATGGGAATAGAATAGAATAGAATAGGGAATGGACATAGAATAGAATAGAATAGAATAGAATAGAATAGAATAGAATAGAATTGAATAGAATAGAATAGTGGGAATGGGAATAGAATAGAATAGAATAGAATAGAATAGAATAGGGAATGGGAATAGAACAGAACGGAACAGAACAGAACAGAACAGAACAGAACATAGTAGAATAGAATAGAATAGAATAGAATAGAATAGAATAGAATAGAATAGAATAGAATAGAATAGAATAGAATAGAATAGAATAATGGGAATGGGAATGGGAATGGGAATAGAATAGAATAGAATAGAATAGAATAGAATAGAATAGAATAGAATAGAATAGAATAGAATAGAATAATGGGAATGGGAATGGGAATGGGAATGGAAATAGAATAGAATAGAATAGAATAGGGAATGGACATAGAATAGAATAGAATAGAATAGAATAGAATAGAATAAGGAATGGGAATAGAATAGAACAGAATAATGGGAATGGGAATGGGAATGGGAATGGGAATGGGAATAGAATAGAATAGAGTAGAATAGAATAGGGAATGGGAATTGAATACAACAGAAAAGAACAGAATAGAATAGAATACAATACAATACAATACAATACAATAGAATAGAATAGGGAATGGGAATAGAACAGAACAGAACAGAACAGAACAGAACAGAACAGAACAGAATAGAATAGAATAGAATAGAATAGAATAGAATAGAAGAATAAATGGAAATAGAACATAACAGAACAGGGAATGGGAATGGGAATAGATTAGAATAGAATAGAATAGAATAGGCAATGGGAATGGGAAAGGGAAAGTGAAAGGGAAAGGGAAAGGGAAAGGGAAAGGGAAAGGGAAAGGGAATAGAATAGAATAGAATACAATAGAATAGAATAGAATAGAATAGAATAGAATAGAATAGAATAATGGGAATGGGAATGGGATTGGGAATAGAATAGAATAGAATAGGGAATGGACATAGAATAGAATAGAATAGAATAGAATAGAATAGAATAGAATAGAATAAGGAATGGGAATAGAACAGAATAATGGGAATGGGAATGGGAATGGGAATGGGAATGGGAATGGGAATAGAATAGAATAGAATAGGGAATGGACATAGAATAGAATAGAATAGAATAGAATAGAATAGAATAGAATAGAATAGAATAGAATAAGGAATGGGAATAGAATAGAATAATGGGAATGGGAATGGGAATGGGAATGGGAATGGGAATAGAATAGAATAAAGTAGAATAGAATAGGGAATGGGAATTGAATAGAACAGAACAGAACAGAACAGAATAGAATAGAATACAATACAATACAATACAATACAATACAATACAATACAATACAATACAATAGGGAATGGGAATAGAACAGAACAGAACAGAACAGAACAGAACAGAACAGAATAGAATAGAATAGAATAGAAGAATAAATGGAAATAGAACAGAACAGAACAGAACAGGGAATGGGCATGGGAATGGGAATGGGAATGGGAATGGGAATAGATTAGAATAGAGTAGAATAGAATAGGCAATGGGAATGGGAATGAGAAAGGGAAAGGGAAAGGGAAAGGGAAAGGGAAAGGGAAAGGGAATAGAATAGAATAGAATAGAATAGAATAGAATAGAATAGAACAGAATAGAATAATGGGAATGGGAATGGGAATGGGAATGGGAATGGGAATGGGAATAGAATAGAATAGTATAGGGAATGGACATAGAATAGAAAAGAATAGAATAGAATAGAATAGAATAGAATAGAATAGAATAGAATAGAATAGAATTGAATAAGGAATGGGAATAGAATAGAATAATGGGAATGGGAATGGGAATGGGAATGGGAATGGGAATGGGAATGGGAATAGAATAGAATAGAATAGGATAGAATAGAATAGAATAGAATAGAATAGAATAGAATAGAATAGAATAGAATAGAATAGAATAGAATAGAATAATGGGAATGGGAATGGGAATAGAATAGAATAGAATAGGGAATGGGAATAGAACAGAACAGAACAGAACAGAACAGAACAGAATAGAATAGAATAGAATAGAATAGAATAGAATAGAAGAATAAATGGAAATAGAATAGAATAGAATAGAATAGAATAGAATAGAATAGAATAGAATAGAATAATGGGAATGGGAATGGGAATAGAATAGAATAGGGAATGGGAATAGAACAGAACTGAACAGAACAGAACAGAACAGAATAGAATAGAATAGAATAGAATAGAATAGAATAATGGGAATGGGAATGGGAATGGGAATGGGAATAGATAGAATAGAATAGAGAATGGACATAGAATAGAATAGAATAGAATAGAATAGAATAGAATAGAATAGAATAAGGAATGGGAATAGAATAGAATAGAATAGAATAGAATAGAATAGAATAGAATAGAATAGAATAGAATAATGGGAATGGGAATGGGAATAGAATAGAATAGAATAGGGAATGGGAATAGAACAGAACAGAACAGAACAGAACAGAACAGAACAGAATAGAATAGAATAGAATAGAATAGAATAGAAGAATAAATGGAAATAGAATAGAATAGAATAGAATAGAATAGAATAGAATAGGGAATGGGAATAGAACAGAACGGAACGGAACAGAACAGAACAGAACAGAACATAGTAGAATAGAATACAATAGAATACAATACAATACAATACAATACAATAGAATAGGGAATGGGAATAGAACAGAACAGAATAGAATAGAATAGAATAGAATAGAATAGAATAGAATAGAATAGAATAGAATAGAATAGAATAGAATAATAAATGGAAATAGAACAGAACAGAACAGGGAATGGGAATGGGAATGGGAATGGGAATGGGAATAGATTAGAATAGAGTAGAAAAGAATAGGCAATGGGAATGGGAATGGGAAAGGGAAAGGGAAAGGGAATAGAATAGAATAGAATAGAATAGAATAGAATAGAATAGAATAGAATAGAATAATGGGAATGGGAATGGGATTGGGAATAGAATAGAATAGAATAGGGAATGGACATAGAATAGAATAGAATAGAATAGAATAGAATAGAATAGAATAGAATAGAATAAGGAATGGGAATAGAACAGAATAATGGGAATGGGAATGGGAATGGGAATGGGAATGGGAATAGAATAGAATAGAGTAGAATAGAATAGGGAATGGGAATTGAATACAACAGAAAAGAACAGAATAGAATAGAATACAATACAATACAATACAATACAATAGAATAGAATAGGGAATGGGAATAGAACAGAACAGAACAGAACAGAACAGAACAGAATAGAATAGAATAGAATAGAATAGAATAGAATAGAATAGAATAGAAGAATAAATGGAAATAGAACATAACAGAACAGGGAATGGGAATGGGAATAGATTAGAATAGAATAGAATAGAATAGGCAATGGGAATGGGAAAGGGAAAGTGAAAGGGAAAGGGAAAGGGAAAGGGAAAGGGAAAGGGAAAGGGAATAGAATAGAATAGAATACAATAGAATAGAATAGAATAGAATAGAATAGAATAGAATAGAATAGAATAATGGGAATGGGAATGGGATTGGGAATAGAATAGAATAGAATAGGGAATGGACATAGAATAGAATAGAATAGAATAGAATAGAATAGAATAGAATAGAATAGAATAGAATAAGGAATGGGAATAGAACAGAATAATGGGAATGGGAATGGGAATGGGAATGGGAATGGGAATGGGAATAGAATAGAATAGAATAGGGAATGGACATAGAATAGAATAGAATAGAATAGAATAGAATAGAATAGAATAGAATAGAATAGAATAGAATAGAATAAGGAATGGGAATAGAATAGAATAATGGGAATGGGAATGGGAATGGGAATGGGAATGGGAATAGAATAGAATAAAGTAGAATAGAATAGGGAATGGGAATTGAATAGAACAGAACAGAACAGAACAGAATAGAATAGAATACAATACAATACAATACAATACAATACAATACAATACAATACAATAGGGAATGGGAATAGAACAGAACAGAACAGAACAGAACAGAACAGAACAGAACAGAATAGAATAGAATAGAATAGAAGAATAAATGGAAATAGAACAGAACAGAACAGAACAGGGAATGGGCATGGGAATGGGAATGGGAATGGGAATGGGAATAGATTAGAATAGAGTAGAATAGAATAGGCAATGGGAATGGGAATGAGAAAGGGAAAGGGAAAGGGAAAGGGAAAGGGAAAGGGAAAGGGAATAGAATAGAATAGAATAGAATAGAATAGAATAGAATAGAACAGAATAGAATAATGGGAATGGGAATGGGAATGGGAATGGGAATGGGAATGGGAATAGAATAGAATAGTATAGGGAATGGACATAGAATAGAAAAGAATAGAATAGAATAGAATAGAATAGAATAGAATAGAATAGAATAGAATAGAATAGAATAAGGAATGGGAATAGAATAGAATAATGGGAATGGGAATGGGAATGGGAATGGGAATGGGAATGGGAATGGGAATAGAATAGAATAGAATAGGATAGAATAGAATAGAATAGAATAGAATAGAATAGAATAGAATAGAATAGAATAGAATAGAATAGAATAATGGGAATGGGAATGGGAATAGAATAGAATAGAATAGGGAATGGGAATAGAACAGAACAGAACAGAACAGAACAGAACAGAATAGAATAGAATAGAATAGAATAGAATAGAATAGAAGAATAAATGGAAATAGAATAGAATAGAATAGAATAGAATAGAATAGAATAGAATAATGGGAATGGGAATGGGAATAGAATAGAATAGGGAATGGGAATAGAACAGAACTGAACAGAACAGAACAGAACAGAATAGAATAGAATAGAATAGAATAGAATAGAATAATGGGAATGGGAATGGGAATGGGAATGGGAATAGATAGAATAGAATAGAGAATGGACATAGAATAGAATAGAATAGAATAGAATAGAATAGAATAGAATAGAATAAGGAATGGGAATAGAATAGAATAGAATAGAATAGAATAGAATAGAATAGAATAGAATAGAATAGAATAATGGGAATGGGAATGGGAATAGAATAGAATAGAATAGGGAATGGGAATAGAACAGAACAGAACAGAACAGAACAGAACAGAACAGAATAGAATAGAATAGAATAGAATAGAATAGAAGAATAAATGGAAATAGAATAGAATAGAATAGAATAGAATAGAATAGAATAGGGAATGGGAATAGAACAGAACGGAACGGAACAGAACAGAACAGAACAGAACATAGTAGAATAGAATACAATAGAATACAATACAATACAATACAATACAATAGAATAGGGAATGGGAATAGAACAGAACAGAATAGAATAGAATAGAATAGAATAGAATAGAATAGAATAGAATAGAATAGAATAGAATAATAAATGGAAATAGAACAGAACAGAACAGGGAATGGGAATGGGAATGGGAATGGGAATGGGAATAGATTAGAATAGAGTAGAAAAGAATAGGCAATGGGAATGGGAATGGGAAAGGGAAAGGGAAAGGGAATAGAATAGAATAGAATAGAATAGAATAGAATAGAATAGAATAGAATAGAATAATGGGAATGGGAATGGGATTGGGAATAGAATAGAATAGAATAGGGAATGGACATAGAATAGAATAGAATAGAATAGAATAGAATAGAATAGAATAGAATAAGGAATGGGAATAGAACAGAATAATGGGAATGGGAATGGGAATGGGAATGGGAATGGGAATGGGAATGGGAATGGGAATAGAATAGAACAGAACAGAACAGAATAGAATACAATACAATACAATACAATACAAGAGAATAGAATAGGTAATGGGAATAGAACAGAACAGAACAGAACAGAATAGAATAGAATAGGGAATGGGAATAGAATAGAATAGAATAGAATATAGGAGAATAGAATAGGGAATGGGAATAGAATAGAATAGAATAGATTACAATAGAATAGAATAGAATAGAATAGAATAGAATAGAATAGAATAGAACAGAATAGAATAATGGGAATGGGAATGGGAATGGGAATGGGAATGGGAATGGGAATAGAATAGAATAGTATAGGGAATGGACATAGAATAGAAAAGAATAGAATAGAATAGAATAGAATAGAATAGAATAGAATAGAATAGAATAAGGAATGGGAATAGAATAGAATAATGGGAATGGGAATGGGAATGGGAATGGGAATAGAATAGGGAATGGACATAGAATAGAATAGAATAGAATAGAATAGAATAGAATAGAATAGAATAAGGAATGGGAATAGAATAGAATAATGGGAATGGGAATGGGAATAGATTAGAATAGAGTAGAATAGAATAGGCAATGGGAATGGGAAAGGGAAAGGGAAAGGGAAAGGGAAAGGGAAAGGGAAAGGGAAAGGGAATGGAATAGAATAGAATAGAATAGAATAGAATAGAATAGAATAGAGTAGAATAATGGGAATGGGAATGGGAATGGGAATAGAATAGAATAGAATAGGGAATGGACATAGAATAGAATAGAATAGAATAGAATAGAATAGAATAGAATAGAATTGAATTGAATTGAATAGAATAGTGGGAATGGGAATAGAATAGAATAGAATAGAATAGAATAGAATAGAATAGGGAATGGGAATAGAACAGAACAGAACAGAACAGAATAGAATAGAATAGAATAGGGAATGGGAATAGAACAGAACGGAACGGAACAGAACAGAACAGAACAGAACATAGTAGAATAGAATACAATAGAATACAATACAATACAATACAATACAATAGAATAGGGAATGGGAATAGAACAGAACAGAATAGAATAGAATAGAATAGAATAGAATAGAATAGAATAGAATAGAATAGAATAGAATAATAAATGGAAATAGAACAGAACAGAACAGGGAATGGGAATGGGAATGGGAATGGGAATGGGAATAGATTAGAATAGAGTAGAATAGAATAGGCAATGGGAATGGGAATGGGAAAGGGAAAGGGAAAGGGAATAGAATAGAATAGAATAGAATAGAATAGAATAGAATAGAATAGAATAGAATAGAATAGAATAGAATAATGGGAATGGGAATGGGATTGGGAATAGAATAGAATAGAATAGGGAATGGACATAGAATAGAATAGAATAGAATAGAATAGAATAGAATAGAATAGAATAGAATAAGGAATGGGAATAGAACAGAATAATGGGAATGGGAATGGGAATGGGAATGGGAATGGGAATGGGAATGGGAATAGAATAGAACAGAACAGAACAGAATAGAATACAATACAATACAATACAATACAAGAGAATAGAATAGGTAATGGGAATAGAACAGAACAGAACAGAACAGAATAGAATAGAATAGGGAATGGGAATAGAATAGAATAGAATAGAATATAGGAGAATAGAATAGGGAATGGGAATAGAATAGAATAGAATAGATTACAATAGAATAGAATAGAATAGAATAGAATAGAATAGAATAGAATAGAATAGAATAGAATGCAATAGGGAAAGGGAATGGGAAAGGGAATGGGAATGGGAATGGGAAAGGGAAAAGGAATAGAATAGAATAGAATAGAATAGAATAGAATAGAATAGAATAGAATAGAATAGAACAGAATAGAATAATGGGAATGGGAATGGGAATGGGAATGGGAATAGATTAGAATAGAGTACAATAGAATAGGCAATGGGAATGGGAATGGGAATGGGAATGGGAATGGGAATGGGAAAGGGAAAGGGAAAGGGAAAGGGAAAGGGAAAGGGAAAGGGAATAGAATAGAATAGAATAGAATAGAATAGAACAGAATAGAATAATGGGAATGGGAATGGGAATGGGAATGGGAATGGGAATGGGAATGGGAATAGAATAGAATAGTATAGGGAATGGACATAGAATAGAAAAGAATAGAATAGAATAGAATAGAATAGAATAGAATAGAATAAGGAATGGGAATAGAATAGAATAATGGGAATGGGAATGGGAATGGGAATGGGAATAGAATAGAATAGAATAGAATAGAATAGAATAGAATAGAATAGAATAGAATAATGGGAATGGGAATGGGAATAGAATAGAATAGAATAGGGAATGGGAATAGAACAGAACAGAACAGAACAGAACAGAACAGAACAGAATAGAATAGAATAGAATAGAATAGAAGAATAAATGGAAATAGAATAGAATAGAATAGAATAGAATAGAATAGAATAGAATAGGGAATGGGAATGGGAATGGGAATGGGAATGAGAATAGAATAGAATAGAATAGAATAGAATAGAAAAGAATAGAATAGAATAGAATAGAATACAATACAATACAATACAATACAATAGGGAAAGGGAATGGGAAAGGTAATGGGAATGGGAATGGGAATGGGAATAGATTAGAATAGAGAAGAATAGAATAGGCAATGGGAATGGGAAAGGGAAAGGGAAAGGGAAAGGGAAAGGGAAAGGGAAAGGGAATAGAATAGAATAGAATAGAATAGAATAGAATAGAATAGAATAGAATAGAATAGACTAATGGGAATGGGAATGGGAATGGGAATGGGAATGGGAATAGAATAGAATAGAATAGAATAGAATAGAATAGAATAGAATAGAATAGAATAGAATAGAATAGAACAGAATAGAATAATGGGAATGGGAATGGGAATGGGAATGGGAATGGGAATGGGAATGGGAATGGGAATAGAATAGAATAGTATAGGGAATGGACATAGAATAGAAAAGAATAGAATAGAATAGAATAGAATAGAATAGAATAGAATAAGGAATGGGAATAGAATAGAATAATGGGAATGGGAATGGGAATGGGAATGGGAATAGAATAGAATAGAATAGAATAGAATAGAATAGAATAGAATAGAATAGAATAATGGGAATGGGAATGGGAATAGAATAGAATAGAATAGGGAATGGGAATAGAACAGAACAGAACAGAACAGAACAGAATAGAATAGAATAGAATAGAAGAATAAATGGAAATAGAATAGAATAGAATAGAATAGAATAGAATAGAATAGGGAATGGGAATGGGAATGGGAATGGGAATGGGAATGAGAATAGAATAGAATAGAATAGAATAGAATAGAAAAGAATAGAATAGAATAGAATAGAATAGAATACAATACAATACAATACAATACAATACAATACAATACAATACAATACAATACAATAGGGAAAGGGAATGGGAAAGGTAATGGGAATGGGAATGGGAATGGGAATAGATTAGAATAGAGAAGAATAGAATAGGCAATGGGAATGGGAAAGGGAAAGGGAAAGGGAAAGGGAAAGGGAAAGGGAAAGGGAATAGAATAGAATAGAATAGAATAGAATAGAATAGAATAGAATAGAATAGAATAGAATAGACTAATGGGAATGGGAATGGGAATGGGAATGGGAATGGGAATAGAATAGAATAGAATAGGGAATGGACATAGAATAGAATAGAATAGAATAGAATAGAATAGAATAGAATAGAATAGAATAAGGAATGGGAATAGAATAGAATAATGGGAATGGGAATGGGAATGGGAATGGGAATGGGAATGGGAATGGGAATGCGAATAGAATAGAATAGAATAGAATAGAATAGAATAGAATAGAATTGAATAGGAAATGGGAATAGAATAGTATACAATAGGATACAATCGAATAGGGAATGGGAATGGGAATGGGAATGAGAATAGAATAGAATAGAATAGAATAGAATAGGTAATGGGAATAGAATAGAATAGAATAGAATAGAATAGAATAGAATAGAATAGAATAGAATAGAATACAATACAATACAATACAATACAATACAATACAATACAATAGGGAATGGGAATGGGAATGGGAAAGGGAATGGGAATGGGAATGGGAAAAGAATAGAATAAAATACAATATGGAATGGGAACGGGAACGGGAATGACAATAGAATAGAATAGAATAGAATAGAATAGAATAGAATAGAATAGTGGGAATGGGAATAGAATAGAATAGAATAGAATAGAATAGAATAGAATAGGGAATGGGAATAGAACAGAACGGAACGGAACAGAACAGAACAGAACAGAACAGAACAGAACATAGTAGAATAGAATAGAATAGAATAGAATAGAATAGAATAGAATAGAATAGAATAATGGGAATGGGAATGGGAATGGGAATGGGAATGGGAATGGGAATAGAATGGAATAGAATAGAATAGAATAGAATAGAATAGAATAGAATAGAATAGAATAGAATAGAATAGAATAATGGGAATGGGAATGGGAATGGGAATGGGAATGGGAATGGGAATGGGAATGGGAATGGAAATAGAAGAGAATAGAATAGAATAGGCAATGGACATAGAATAGAATAGAATAGAATAGAATAGAATAGAATAGAATAGAATAAGGAATGGGAATAGAATAGAACAGAATAATGGGAATTGGAATGGGAATGGGAATGGGAATGGGAATAGAATAGAATAGAGTAGAATAGAATAGGGAATGGGAATTGAATACAACAGAAAAGAACAGAATAGAATACAATACAATACAATACAATAAAATAGAATAGAATAGGGAATGGGAATAGAACAGAACAGAATAGAATAGAATAGAATAGAATAGAATAGAATAGAATAGAATAGAATAATAAATGGAAATAGAACAGAACAGAACAGGGAATGGGAATGGGAATGGGAATGGGAATGGGAATAGAATAGGGAATGGACATAGAATAGAATAGAATAGAATAGAATAGAATAGAATAGAATAGAATAGAATAGAATAGAATAAGGAATGGGAATAGAATAGAATAATGGGAATGGGAATGGGAATAGATTAGAATAGAGTAGAATAGAATAGGCAATGGGAATGGGAAAGGGAAAGGGAAAGGGAAAGGGAAAGGGAAAGGGAAAGGGAAAGGGAAAGGGAAAGGGAATAGAATAGAATAGAATAGAATAGAATAGAATAGAATAGAATAGAGTAGAATAATGGGAATGTGAATGGGAATGGGAATAGAATAGAATAGAATAGGGAATGGACATAGAATAGAATAGAATAGAATAGAATAGAATAGAATAGAATAGAATAGAATAGAATTGAATAGAATAGAATAGTGGGAATGGGAATAGAATAGAATAGAATAGAATAGAATAGAATAGGGAATGGGAATAGAACAGAACAGAACAGAACAGAATAGAATAGAATAGGGAATGGGAAGAGAACAGAACGGAACAGAACAGAACAGAACAGAACAGAACAGAACATAGTAGAATAGAATAGAATAGAATAGAATAGAATAGAATAGAATAGAATAGAATAGAATAGAATAGAATAATAAATGGAAATAGAACAGAACAGAATAATGGGAATTGGAATGGGAATGGGAATGGGAATGGGAATAGAATAGAATAGAGTAGAATAGAATAGGGAATGGGAATTGAATACAACAGAAAAGAACAGAATAGAATACAATACAATACAATACAATAAAATAGAATAGAATAGGGAATGGGAATAGAACAGAACAGAATAGAATAGAATAGAATAGAATAGAATAGAATAGAATAGAATAGAATAGAATAATAAATGGAAATAGAACAGAACAGAACAGGGAATGGGAATGGGAATGGGAATGGGAATGGGAATAGAATAGGGAATGGACATAGAATAGAATAGAATAGAATAGAATAGAATAGAATAGAATAGAATAGAATAGAATAGAATAAGGAATGGGAATAGAATAGAATAATGGGAATGGGAATGGGAATAGATTAGAATAGAGTAGAATAGAATAGGCAATGGGAATGGGAAAGGGAAAGGGAAAGGGAAAGGGAAAGGGAAAGGGAAAGGGAAAGGGAATAGAATAGAATAGAATAGAATAGAATAGAATAGAATAGAATAGAGTAGAATAATGGGAATGTGAATGGGAATGGGAATAGAATAGAATAGAATAGGGAATGGACATAGAATAGAATAGAATAGAATAGAATAGAATAGAATAGAATAGAATAGAATAGAATTGAATAGAATAGAATAGTGGGAATGGGAATAGAATAGAATAGAATAGAATAGAATAGAATAGGGAATGGGAATAGAACAGAACAGAACAGAACAGAATAGAATAGAATAGGGAATGGGAAGAGAACAGAACGGAACAGAACAGAACAGAACAGAACAGAACAGAACATAGTAGAATAGAATAGAATAGAATAGAATAGAATAGAATAGAATAGAATAGAATAGAATAGAATAGAATAGAATAGAATAATAAATGGAAATAGAACAGAACAGAACAGGGAATGGGAATGGGAATGGGAATGGGAATGGGAATAGAATAGGGAATGGACATAGAATAGAATAGAATAGAATAGAATAGAATAGAATAGAATAAGGAATGGGAATAGAATAGAATAATGGGAATGGGAATGGGAATAGATTAGAATAGAGTAGAATAGAATATGCAATGGGAATGGGAATGGGAAAGGGAAAGGGAAAGGGAAAGGGAAAGGGAAAGGGAAAGGGAAAGGGAAAGGGAATAGAATAGAATAGAATAGAATAGAATAGAATAGAGTAGAATAATGGGAATGTGAATGGGAATGGGAATAGAATAGAATAGAATAGGGAATGGACATAGAATAGAATAGAATAGAATAGAATAGAATAGAATAGAATAGAATTGAATAGAATAGAATAGTGGGAATGGGAATAGAATAGAATAGAATAGAATAGAATAGAATAGAATAGGGAATGGGAATAGAACAGAACGGAACAGAACAGAACAGAACAGAACATAGTAGAATAGAATAGAATAGAATAGAATAGAATAGAATAGAATAGAATAGAATAGAATAGAATAGAATAGAATAGAATAATGGGAATGGGAATGGGAATGGGAATAGAATAGAATAGAATAGAATAGAATAGAATAGAATAGAATAGAATAGAATAATGGGAATGGGAATGGGAATGGGAATGGAAATAGAATAGAATAGAATAGAATAGGGAATGGACATAGAATAGAATAGAATAGAATAGAATAGAATAGAATAAGGAATGGGAATAGAATAGAACAGAATAATGGGAATGGGAATGGGAATGGGAATGGGAATGGGAATAGAATAGAATAGAGTAGAATAGAATAGGGAATGGGAATTGAATACAACAGAAAAGAACAGAATAGAATAGAATACAATACAATACAATACAATACAATAGAATAGAATAGGGAATGGGAATAGAACAGAACAGAACAGAACAGAACAGAACAGAATAGAATAGAATAGAATAGAATAGAATAGAATAGAATAGAAGAATAAATGGAAATAGAACATAACAGAACAGGGAATGGGAATGGGAATAGATTAGAATAGAATAGAATAGAATAGGCAATGGGAATGGGAAAGGGAAAGTGAAAGGGAAAGGGAAAGGGAAAGGGAAAGGGAAAGGGAAAGGGAATAGAATAGAATAGAATACAATAGAATAGAATAGAATAGAATAGAATAGAATAGAATAGAATAGAATAGAATAATGGGAATGGGAATGGGATTGGGAATAGAATAGAATAGAATAGGGAATGGACATAGAATAGAATAGAATAGAATAGAATAGAATAGAATAGAATAGAATAAGGAATGGGAATAGAACAGAATAATGGGAATGGGAATGGGAATGGGAATGGGAATGGGAATGGGAATAGAATAGAATAGAATAGGGAATGGACATAGAATAGAATAGAATAGAATAGAATAGAATAGAATAGAATAGAATAAGGAATGGGAATAGAATAGAATAATGGGAATGGGAATGGGAATGGGAATGGGAATGGGAATAGAATAGAATAAAGTAGAATAGAATAGGGAATGGGAATTGAATAGAACAGAACAGAACAGAACAGAATAGAATAGAATAGAATACAATACAATACAATACAATACAATACAATACAATACAATACAATAGGGAATGGGAATAGAACAGAACAGAACAGAACAGAACAGAACAGAACAGAATAGAATAGAATAGAATAGAAGAATAAATGGAAATAGAACAGAACAGAACAGAACAGGGAATGGGCATGGGAATGGGAATGGGAATGGGAATGGGAATAGATTAGAATAGAGTAGAATAGAATAGGCAATGGGAATGGGAATGAGAAAGGGAAAGGGAAAGGGAAAGGGAAAGGGAAAGGGAAAGGGAATAGAATAGAATAGAATAGAATAGAATAGAATAGAACAGAATAGAATAATGGGAATGGGAATGGGAATGGGAATGGGAATGGGAATGGGAATAGAATAGAATAGTATAGGGAATGGACATAGAATAGAAAAGAATAGAATAGAATAGAATAGAATAGAATAGAATAGAATAGAATAGAATAAGGAATGGGAATAGAATAGAATAATGGGAATGGGAATGGGAATGGGAATGGGAATGGGAATGGGAATGGGAATGGGAATGGGAATAGAATAGAATAAAGTAGAATAGAATAGGGAATGGGAATTGAATAGAACAGAACAGAACAGAACAGAATAGAATAGAATACAATACAATACAATACAATACAATACAATACAATACAATACAATACAATAGGGAATGGGAATAGAACAGAACAGAACAGAACAGAACAGAACAGAACAGAATAGAATAGAATAGAATAGAAGAATAAATGGAAATAGAACAGAACAGAACAGAACAGGGAATGGGCATGGGAATGGGAATGGGAATGGGAATGGGAATAGATTAGAATAGAGTAGAATAGAATAGGCAATGGGAATGGGAATGAGAAAGGGAAAGGGAAAGGGAAAGGGAAAGGGAAAGGGAAAGGGAATAGAATAGAATAGAATAGAATAGAATAGAATAGAACAGAATAGAATAATGGGAATGGGAATGGGAATGGGAATGGGAATGGGAATGGGAATAGAATAGAATAGAATAGGGAATGGGAATAGAACAGAACAGAACAGAACAGAACAGAACAGAATAGAATAGAATAGAATAGAATAGAATAGAATAGAAGAATAAATGGAAATAGAATAGAATAGAATAGAATAGAATAGAATAGAATAGAATAATGGGAATGGGAATGGGAATAGAATAGAATAGGGAATGGGAATAGAACAGAACTGAACAGAACAGAACAGAACAGAATAGAATAGAATAGAATAGAATAGAATAGAATAATGGGAATGGGAATGGGAATGGGAATGGGAATAGATAGAATAGAATAGAGAATGGACATAGAATAGAATAGAATAGAATAGAATAGAATAGAATAGAATAGAATAAGGAATGGGAATAGAATAGAATAGAATAGAATAGAATAGAATAGAATAGAATAGAATAGAATAATGGGAATGGGAATGGGAATAGAATAGAATAGAATAGGGAATGGGAATAGAACAGAACAGAACAGAACAGAACAGAACAGAATAGAATAGAATAGAATAGAATAGAATAGAAGAATAAATGGAAATAGAATAGAATAGAATAGAATAGAATAGAATAGAATAGGGAATGGGAATGGGAATGGGAATGGGAATGGGAATGGGAATGAGAATAGAACAGAATAGAATAGAATAGAATAGAATAAGGAATGGGAATAGAATAGAATAGAATAGAATAATGGGAATGGGAATGGGAATGGGAATGGGAATAGATTAAAATAGAGTAGAATAGAATAGGCAATGGGAATGGGAATGGGAATGGGAAAGGGAAAGGGAAAGGGAAAGGGAATGGGAATAGAATAGAATAGAATAGAATAGAATAGAATAGAATAGAATAGAACAGAATAGAATAATGGGAATGGGAATGGGAATGGGAATGGGAATGGGAATGGGAATAGAATAGAATAGTATAGGGAATGGACATAGAATAGAAAAGAATATAATATAATAGAATAGAATAGAATAGAATAGAATAGAATAGAATAGAATAAGGAATGGGAATAGAATAGAATAATGGGAATGGGAATGGGAATGGGAATGGGAATAGAATAGAATAGAATAGAATAGAATAGAATAGAATAGAATAATGGGAATGGGAATGGGAATAGAATAGAATAGAATAGGGAATGGGAATAGAACAGAACAGAACAGAACAGAACAGAACAGAATAGAATAGAATAGAATAGAATAGAATAGAATAGAATAATAAATGGAAATAGAATAGAATAGAATAGAATAGAATAGAATAGAATAGAATACAATACAATACAATACAATACAATACAATAGGGAAAGGGAATGGGAATAGATTAGAATAGAGCAGAATAGAATAGGCAATGGGAATGGGAAAGGGAAAGGGAAAGGGAAAGGGAATAGAATAGAATAGAATAGAATAGAATAGAATAGAATAGAATAGAATAATGGGAATGGGAATGGGAATGGGAATAGAATAGAATAGAATAGGGAATGGGAATAGAATTGAATAGAATAGAATAGAATAGAATAGAATAGAATAGAATAGAATACAATACAATACAATACAATACAATACAATACAATACAATACATTACAATACAATACGGAATGGGAATGGGATAGGTAATGGGAATGGGAATGGGAATGGGAATGGGAAAAGAATAGAATAAAATACAATATGGAATGGGAACGGGAACGGGAATGACAATAGAATAGAATAGAATAGAATAGAATTGAATAGAATAGAATAATGGGAATGGGAATGGGAATGGGAATAGAATAGAATAGGGAATTGGAACAAAACAGAACAGAACAGAATAGAATAGAATAGAATAGAATAGAATAGAATAGAATAGAATAGAATAATGGGAATGGGAATGGGAATGGGAATAGAATAGAATAGGGAATGGGAACAGTACAGAATAGAATAGAATAGAATAGAATAGAATAGAATAGAATAGAATAGAATAGAATAAGGAATGGGAATAGAATAGAATAGAATAGAATAGAATAGGGAATGGGAATGGGAAAGGTAATGGGAATGGGAATGGGAATGGGAATGGGAATGGGAATGGGAATAGAACAGAACAGAACAGAACAGAATAGAATAGAATAGGGAATGGGAATAGAATAGAATAGAATAGAATAGAATATAGTAGAATAGAATAGGGAATGGGAATAGAATAGAATAGAATAGAATAGAATAGAATAGAATAGAACAGAATAGAATAGAATAAGGAATGGGAATAGAATAGAATAGAATAGAATAGAATAGAATAGGGAATGGGAATGGGAATGGGAAAGGGAAAGGGAAAGGGAAATGGAAAAGGAATAGAATAGAATAGAATAGGGAATGGGAATAGAACAGAACACAATAGAATAGAAAAGAATGAGGAATGGGAATAGTATAGTATAGTATAGTATAGAATAGAATAGAATAGAATAGAATAGAATAGGGAATGGTCATAGAACAGAATAGAATAGAATAGAATAGAATAGAATAGAATAGAGAATGGCAAAGGTAATGGGAATGGGAAAGTTAATGAGAAATGGAAAGATAATGGGAATGGGAACTGAATAGAATAGAATAGAATAGCATAGAATAGAATAGAATAGAATAGAATAGAATAGAATAGAATAGAATAGAATAGAATAGAATAGAATAAGGAATGGGAATAGAATAGAATAATGGGAATGGGAATGGGAATGGGAATGGGAATAGAATAGAATAGAGTAGAATAGAATAGGGAATGGGAATTGAATAGAACAGAACAGAACAGAACAGAACAGAATACAATACAATACAATACAATACAATACAATACAATACAATACAATACAATAGGGAATGGGAATAGAACAGAACAGAACAGAACAGAACAGAACAGAACAGAACAGAATAGAATAGAATAGAATAGAAGAATAAATGGAAATAGAACAGAACAGAACAGAACAGAGAATGGGCATGGGAATGGGAATGGGAATGGGAATGGGAATAGAATAGAATAGAATAGAATAGAATAGAATAAGGAATGGGAATAGAATAGAATAGAATAGAATAATGGGAATGGGAATGGGAATGGGAATGGGAATAGATTAGAATAGAGTAGAATAGAATAGGCAATGGGAATGGGAATGGGAATGGGAAAGGGAAAGGGAAAGGGAAAGGGAAAGGGAAAGGGAATGGGAATAGAATAGAATAGAATAGAATAGAATAGAATAGAATAGAATAGAATAGAATAGAATAGAAAAGAATAGAACAGAATAGAATAATGGGAATGGGAATGGGAATGGGAATGGGAATGGGAATAGAATAGAATAGTATAGGGAATGGACATAGAATAGAAAAGAATAGAATAGAATAGAATAGAATAGAATAGAATAGAATAGAATAAGGAATGGGAATAGAATAGAATAATGGGAATGGGAATGGGAATGGGAATGGGAATGGGAATAGAATAGAATAGAATAGAATAGAATAGAATAATGGGAATGGGAATGGGAATAGAATAGAATAGAATAGAATAGGGAATGGGAATAGAACAGAACAGAACAGAACAGAACAGAACAGAATAGAATAGAAAAGAATATAAGAATAAATGGAAATAGAATAGAATAGAATAGAATAGAATAGAATAGAATAGGGAATGGGAATGGGAATGGGAATGGGAATGAGAATAGAATAGAATAGAATAGAATAGAATAGAATAGAATAGAATAGAATAGAATACAATACAATACAATACAATACAATACAATACAATACAATACAATACAATACAATAGGGAAAGGGAATGGGAAAGGTAATGGGAATGGGAATGGGAATGGGAATAGATTAGAATAGAGTAGAATAGAATAGGCAATGGGAATGGGAAAGGGAAAGGGAAAGGGAAATTGAAAGGGAAAGGGAAAGGGAAAGGGAATAGAATAGAATAGAATAGAATAGAATAGAATAGAATAGAATAGAATAGAATAGAATAATGGGAATGGGAATGGGAATGGGAATAGAATAGAATAGAATAGGGAATGGACATAGAATAGAATAGAATAGAATAGAATAGAATAGAATAGAATAGAATAGAATAAGGAATGGGAATAGAATAGAATAATGGGAATGGGAATGGGAATGGGAATGGGAATGGGAATGGGAATGGGAATGGGAATGGGAATAGAATAGAATAGAGTAGAATAGAATAGGGAGTGGGAATTGAATAGAACAGAACAGAACAGAACAGAACAGAACAGAATAGAATAGAATAGAATAGAATAGAATACAATACAATACAATACAATACAATACAATACAATACAATAGGGAATGGGAATAGAACAGAACAGAACAGAACAGAACAGAACAGAATAGAATAGAATAGAAGAATAAATGGAAATAGAAAAGAACAGAACAGAACAGGGAATGGGCATGGGAATGGGAATGGGAATGGGAATAGAATAGAATAGTATAGGGAATGGACATAGAAGAGAAAAGAATAGAATAGAATAGAATAGAATAGAATAGAATAGAATAGAATAGAATAGAATAGAATAGAATAGAATAGAATAAGGAATGGGAATAGAATAGAATAATGGGAATGGGAATGGGAATGGGAATGGGAATGGGAATGGGAATAGAATAGAATAGAATAGAATAGAATAGAATAGAATAGAATAGAATAGAATAATGGGAATGGGAATGGGAATAGAATAGAATAGAATAGGGAATGGGAATAGAACAGAACAGAACAGAACAGAACAGAACAGAACAGAATAGAATAGAATAGAATAGAATAGAATAGAAGAATAAATGGAAATAGAATAGAATAGAATAGAATAGAATAGAATAGAATAGAATAGGGAATGGGAATGGGAATGGGAATGGGAATGGGAATGAGAATAGAATAGAATAGAATAGAATACAATACAATACAATACAATACAATACAATACAATAGGGAAAGGGAATGGGAAAGGTAATGGGAATGGGAATGGGAATGGGAATAGATTAGAATAGAGTAGAATAGAATAGGCAATGGGAATGGGAAAGGGAAAGGGAAAGGGAAAGGGAAAGGGAAAGGGAAAGGGAAAGGGAATAGAATAGAATAGAATAGAATAGAATAGAATAGAATAGAATAGAATAGAATAGACTAATGGGAATGGGAATGGGAATGGGAATAGAATAGAATAGAATAGGGAATGGACATAGAATAGAATAGAATAGAATAGAATAGAATAGAATAGAATAGAATAGAATAGAATAAGGAATGGGAATAGAATAGAATAATGGGAATGGGAATGGGAATGGGAATGGGAATGGGAATGGGAATGGGAATGGGAATAGAATAGAATAGAGTAGAATAGAATAGGGAATGGGAATTGAATAGAACAGAACAGAATAGAGTAGAATACAATACAATAGAATAGAATAGGTAATGGGAATAGAATAGAATAGAATAGAATAGAATACAATAGAATACAATACAATACAATACAATACAATACAATACAATACAATACAATACAATAGGGAATAGGAATGGGAATGGGAAAGGGAATGGGAATGGGAATGGGAATGGGAATGGGAATGGGAATGGGAATGGGAATGGGAATGGGAAAAGAATAGAATAAAATACAATATGGAATGGGAACGGGAACGGGAATGACAATAGAATAGAATAGAATAGAATAGAATAGAATAGGGAATGGGAATAGAACAGAAAAGAACAGAACAGAATAGAATAGAATAGGGAATGGGAATAGAACAGAACGGAACGGAACGGAACAGAACAGAACAGAACAGAACAGAACAGAACATAGTAGAATAGAATAGAATAGAATAGAATAGAATAGAATAGAATAGAATAGAATAGAATAGAATAGAATAGAATAATGGGAATGGGAATGGGAATGGGAATGGGAATAGAATAGAATAGAATAGAATAGAATAGAATAGAATAGAATAATGGGAATGGGAATGGGAATGGGAATGGAAATAGAATAGAATAGAATAGAATAGGGAATGGACATAGAATAGAATAGAATAGAATAGAATAGAATAGAATAGAATAGAATAAGGAATGGGAATAGAATAGAACAGAATAATGGGAATGGGAATGGGAATGGGAATGGGAATGGGAATAGAATAGAATAGAGTAGAATAGAATAGGGAATGGGAATTGAATACAACAGAAAAGAACAGAATAGAATACAATACAATAGAATAGAATAGAATAGGGAATGGGAATAGAACAGAACAGAATAGAATAGAATAGAATAGAATAGAATAGAATAGAATAGAATAGAATAGAATAATAAATGGAAATAGAACAGAACAGAACAGGGAATGGGAATGGGAATGGGAATGGGAATGGGAATAGAATAGGGAATGGACATAGAATAGAATAGAATAGAATAGAATAGAATAGAATAGAATAGAATAAGGAATGGGAATAGAATAGAATAATGGGAATGGGAATGGGAATAGATTAGAATAGAGTAGAATAGAATAGGCAATGGGAATGGGAAAGGGAAAGGGAAAGGGAAAGGGAAAGGGAAAGGGAAAGGGAAAGGGAAAGGGAAAGGGAATAGAATAGAATAGAATAGAATAGAATAGAATAGAATAGAATAGAATAATGGGAATGGGAATGGGAATGGGAATAGAATAGAATAGAATAGGGAATGGACATAGAATAGAATAGAATAGAATAGAATAGAATAGAATAGAATAGAATTGAATAGAATAGTGGGAATGGGAATAGAATAGAATAGAATAGAATAGAATAGAATAGAATAGAATAGGGAATGGGAATAGAACAGAACAGAACAGAACAGAATAGAATAGAATAGAATAGGGAATGGGAATAGAACAGAACGGAACGGAACAGAACAGAACAGAACAGAACATAGTAGAATAGAATACAATAGAATACAATACAATACAATACAATACATTAGAATAGGGAATGGGAATAGAACAGAACAGAATAGAATAGAATAGAATAGAATAATAAATGGAAATAGAACAGAACAGAACAGGGAATGGGAATGGGAATGGGAATGGGAATAGATTAGAATAGAGTAGAATAGAATAGGCAATGGGAATGGGGAAAGGGAAAGGGAAAGGGAAAGGGAAAGAGAAAGGGAAAGGGAAAGGGAAAGGGAAAGGGAAAGGGAATAGAATAGAATAGAATAGAATAGAATAGAATAGAATAGAATAGAATAATGGGAATGGGAATGGGAATGGGAATAGAATAGAATAGAATAGGAAATGGACATAGAATAGAATAGAATAGAATAGAATAGAATAGAATAGAATAGAATAGAATAGAATAAGGAATGGGAATAGAATAGAATAATGGGAATGGGAATGGGAATGGGAATGGGAATGGGAATGGGAATGGGAATGGGAATAGAATAGAATAGAGTAGAATAGAATAGGGAGTGGGAATTGAATAGAACAGAACAGAACAGAACAGAACAGAATAGAATAGAATACAATACAATACAATACAATACAATACAATACAATACAATACAATAGGGAATGGGAATAGAACAGAACAGAACAGAACAGAACAGAACAGAACAGAACAGAATAGAATAGAATAGAATAGAAGAATAAATGGAAATAGAACAGAACAGAACAGAACAGGGAATGGGCATGGGAATGGGAATGGGAATGGGAATAGAATAGAATAGTATAGGGAATGGACATAGAAGAGAAAAGAATAGAATAGAATAGAATAGAATAGAATAGAATAGAATAGAATAGAATAGAATAGAATAAGGAATGGGAATAGAATAGAATAATGGGAATGGGAATGGGAATGGGAATGGGAATGGGAATAGAATAGAATAGAATAGAATAGAATAGAATAGAATAGAATAGAATAGAATAATGGGAATGGGAATGGGAATAGAATAGAATAGAATAGGGAATGGGAATAGAACAGAACAGAACAGAACAGAACAGAACAGAACAGAATAGAATAGAATAGAAGAATAAATGGAAATAGAATAGAATAGAATAGAATAGAATAGAATAGAATAGGGAATGGGAATGGGAATGGGAATGGGAATGAGAATAGAATAGAATAGAATAGAATAGAATACAATACAATACAATACAATACAATACAATACAATACAATACAATACAATACAATACAATAGGGAAAGGGAATGGGAAAGGTAATGGGAATGGGAATGGGAATGGGAATAGATTAGAATAGAGTAGAATAGAATAGGCAATGGGAATGGGAAAGGGAAAGGGAAAGGGAAAGGGAAAGGGAAAGGGAAAGGGAATAGAATAGAATAGAATAGAATAGAATAGAATAGAATAGAATAGAATAGACTAATGGGAATGGGAATGGGAATGGGAATAGAATAGAATAGAATAGGGAATGGACATAGAATAGAATAGAATAGAATAGAATAGAATAGAATAGAATAGAATAAGGAATGGGAATAGAATAGAATAATGGGAATGGGAATGGGAATGGGAATGGGAATGGGAATGGGAATGGGAATGGGAATAGAATAGAATAGAGTAGAATAGAATAGGGAATGGGAATTGAATAGAACAGAACAGAATAGAGTAGAATACAATACAATAGAATAGAATAGGTAATGGGAATAGAATAGAATAGAATAGAATAGAATAGAATACAATAGAATACAATACAATACAATACAATACAATACAATACAATACAATAGGGAATAGGAATGGGAATGGGAAAGGGAATGGGAATGGGAATGGGAATGGGAATGGGAATGGGAATGGGAATGGGAATGGGAAAAGAATAGAATAAAATACAATATGGAATGGGAACGGGAACGGGAATGACAATAGAATAGAATAGAATAGGGAATGGGAATAGAACAGAACAGAACAGAACAGAATAGAATAGAATAGGGAATGGGAATAGAACAGAACGGAACGGAACAGAACAGAACAGAACAGAACAGAACAGAACATAGTAGAATAGAATAGAATAGAATAGAATAGAATAGAATAGAATAGAATAGAATAATGGGAATGGGAATGGGAATGGGAATGGGAATAGAATAGAATAGAATAGAATAGAATAGAATAGAATAGAATAATGGGAATGGGAATGGGAATGGGAATGGGAATGGGAATGGAAATAGAATAGAATAGAATAGAATAGGGAATGGACATAGAATAGAATAGAATAGAATAGAATAGAATATAATAGAATAGAATAGAATAGAATAAGGAATGGGAATAGAATAGAACAGAATAATGGGAATGGGAATGGGAATGGGAATGGGAATGGGAATGGGAATGGGAATAGAATAGAATAGAGTAGAATAGAATAGGGAATGGGAATTGAATACAACAGAAAAGAACAGAATAGAATAGAATACAATACAATAGAATAGAATAGGGAATGGGAATAGAACAGAATAGAATAGAATAGAATAGAATAGAATAGAATAGAATAGAATAGAATAGAATAGAATAGAATAATAAATGGAAATAGAACAGAACAGAACAGGGAATGGGAATGGGAATGGGAATGGGAATAGAATAGGGAATGGACATAGAATAGAATAGAATAGAATAGAATAGAATAGAATAGAATAGAATAGAATAAGGAATGGGAATAGAATAGAATAATGGGAATGGGAATGGGAATAGATTAGAATAGAGTAGAATAGAATAGGCAATGGGAATGGGAATGGGAATGGGAAAGGGAAAGGGAAAGGGAAAGGGAAAGGGAAAGGGAAAGGGAATAGAATAGAATAGAATAGAATAGAATAGAATAGAATAGAATAGAATAGAGTAGAATAATGGGAATGGGAATGGGAATGGGAATAGAATAGAATAGAATAGGGAATGGACATAGAATAGAATAGAATAGAATAGAATAGAATAGAATAGAATAGAATAGAATTGAATAGAATAGTGGGAATGGGAATAGAATAGAATAGAATAGAATAGAATAGAATAGAATAGGGAATGGGAATAGAACAGAACAGAACAGAACAGAATAGAATAGAATAGAATAGGGAATGGGAATAGAACAGAACGGAACGGAACAGAACAGAACAGAACAGAACATAGTAGAATAGAATACAATAGAATACAATACAATACAATACAATACAATAGAATAGGGAATGGGAATAGAACAGAACAGAATAGAATAGAATAGAATAGAATAGAATAGAATAGAATAGAATAGAATAGAATAGAATAGAATAGAATAGAATAGAATAATAAATGGAAATAGAACAGAACAGAACAGGGAATGGGAATGGGAATGGGAATGGGAATAGATTAGAATAGAGTAGAATAGAATAGGCAATGGGAATGGGAATGGGAAAGGGAAAGGGAAAGGGAATAGAATAGAATAGAATAGAATAGAATAGAATAGAATAGAATAGAATAGAATAGAATAGAATAGAATAGAATAGAATAGAATAGAATAATGGGAATGGGAATGGGATTGGGAATAGAATAGAATAGAATAGGGAATGGACATAGAATAGAATAGAATAGAATAGAATAGAATAGAATAGAATAGAATAAGGAATGGGAATAGAACAGAATAATGGGAATGGGAATGGGAATGGGAATGGGAATGGGAATGGGAATGGGAATGGGAATAGAATAGAACAGAACAGAACAGAATAGAATACAATACAATACAATACAATACAAGAGAATAGAATAGGTAATGGGAATAGAACAGAACAGAACAGAACAGAATAGAATAGAATAGGGAATGGGAATAGAATAGAATAGAATAGAATATAGGAGAATAGAATAGGGAATGGGAATAGAATAGAATAGAATAGATTACAATAGAATAGAATAGAATAGAATAGAATAGAATAGAATAGAATAGAATAGAATAGAATAGAATAGAATGCAATAGGGAAAGGGAATGGGAAAGGGAATGGGAATGGGAATGGGAAAGGGAAAAGGAATAGAATAGAATAGAATAGAATAGAATAGAATAGAATAGAATAGAATAGAATAGAACAGAATAGAATAATGGGAATGGGAATGGGAATGGGAATAGATTAGAATAGAGTAGAATAGAATAGGCAATGGGAATGGGAATGGGAATGGGAAAGGGAAAGGGAAATGGAAAGGGAAAGGGAAAGGGAAAGGGAATAGAATAGAATAGAATAGAATAGAATAGAATAGAATAGAATAGAACAGAATAGAATAATGGGAATGGGAATGGGAATGGGAATGGGAATGGGAATGGGAATGGGAATAGAATAGAATAGTATAGGGAATGGACATAGAATAGAAAAGAATAGAATAGAATAGAATAGAATAGAATAGAATAAGGAATGGGAATAGAATAGAATAATGGGAATGGGAATGGGAATGGGAATGGGAATAGAATAGAATAGAATAGAATAGAATAGAATAGAATAGAATAGAATAGAATAGAATAGAATAATGGGAATGGGAATGGGAATAGAAAAGAATAGAATAGGGAATGGGAATAGAACAGAACAGAACAGAACAGAACAGAATAGAATAGAATAGAATAGAAGAATAAATGTAAATTAGAATAGAATAGAATAGAATAGAATAGAATAGAATAGAATAGAATAGGGAATGGGAATGGGAATGGGAATGGGAATGGGAATGGGAATGAGAATAGAATAGAATAGAATAGAATAGAATAGAATAGAAAAGAATAGAATAGAATAGAATAGAATACAATACAATACAATACAATACAATACAATACAATAGGGAAAGGGAATGGGAAAGGTAATGGGAATGGGAATGGGAATGGGAATAGATTAGAATAGAGAAGAATAGAATAGGCAATGGGAATGGGAAAGGGAAAGGGAAAGGGAAAGGGAAAGGGAATAGAATAGAATAGAATAGAATAGAATAGAATAGAATAGAATAAAATAGAATAGAATAGAATAGAATAGAATAGACTAATGGGAATGGGAATGGGAATGGGAATGGGAATAGAATAGAATAGAATAGGGAATGGACATAGAATAGAATAGAATAGAATAGAATAGAATAGAATAGAATAAGGAATGGGAATAGAATAGAATAATGGGAATGGGAATGGGAATGGGAATGCGAATAGAATAGAATAGAGTAGAATAGAATAGGGAATGGGAATTGAATAGAACAGAACAGAATAGAATAGAATACAATACAATAGAATAGAATAGGTAATGGGAATAGAATAGAATAGAATAGAATAGAATAGAATAGAATAGAATAGAATACAATACAATACAATAGGGAATGTGAATGGGAATGGGAAAGGGAATGGGAATGGGAATGGGAATGGGAATGGGAATGGGAATGGGAATGGGAATGGGAATGGGAAAAGAATAGAATAAAATACAATATGGAATGGGAACGGGAACGGGAATGACAATAGAATAGAATAGAATAGAATAGAATAGAATAGAATAGAATAGTGGGAATGGGAATAGAATAGAATAGAATAGAATAGAATAGAATAGAATAGAATAGAATAGGGAATGGGAATAGAACAGAACGGAACGGAACAGAACAGAACAGAACAGAACAGAACATAGTAGAATAGAATAGAATAGAATAGAATAGAATAGAATAGAATAGAATAGAATAGAATAGAATAGAATAATGGGAATGGGAATGGGAATGGGAATGGGAATGGAATAGAATAGAATAGAATAGAATAGAATAGAATAGAATAGAATAGAATAGAATAATGGGAATGGGAATGGGAATGGGAATGGGAATGGGAATGGGAATGGAAATAGAATAGAATAGAATAGAATAGGCAATGGACATAGAATAGAATAGAATAGAATAGAATAGAATAGAATAGAATAGAATAAGGAATGGGAATAGAATAGAACAGAATAATGGGAATTGGAATGGGAATGGGAATGGGAATGGGAATAGAATAGAATAGAGTAGAATAGAATAGGGAATGGGAATTGAATACAACAGAAAAGAACAGAATAGAATACAATACAATATAATACAATAAAATAGAATAGAATAGGGAATGGGAATAGAACAGAACAGAATAGAATAGAATAGAATAGAATAGAATAGAATAGAATAGAATAATAAATGGAAATAGAACAGAACAGAACAGGGAATGGGAATGGGAATGGGAATGGGAATGGGAATAGAATAGGGAATGGACATAGAATAGAATAGAATAGAATAGAATAGAATAGAATAGAATAAGGAATGGGAATAGAATAGAATAATGGGAATGGGAATGGGAATAGATTAGAATAGAGTAGAATAGAATAGGCAATGGGAATGGGAAAGGGAAAGGGAAAGGGAAAGGGAAAGGGAAAGGGAAAGGGAAAGGGAAAGGGAAAGGGAATAGAATAGAATAGAATAGAATAGAATAGAATAGAATAGAATAGAGTAGAATAATGGGAATGTGAATGGGAATGGGAATAGAATAGAATAGAATAGGGAATGGACATAGAATAGAATAGAATAGAATAGAATAGAATAGAATAGAATTGAATAGAATAGAATAGTGGGAATGGGAATAGAATAGAATAGAATAGAATAGAATAGAATAGAATAGGGAATGGGAATAGAACAGAACAGAACAGAACAGAACAGAATAGAATAGAATAGGGAATGGGAATAGAACAGAACGGAACAGAACAGAACAGAACAGAACAGAACATAGTAGAATAGAATAGAATAGAATAGAATAGAATAGAATAGAATAGAATAGAATAGAATAATGGGAATGGGAATGGGAATAGAATAGAATAGAATAGAATAGAATAGAATAGAATAGAATAGAATAGAATAGAATAGAATAGAATAATGGGAATGGGAATGGGAATGGGAATGGAAATAGAATAGAATAGAATAGAATAGGGAATGGACATAGAATAGAATAGAATAGAATAGAATAGAATAGAATAAGGAATGGGAATAGAATAGAACAGAATAATGGGAATGGGAATGGGAATGGGAATGGGAATGGGAATAGAATAGAATAGAGTAGAATAGAATAGGGAATGGGAATTGAATACAACAGAAAAGAACAGAATAGAATAGAATACAATACAATACAATACAATACAATACAATACAATAGAATAGGGAATGGGAATAGAACAGAACAGAATAGAATAGAATAGAATAGAATAGAATAGAATAGAATAGAATAGAATAGAATAATAAATGGAAAAAGAACAGAACAGAACAGGGAATGGGAATGGGAATGGGAATGGGAATGGGAATAGAATAGGGAATGGACATAGAATAGAATAGAATAGAATAGAATAGAATAGAATAGAATAAGGAATGGGAATAGAATAGAATAATGGGAATGGGAATGGGAATAGATTAGAATAGAGTAGAATAGAATAGGCAATGGGAATGGGAATGGGAAAGGGAAAGGG
Organism: Arizona elegans; assembly: GCA_022577455.1. NCBI lineage: Eukaryota > Metazoa > Chordata > Lepidosauria > Squamata > Colubridae > Arizona > Arizona elegans. The sequence goes on along the minus strand of JAKOOJ010000019.1, from coordinate 13,742,359 downwards.
AAAGGGAAAGGGAAAGGGAAAGGGAAAGGGAAAGGGAAAGGGAATAGAATAGAATAGAATAGAATAGAATAGAGTAGAATAATGGGAATGTGAATGGGAATGGGAATAGAATAGAATAGAATAGGGAATGGACATAGAATAGAATAGAATAGAATAGAATAGAATAGAATAGAATAGAATAGAATTGAATAGAATAGAATAGTGGGAATGGGAATAGAATAGAATAGAATAGAATAGAATAGAATAGAATAGGGAATGGGAATAGAACAGAACGGAACAGAACAGAACAGAACAGAACATAGTAGAATAGAATAGAATAGAATAGAATAGAATAGAATAGAATAGAATAGAATAGAATAGAATAGAATAGAATAGAATAGAATAATGGGAATGGGAATGGGAATGGGAATAGAATAGAATAGAATAGAATAGAATAGAATAGAATAGAATAGAATAATGGGAATGGGAATGGGAATGGGAATGGAAATAGAATAGAATAGAATAGGGAATGGACATAGAATAGAATAGAATAGAATAGAATAGAATAGAATAGAATAGAATAAGGAATGGGAATAGAATAGAACAGAATAATGGGAATGGGAATGGGAATGGGAATGGGAATGGGAATAGAATAGAATAGAGTAGAATAGAATAGGGAATGGGAATTGAATACAACAGAAAAGAACAGAATAGAATAGAATACAATACAATACAATACAATACAATAGAATAGAATAGGGAATGGGAATAGAACAGAACAGAACAGAACAGAACAGAACAGAATAGAATAGAATAGAATAGAATAGAATAGAATAGAATAGAATAGAATAGAAGAATAAATGGAAATAGAACATAACAGAACAGGGAATGGGAATGGGAATAGATTAGAATAGAGTAGAATAGAATAGGCAATGGGAATGGGAAAGGGAAAGTGAAAGTGAAAGGGAAAGGGAAAGGGAAAGGGAAAGGGAAAGGGAAAGGGAATAGAATAGAATAGAATACAATAGAATAGAATAGAATAGAATAGAATAGAATAGAATAGAATAGAATAATGGGAATGGGAATGGGATTGGGAATAGAATAGAATAGAATAGGGAATGGACATAGAATAGAATAGAATAGAATAGAATAGAATAGAATAGAATAGAATAAGGAATGGGAATAGAACAGAATAATGGGAATGGGAATGGGAATGGGAATGGGAATAGAATAGAATAGAATGGGGAATGGACATAGAATAGAATAGAATAGAATAGAATAGAATAGAATAGAATAGAATAGAATAGAATAAGGAATGGGAATAGAATAGAATAATGGGAATGGGAATGGGAATGGGAATGGGAATGGGAATAGAATAGAATAGAGTAGAATAGAATAGGGAATGGGAATTGAATAGAACAGAACAGAACAGAACAGAATAGAATAGAATAGAATACAATACAATACAATACAATACAATACAATACAATAGGGAACGGGAATAGAACAGAACAGAACAGAACAGAACAGAATAGAATAGAATAGAATAGAATAGAATAGAAGAATAAATGGAAATAGAACAGAACAGAACAGAACAGGGAATGGGCATGGGAATGGGAATGGGAATGGGAATGGGAATGGGAATAGAATAGGGAATGGACATAGAATAGAATAGAATAGAATAGAATAGAATAGAATAGAATAGAATAGAATAGAATAAGGAATGGGAATAGAATAGAATAATGGGAATGGGAATGGGAATAGATTAGAATAGAGTAGAATAGAATAGGCAATGGGAATGGGAATGGGAATGGGAAAGGGAAAGGGAAAGGGAAAGGGAAAGGGAAAGGGAAAGGGAATAGAATAGAATAGAATAGAATAGAATAGAATAGAATAGAATAGAGTAGAATAATGGGAATGGGAATGGGAATGGGAATAGAATAGAATAGAATAGGGAATGGACATAGAATAGAATAGAATAGAATAGAATAGAATAGAATAGAATAGAATAGAATTGAATAGAATAGTGGGAATGGGAATAGAATAGAATAGAATAGAATAGAATAGGGAATGGGAATAGAACAGAACAGAACAGAACAGAATAGAATAGAATAGAATAGGGAATGGGAATAGAACAGAACGGAACGGAACAGAACAGAACAGAACAGAACATAGTAGAATAGAATACAATAGAATACAATACAATACAATACAATACAATAGAATAGGGAATGGGAATAGAACAGAACAGAATAGAATAGAATAGAATAGAATAGAATAGAATAGAATAGAATAGAATAGAATAGAATAGAATAGAATAGAATAGAATAATAAATGGAAATAGAACAGAACAGAACAGGGAATGGGAATGGGAATGGGAATGGGAATAGATTAGAATAGAGTAGAATAGAATAGGCAATGGGAATGGGAATGGGAAAGGGAAAGGGAAAGGGAATAGAATAGAATAGAATAGAATAGAATAGAATACAATAGAATAGAATAGAATAGAATAGAATAGAATAGAATAGAATAGAATAGAATAATGGAATGGGAATAGAACAGAATAATGGGAATGGGAATGGGAATGGGAATGGGAATGGGAATGGGAATAGAATAGAATAGAATAGAATAGAGTAGAATAATGGGAATGGGAATGGGATTGGGAATAGAATAGAATAGAATAGGGAATGGACATAGAATAGAATAGAATAGAATAGAATAGAATAGAATAGAATAAGGAATGGGAATAGAACAGAATAATGGGAATGGGAATGGGAATGGGAATGGGAATGGGAATGGGAATGGGAATAGAATAGAACAGAACAGAATAGAATACAATACAATACAATACAATACAAGAGAATAGAATAGGTAATGGGAATAGAACAGAACAGAACAGAACAGAATAGAATAGAATAGGGAATGGGAATAGAATAGAATAGAATAGAATATAGGAGAATAGAATAGGGAATGGGAATAGAATAGAATAGAATAGATTACAATAGAATAGAATAGAATAGAATAGAATAGAATAGAATAGAATAGAATAGAATAGAATAGAATGCAATAGGGAAAGGGAATGGGAAAGGGAATGGGAATGGGAATGGGAAAGGGAAAAGGAATAGAATAGAATAGAATAGAATAGAATAGAATAGAATAGAATAGAATAGAATAGAATAGAACAGAATAGAATAATGGGAATGGGAATGGGAATGGGAATGGGAATAGATTAGAATAGAGTAGAATAGAATAGGCAATGGGAATGGGAATGGGAATGGGAATGGGAAAGGGAAAGGGAAATGGAAAGGGAAAGGGAAAGGGAAAGGGAATAGAATAGAATAGAATAGAATAGAATAGAATAGAATAGAATAGAACAGAATAGAATAATGGGAATGGGAATGGGAATGGGAATGGGAATGGGAATGGGAATAGAATAGAATAGTATAGGGAATGGACATAGAATAGAAAAGAATAGAATAGAATAGAATAGAATAGAATAGAATAGAATAGAATAGAATAAGGAATGGGAATAGAATAGAATAATGGGAATGGGAATGGGAATGGGAATGGGAATGGGAATAGAATAGAATAGAATAGAATAGAATAGAATAGAATAGAATAGAATAGAATAATGGGAATGGGAATGGGAATAGAATAGAATAGAATAGGGAATGGGAATAGAACAGAACAGAACAGAACAGAACAGATTAGAATAGAATAGAATAGAAGAATAAATGTAAATAGAATAGAATAGAATAGAATAGAATAGAATAGAATAGGGAATGGGAATGGGAATGGGAATGGGAATGGGAATGGGAATGAGAATAGAATAGAATAGAATAGAATAGAATAGAAAAGAATAGAATAGAATAGAATAGAATAGAATACAATACAATACAATACAATACAATACAATACAATACAATAGGGAAAGGGAATGGGAAAGGTAATGGGAATGGGAATGGGAATGGGAATAGATTAGAATAGAGAAGAATAGAATAGGCAATGGGAATGGGAAAGGGAAAGGGAAAGGGAAAGGGAATAGAATAGAATAGAATAGAATAGAATAGAATAGAATAGAATAGAATAGAATAAAATAGAATAGAATAGAATAGAATAGAATAGACTAATGGGAATGGGAATGGGAATGGGAATGGGAATAGAATAGAATAGAATAGGGAATGGACATAGAATAGAATAGAATAGAATAGAATAGAATAGAATAGAATAGAATAGAATAAGGAATGGGAATAGAATAGAATAATGGGAATGGGAATGGGAATGGGAATGGGAATGGGAATGCGAATAGAATAGAATAGAGTAGAATAGAATAGGGAATGGGAATTGAATAGAACAGAACAGAATAGAATAGAATACAATAGAATAGAATAGAATAGGTAATGGGAATAGAATAGAATAGAATAGAATAGAATAGAATAGAATAGAATAGAATAGAATAGAATAGAATAGAATACAATACAATACAATAGGGAATGTGAATGGGAATGGGAAAGGGAATGGGAATGGGAATGGGAATGGGAATGGGAATGGGAATGGGAATGGGAATGGGAATGGGAAAAGAATAGAATAAAATACAATATGGAATGGGAACGGGAACGGGAATGACAATAGAATAGAATAGAATAGAATAGAATAGAATAGTGGGAATGGGAATAGAATAGAATAGAATAGAATAGAATAGAATAGAATAGAATAGAATAGGGAATGGGAATAGAACAGAACGGAACGGAACAGAACAGAACAGAACAGAACAGAACATAGTAGAATAGAATAGAATAGAATAGAATAGAATAGAATAGAATAGAATAGAATAGAATAGAATAGAATAATGGGAATGGGAATGGGAATGGGAATGGAATAGAATAGAATAGAATAGAATAGAATAGAATAGAATAGAATAGAATAATGGGAATGGGAATGGGAATGGGAATGGGAATGGGAATGGGAATGGAAATAGAATAGAATAGAATAGAATAGGCAATGGACATAGAATAGAATAGAATAGAATAGAATAGAATAGAATAGAATAGAATAAGGAATGGGAATAGAATAGAACAGAATAATGGGAATTGGAATGGGAATGGGAATGGGAATGGGAATAGAATAGAATAGAGTAGAATAGAATAGGGAATGGGAATTGAATACAACAGAAAAGAACAGAATAGAATACAATACAATACAATACAATAAAATAGAATAGAATAGGGAATGGGAATAGAACAGAACAGAATAGAATAGAATAGAATAGAATAGAATAGAATAGAATAGAATAATAAATGGAAATAGAACAGAACAGAACAGGGAATGGGAATGGGAATGGGAATGGGAATGGGAATAGAATAGGGAATGGACATAGAATAGAATAGAATAGAATAGAATAGAATAGAATAGAATAAGGAATGGGAATAGAATAGAATAATGGGAATGGGAATGGGAATAGATTAGAATAGAGTAGAATAGAATAGGCAATGGGAATGGGAAAGGGAAAGGGAAAGGGAAAGGGAAAGGGAAAGGGAAAGGGAAAGGGAAAGGGAAAGGGAAAGGGAATAGAATAGAATAGAATAGAATAGAATAGAATAGAATAGAATAGAGTAGAATAATGGGAATGTGAATGGGAATGGGAATAGAATAGAATAGAATAGGGAATGGACATAGAATAGAATAGAATAGAATAGAATAGAATAGAATAGAATAGAATTGAATTGAATAGAATAGAATAGTGGGAATGGGAATAGAATAGAATAGAATAGAATAGAATAGAATAGGGAATGGGAATAGAACAGAACAGAACAGAACAGAACAGAATAGAATAGAATAGGGAATGGGAATAGAACAGAACGGAACAGAACAGAACAGAACAGAACAGAACATAGTAGAATAGAATAGAATAGAATAGAATAGAATAGAATAGAATAGAATAGAATAGAATAGAATAGAATAGAATAATGGGAATGGGAATGGGAATAGAATAGAATAGAATAGAATAGAATAGAATAGAATAGAATAGAATAGAATAGAATAGAATAGAATAGAATAATGGGAATGGGAATGGGAATGGGAATGGAAATAGAATAGAATAGAATAGAATAGGGAATGGACATAGAATAGAATAGAATAGAATAGAATAGAATAGAATAAGGAATGGGAATAGAATAGAACAGAATAATGGGAATGGGAATGGGAATGGGAATGGGAATGGGAATAGAATAGAATAGAGTAGAATAGAATAGGGAATGGGAATTGAATACAACAGAAAAGAACAGAATAGAATAGAATACAATACAATACAATACAATACAATACAATACAATAGAATAGGGAATGGGAATAGAACAGAACAGAATAGAATAGAATAGAATAGAATAGAATAGAATAGAATAGAATAGAATAGAATAATAAATGGAAAAAGAACAGAACAGAACAGGGAATGGGAATGGGAATGGGAATGGGAATGGGAATAGAATAGGGAATGGACATAGAATAGAATAGAATAGAATAGAATAGAATAGAATAGAATAGAATAAGGAATGGGAATAGAATAGAATAATGGGAATGGGAATGGGAATAGATTAGAATAGAGTAGAATAGAATAGGCAATGGGAATGGGAATGGGAAAGGGAAAGGGAAAGGGAAAGGGAAAGGGAAAGGGAAAGGGAAAGGGAAAGGGAAAGGGAATAGAATAGAATAGAATAGAATAGAATAGAATAGAATAGAGTAGAATAATGGGAATGTGAATGGGAATGGGAATAGAATAGAATAGAATAGGGAATGGACATAGAATAGAATAGAATAGAATAGAATAGAATAGAATAGAATAGAATAGAATTGAATAGAATAGAATAGTGGGAATGGGAATAGAATAGAATAGAATAGAATAGAATAGAATAGAGAATGGGAATAGAACAGAACGGAACAGAACAGAACAGAACAGAACATAGTAGAATAGAATAGAATAGAATAGAATAGAATAGAATAGAATAGAATAGAATAGAATAGAATAGAATAGAATAGAATAATGGGAATGGGAATGGGAATGGGAATAGAATAGAATAGAATAGAATAGAATAGAATAGAATAGAATAGAATAGAATAGAATAAGGAATGGGAATAGAATAGAACAGAATAATCGGAATGGGAATGGGAATGGGAATGGGAATGGGAATAGAATAGAATAGAGTAGAATAGAATAGGGAATGGGAATTGAATACAACAGAAAAGAACAGAATAGAATAGAATACAATACAATACAATACAATACAATAGAATAGAATAGGGAATGGGAATAGAACAGAACAGAACAGAACAGAACAGAACAGAACAGAACAGAATAGAATAGAATAGAATAGAATAGAATAGAATAGAATAGAATAGAAGAATAAATGGAAATAGAACATAACAGAACAGGGAATGGGAATGGGAATAGATTAGAATAGAGTAGAATAGAATAGGCAATGGGAATGGGAAAGGGAAAGTGAAAGGGAAAGGGAAAGGGAAAGGGAAAGGGAAAGGGAAAGGGAATAGAATAGAATAGAATACAATAGAATAGAATAGAATAGAATAGAATAGAATAGAATAGAATAGAATAGAATAATGGGAATGGGAATGGGATTGGGAATAGAATAGAATAGAATAGGGAATGGACATAGAATAGAATAGAATAGAATAGAATAGAATAGAATAGAATAAGGAATGGGAATAGAACAGAATAATGGGAATGGGAATGGGAATGGGAATGGGAATAGAATAGAATAGAATGGGGAATGGACATAGAATAGAATAGAATAGAATAGAATAGAATAGAATAGAATAAGGAATGGGAATAGAATAGAATAATGGGAATGGGAATGGGAATGGGAATGGGAATGGGAATAGAATAGAATAGAGTAGAATAGAATAGGGAATGGGAATTGAATAGAACAGAACAGAACAGAACAGAATAGAATAGAATAGAATACAATACAATACAATACAATACAATACAATACAATAGGGAACGGGAATAGAACAGAACAGAACAGAACAGAACAGAATAGAATAGAATAGAATAGAAGAATAAATGGAAATAGAACAGAACAGAACAGAACAGGGAATGGGCATGGGAATGGGAATGGAAATGGGAATGGGAATGGGAATAGAATAGAATAGAATAGAATAGAATAGAATAGAATAAGGAATGGGAATAGAATAGAATAGAATAGAATAATGGGAATGGGAATGGGAATGGGAATGGGAATAGATTAGAATAGAGTAGAATAGAATAGGCAATGGGAATGGGAATGGGAAAGGGAAAGGGAAAGGGAAAGGGAAAGGGAAAGGGAATAGAATAGAATAGAATAGAATAGAATAGAATAGAATAGAATAGAATAGAATAGAATAGAATAGAATAGAACAGAATAGAATAATGGGAATGGGAATGGGAATGGGAATGGGAATAGAATAGAATAGTATAGGGAATGGACATAGAATAGAAAAGAATAGAATAGAATAGAATAGAATAGAATAAGGAATGGGAATAGAATAGAATAATGGGAATGGGAATGGGAATGGGAATGGGAATGGGAATAGAATAGAATAGAATAGAATAGAATAGAATAGAATAGAATAGAATAATGGGAATGGGAATGGGAATAGAATAGAATAGAATAGGGAATGGGAATAGAACAGAACAGAACAGAACAGAACAGAACAGAACAGAACAGAATAGAATAGAATAGAATAGAATAGAATAGAATACAATACAATACAATACAATACAATACAATACAATACAATACAATACAATACAATAGGGAAAGGGAATGGGAAAGGTAATGGGAATGGGAATGGGAATGGGAATAGATTAGAATAGAGTAGAATAGAATAGGCAATGGGAATGGGAAAGGGAAAGGGAAAGGGAAAGGGAAAGGGAAAGGGAATAGAATAGAATAGAATAGAATAGAATAGAATAGAATAGAATAGACTAATGGGAATGGGAATGGGAATGGGAATGGGAATAGAATAGAATAGAATAGGGAATGGACATAGAATAGAATAGAATAGAATAGAATATAATAGAATAGAATAGAATAGAATAGAATAAGGAATGGGAATAGAATAGAATAATGGGAATGGGAATGGGAATGGGAATGGGAATGGGAATAGAATAGAATAGAGTAGAATAGAATAGGGAATGGGAATTGAATAGAACAGAACAGAATAGAATAGAATACAATCCAATAGAATAGAATAGGTAATGGGAATAGAATAGAATAGAATAGAATAGAATACAATACAATACAATACAATACAATACAATACAATACAATACAATACAATAGGGAATGGGAATGGGAATGGGAATGGGAAAGGGAATGGGAATGGGAATGGGAATGGGAATGGGAATGGGAATGGGAATGGGAATGGGAATGGGAAAAGAATAGAATAAAATACAATATGGAATGGGAACGGGAACGGGAATGACAATAGAATAGAATAGAATAGAATAGAATAGAATAGAATAGAATAGTGGGAATGGGAATAGAATAGAATAGAATAGAATAGAATAGAATAGGGAATGGGAATAGAACAGAACAGAACAGAACAGAATAGAATAGAATAGGGAATGGGAATAGAACAGAACGGAACGGAACAGAACAGAACAGAACAGAACAGAACAGAACAGAACATAGTAGAATAGAATAGAATAGAATAGAATAGAATAGAATAGAATAATGGGAATGGGAATGGGAATGGGAATGGGAATAGAATAGAATAGAATAGAATAGAATAGAATAGAATAATGGGAATGGGAATGGGAATGGGAATGGGAATGGAAATAGAATAGAATAGAATAGAATAGGGAATGGACATAGAATAGAATAGAATAGAATAGAATAGAATAGAATAGAATAGAATAGAATAGAATAAGGAATGGGAATAGAATAGAACAGAATAATGGGAATTGGAATGGGAATGGGAATGGGAATGGGAATAGAATAGAATAGAGTAGAATAGAATAGGGAATGGGAATTGAATACAACAGAAAAGAACAGAATAGAATACAATACAATACAATACAATACAATAGAATAGAATAGGGAATGGGAATAGAACAGAACAGAACAGAATAGAATAGAATAGAATAGAAGAATAAATGGAAATAGAACAGAACAGAACAGGGAATGGGAATGGGAATGGGAATGGGAATGGGAATAGAATAGGGAATGGACATAGAATAGAATAGAATAGAATAGAATAGAATAGAATAGAATAAGGAATGGGAATAGAATAGAATAATGGGAATGGGAATGGGAATAGATTAGAATAGAGTAGAATAGAATAGGCAATGGGAATGGGAAAGGGAAAGGGAAAGGGAAAGGGAAAGGGAAAGGGAAAGGGAAAGGGAAAGGGAAAGGGAAAGTGAATAGAATAGAATAGAATAGAATAGAATAGAATAGAATAGAATAATGGGAATGTGAATGGGAATGGGAATAGAATAGAATAGAATAGGGAATGGACATAGAATAGAATAGAATAGAATAGAATAGAATTGAATAGAATAGAATAGAATAGAATAGTGGGAATGGGAATAGAATAGAATAGAATAGAATAGGGAATGGGAATAGAACAGAACAGAACAGAACAGAATAGAATAGAATAGGGAATGGGAATAGAACAGAACGGAACAGAACAGAACAGAACAGAACAGAACATAGTAGAATAGAATAGAATAGAATAGAATAGAATAGAATAGAATAGAATAGAATAATGGGAATGGGAATGGGAATGGGAATAGAATAGAATAGAATAGAATAGAATAGAATAGAATAGAATAATGGGAATGGGAATGGGAATGGGAATGGAAATAGAATAGAATAGAATAGAATAGAATAGGGAATGGACATAGAATAGAATAGAATAGAATAGAATAAGGAATGGGAATAGAATAGAACAGAATAATGGGAATGGGAATGGGAATGGGAATGGAAATGGGAATAGAATAGAATAGAGTAGAATAGAATAGGGAATGGGAATTGAATACAACAGAAAAGAACAGAATAGAATAGAATAGAATAGAATACAATACAATACAATACAATACAATAGAATAGAATAGGGAATGGGAATAGAACAGAACAGAACAGAATAGAATAGAATAGAATAGAATAGAATAGAATAGAATAGAATAGAATAATAAATGGAAATAGAACAGAACAGAACAGGGAATGGGAATGGGAATGGGAATCGGAATGGGAATAGAATAGGGAATGGAGATAGAATAGAATAGAATAGAATAGAATAGAATAGAATAGAATAGAATAGAATAGAATAGAATAGAATAGAATAGAATAAGGAATGGGAATAGAATAGAATAATGGGAATGGGAATGGGAATAGATTAGAATAGAGTAGAATAGAATAGGCAATGGGAATGGGAATGGGAAAGGGAAAGGGAAAGGGAAAGGGAAAGGGAAAGGGAAAGGGAATAGAATAGAATAGAATAGAATAGAATAGAATAGAATAGAATAGAATAGAATAGAGTAGAATAATGGGAATGGGAATGGGAATGGGAATGGAAATAGAATAGAATAGAATAGAATAGGGAATGGACATAGAATAGAATAGAATAGAATAGAATAGAATAGAATAAGGAATGGGAATAGAATAGAACAGAATAATGGGAATGGGAATGGGAATGGGAATGGGAATAGAATAGAATAGAGTAGAATAGAATAGGGAATGGGAATTGAATACAACAGAAAAGAACAGAATAGAATAGAATAGAATACAATACAATACAATACAATAGAATAGGGAATGGGAATAGAACAGAACAGAACAGAATAGAATAGAATAGAATAGAATAGAATAGAATAGAATAGAATAATAAATGGAAATAGAACAGAACAGAACAGGGAATGGGAATGGGAATGGGAATGGGAATGGGAATAGAATAGGGAATGGACATAGAATAGAATAGAATAGAATAGAATAGAATAGAATAGAATAGAATAGAATAAGGAATGGGAATAGAATAGAATAATGGGAATGGGAATGGGAATAGATTAGAATAGAGTAGAATAGAATAGGCAATGGGAATGGGAAAGGGAAAGGGAAAGGGAAAGGGAAAGGGAAAGGGAAAGGGAATCGAATAGAATAGAATAGAATAGAATAGAATAGAATAGAATAGAATAGAGTAGAATAATGGGAATGTGAATGGGAATGGGAATAGAATAGAATAGAATAGGGAATGGACATAGAATAGAATAGAATAGAATAGAATAGAATAGAATAGAATAATGGGAATGTGAATGGGAATGGGAATAGAATAGAATAGAATAGGGAATGGACATAGAATAGAATAGAATAGAATAGAATAGAATAGAATAGAATAGAATAGAATAGAATTGAATAGAATAGTGGGAATGGGAATAGAATAGAATAGAATAGAATAGAATAGAATAGGGAATGGAAATAGAACAGAACAGAACAGAACAGAATAGAATAGAATAGGGAATGGGAATAGAACAGAACGGAACAGAACAGAACAGAACAGAACAGAACAGAACATAGTAGAATAGAATAGAATAGAATAGAATAGAATAGAATAATGGGAATGGGAATGGGAATGGGAATAGAATAGAATAGAATAGAATAGAATAGAATTGAATAGAATAGAATAGAATAATGGGAATGGGAATGGGAATGGGAATGGAAATAGAATAGAATAGAATAGAATAGGGAATGGACATAGAATAGAATAGAATAGAATAGAATAGAATAGAATAAGGAATGGGAATAGAATAGAACAGAATAATGGGAATGGGAATGGGAATGGGAATGGGAATGGGAATAGAATAGAATAGAGTAGAATAGAATAGGGAATGGGAATTGAATACAACAGAAAAGAACAGAATAGAATAGAATACAATACAATACAATACAATACAATACAATAGAATAGAATAGGGAATGGGAATAGAACAGAACAGAACAGAATAGAATAGAATAGAATAGAATAGAATAGAATAGAATAGAATAGAATAGAATAGAATAGAATAATAAATGGAAATAGAACAGAACAGAACAGGGAATGGGAATGGGAATGGGAATGGGAATGGGAATAGAATAGGGAATGGACATAGAATAGAATAGAATAGAATAGAATAGAATAGAATAGAATAGAATAGAATAAGGAATGGGAATAGAATAGAATAATGGGAATGGGAATGGGAATAGATTAGAATAGAGTAGAATAGAATAGGCAATGGGAATGGGAAAGGGAAAGGGAAAGGGAAAGGGAAAGGGAAAGGGAAAGGGAAAGGGAAAGGGAAAGGGAATAGAATAGAATAGAATAGAATAGAATAGAATAGAATAGAATAGAATAGAGTAGAATAATGGGAATGTGAATGGGAATGGGAATAGAATAGAATAGAATAGGGAATGGACATAGAATAGAATAGAATAGAATAGAATAGAATAGAATAGAATAGAATAGAATAGAATAGTGGGAATGGGAATAGAATAGAATAGAATAGAATAGAATAGAATAGAATAGGGAATGGGAATAGAACAGAACAGAACAGAACAGAATAGAATAGAATAGGGAATGGGAATTGAACAGAACGGAACAGAACAGAACAGAACAGAACAGAACATAGTAGAATAGAATAGAATAGAATAGAATAGAATAGAATAGAATAGAATAGAATAATGGGAATGGGAATGGGAATGGGAATGGGAATAGAATAGAATAGAATAGAATAGAATAGAATAGAATAGAATAATGGGAATGGGAATGGGAATGGGAATGGAAATAGAATAGAATAGAATAGAATAGGGAATGGACATAGAATAGAATAGAATAGAATAGAATAAGGAATGGGAATAGAATAGAACAGAATAATGGGAATGGGAATGGGAATGGGAATGGGAATGGGAATAGAATAGAATAGAGTAGAATAGAATAGGGAATGGGAATTGAATACAACAGAAAAGAACAGAATAGAATAGAATACAATACAATACAATACAATAGAATAGAATAGGGAATGGGAATAGAACAGAACAGAACAGAACAGAACAGAACAGAACAGAACAGAATAGAATAGAATAGAATAGAATAGAATAGAAGAATAAATGGAAATAGAACAGAACAGAACAGGGAATGGGAATGGGAATAGATTAGAATAGAGTAGAATAGAATAGGCAATGGGAATGGGAAAGGGAAAGTGAAAGGGAAAGGGAAAGGGAAAGGGAAAGGGAAAGGGAATAGAATAGAATAGAATAGAATACAATAGAATAGAATAGAATAGAATAGAACAGAATAGAATAGAATAGAATAGAATAGAGTAGAATAGAATAGAATAGAATAATGGGAATGGGAATGGGATTGGGAATAGAATAGAATAGAATAGGGAATGGACATAGAATAGAATAGAATAGAATAGAATAGAATAGAATAAGGAATGGGAATAGAACATAATAATGGGAATGGGAATGGGAATGGGAATGGGAATGGGAGTGGGAATGGGAATAGAATAGAATAGAGTAGAATAGAATAGGGAATGGGAATTGAATAGAACAGAACAGAACAGAACAGAATAGAATACAATACAATACAATACAATACAATACAATAGAATACAATACAATAGGGAATGGGAATAGAACAGAACAGAACAGAACAGAACAGAACAGAATAGAATAGAATAGAATAGAATAGAAGAATAAATGGAAATAGAACAGAACAGAACAGAACAGGGAATGGGCATGGGAATGGGAATGGGAATGGGAATGGGAATGGGAATAGAATAGAATAGAATAGAATAGAATAGAATAGAATAAGGAATGGGAATAGAATAGAATAGAATAGAATAATGGGAATGGGAATGGGAATGGGAATAGATTAGAATAGAGTAGAATAGAATAGGCAATGGGAATGGGAAAGGGAAAGGGAAAGGGAAAGGGAAAGGGAAAGGGAAAGGGAAAGGGAAAGGGAATGGGAATAGAATAGAATAGAATAGAATAGAATAGAATAGAATAGAACAGAATAGAATAATGGGAATGGGAATGGGAATGGGAATGGGAATAGAATAGAATAGTATAGGGAATGGACATAGAATAGAAAAGAATAGAATAGAATAGAATAGAATAGAATAGAATAAGGAATGGGAATAGAATAGAATAATGGGAATGGGAATGGGAATGGGAATGGGAATGGGAATGGGAATAGAATAGAATAGAATAGAATAGAATAGAATAGAATAGAATAATGGGAATGGGAATGGGAATAGAATAGAATAGAATAGGGAATGGGAATAGAACAGAACAGAACAGAACAGAACAGAATAGAATAGAATAGAATAGAAGAATAAATGGAAATAGAATAGAATAGAATAGAATAGAATAGAATAGAATAGAATAGAATAGAATAGGGAATGGGAATGGGAATGGGAATGGGAATGGGAATGAGAATAGAATAGAATAGAATAGAATAGAATAGAATAGAATAGAATAGAATAGAATACAATACAATACAATACAATACAACACAATACAATAGGGAAAGGGAATGGGAAAGTTAATGGGAATGGGAATGGGAATGGGAATAGATTAGAATAGAGTAGAATAGAATAGGCAATGGGAATGGGAAAGGGAAAGGGAAAGGGAAAGGGAAAGGGAAAGGGAAAGGGAAAGGGAAAGGGAAAGGGAAAGGGAATAGAATAGAATAGAATAGAATAGAATAGAATAGAATAGAATAGAATAGAATAATGGGAATGGGAATGGGAATAGAATAGAATAGCATAGGGAATGGACATAGAATAGAATAGAATAGAATAGAATAGAATAGAATAGAATAGAATAGAATAGAATAAGGAATGGGAATAGAATAGAATAATGGGAATGGGAATGGGAATGGGAATGGGAATGGGAATGGGAATGGGAATGGGAATGGGAATAGAATAGAATAGAGTAGAATAGCATAGGGAATGGGAATTGAATAGAACAGAACAGAACAGAACAGAACAGAATAGAATAGAATACAATACAATACAATACAATACAATACAATACAATACAATAGGGAATGGGAATAGAACAGAACAGAACAGAACAGAACAGAATAGAATAGAATAGAATAGAATAGAATAGAATAGAATAGAATAGAATAGAATAGAATAGAATAGAAGAATAAATGGAAATAGAACAGAACAGAACAGAACAGGGAATGGGCATGGGAATGGGAATGGGAATGGGAATGGGAATGGGAATGGGAATAGAATAGAATAGAATAGAATAGAATAGAATAGAATAGAATAGAATAAGGAATGGGAATAGAATAGAATAGAATAGAAGAATAAATGGAAATAGAACAGAACAGAACAGAACAGAACAGGGAATGGGCATGGGAATGGGAATGGGAATGGGAATGGGAATGGGAATAGATTAGAATAGAGTAGAATAGAATAGGCAATGGGAATGGGAATGGGAAAGGGAAAGGGAAAGGGAAGGGGAAAGGGAAAGGGAAAGGGAAAGGGAAAGGGAAAGGGAATAGAATAGAATAGAATAGAATAGAATAGAACAGAATAGAATAATGGGAATGGGAATGGGAATGGGAATGGGAATGGGAATAGAATAGAATAGTATAGGGAATGGACATAGAATAGAAAAGAATAGAATAGAATAGAATAGAATAGAATAGAATAGAATAGAATAGAATAAGGAATGGGAATAGAATAGAATAATGGGAATGGGAATGGGAATGGGAATGGGAATGGGAATAGAATAGAATAGAATAGAATAGAATAGAATAGAATAGAATAATGGGAATGGGAATGGGAATAGAATAGAATAGAATAGGGAATGGGAATAGAACAGAACAGAACAGAACAGAACAGAACATAATAGAATAGAACAGAATAGAAGAATAAATGGAAATAGAATAGAATAGAATAGAATAGAATAGAATAGAATAGGGAATGGGAATGGGAATGGGAATGGGAATGAGAATAGAATAGAATAGAATAGAATAGAATAGAATAGAATAGAATAGAATAGAATACAATAGAATACAATAGAATACAATACAATACAATATAATAGGGAAAGGGAATGGGAAAGGTAATGGGAATGGGAATGGGAATGGGAATAGATTAGAATAGAGTAGAATAGAATAGGCAATAGGAATGGGAATGGGAATGGGAAAGGGAAAGGGAAAGGGAAAGGGAAAGGGAAAGGGAATAGAATAGAATAGAATAGAATAGAATAGAATAGAATAGAATAGAATAGAATAGAATAGAATAGAATAGACTAATGGGAATGGGAATGGGAATGGGAATGGGAATAGAATAGAATAGAATAGGGAATGGACATAGAATAGAATAGAATAGTATAGAATAGAAAAGAATAGAATAGAATAAGGAATGGGAATAGAATAGAATAATGGGAATGGGAATGGGAATGGGAATGGGAATGGGAATGGGAATGGGAATAGAATAGAATAGAGTAGAATAGAATAGGGAATGGGAATTGAATAGAACAGAACAGAATAGAATAGAATACAATACAATAGAATAGAATAGGTAATGGGAATAGAATAGAATAGAATAGAATAGAATAGAATAGAATAGAATAGAATAGAACAGAATACAATACAATACAATACAATACAATACAATACAATACAATACAATAGGGAATGGGAATGGGAATGGGAAAGGGAATGGGAATGGGAATGGGAATAGGAATGGGAATGGGAATGGGAATGGGAATGGGAATGGGAAAAGAATAGAATAAAATACAATATGGAATGGGAACGGGAACGGGAATGACAATAGAATAGAATAGAATAGAATAGAATAGAATAGAATAGAATAGAATAGAATTGAATTGAATAGAATAGAATAGTGGGAATGGGAATAGAATAGAATAGAATAGAATAGAATAGAATAGGGAATGGGAATAGAACAGAACAGAACAGAACAGAATAGAATAGAATAGAATAGGGAATGGGAATAGAACAGAACAGAACAGAACAGAACATAATAGAATAGAACAGAATAGAAGAATAAATGGAAATAGAACAGAACAGAACAGAACAGGGAATGGGCATGGGAATGGGAATGGGAATGGGAATGGGAATGGGAATAGAATAGAATAGAATAGAATAGAATAGAATAGAATAGAATAGAATAAGGAATGGGAATAGAATAGAATAGAATAGAAGAATAAATGGAAATAGAACAGAACAGAACAGAACAGAACAGGGAATGGGCATGGGAATGGGAATGGGAATGGGAATGGGAATGGGAATAGATTAGAATAGAGTAGAATAGAATAGGCAATGGGAATGGGAATGGGAAAGGGAAAGGGAAAGGGAAGGGGAAAGGGAAAGGGAAAGGGAAAAGGAAAGGGAAAGGGAATAGAATAGAATAGAATAGAATAGAATAGAATAGAATAGAACAGAATAGAATAATGGGAATGGGAATGGGAATGGGAATGGGAATGGGAATAGAATAGAATAGAATAGAATAGAATAGAATAGAATAGAATAGAATAATGGGAATGGGAATGGGAATAGAATAGAATAGAATAGGGAATGGGAATAGAACAGAACAGAACAGAACAGAACATAATAGAATAGAACAGAATAGAAGAATAAATGGAAATAGAATAGAATAGAATAGAATAGAATAGAATAGAATAGAATAGGGAATGGGAATGGGAATGGGAATGGGAATGGGAATGAGAATAGAATAGAATAGAATAGAATAGAATAGAATAGAATAGAATAGAATAGAATACAATACAATACAATACAATACAATACAATACAATATAATAGGGAAAGGGAATGGGAAAGGTAATGGGAATGGGAATGGGAATGGGAATAGATTAGAATAGAGTAGAATAGAATAGGCAATAGGAATGGGAATGGGAATGGGAAAGGGAAAGGGAAAGGGAAAGGGAAAGGGAATAGAATAGAATAGAATAGAATAGAATAGAATAGAATAGAATAGAATAGAATAGAATAGAATAGAATAGAATAGAATAGACTAATGGGAATGGGAATGGGAATGGGAATGGGAATAGAATAGAATAGAATAGGGAATGGACATAGAATAGAATAGAATAGTATAGAATAGAATAGAATAGAATAGAATAAGGAATGGGAATAGAATAGAATAATGGGAATGGGAATGGGAATGGGAATGGGAATGGGAATGGGAATGGGAATAGAATAGAATAGAGTAGAATAGAATAGGGAATGGGAATTGAATAGAACAGAACAGAATAGAATAGAATACAATAGAATAGAATAGAATAGGTAATGGGAATAGAATAGAATAGAATAGAATAGAATAGAATAGAATAGAACAGAATACAATACAATACAATACAATACAATACAATACAATAGGGAATGGGAATGGGAATGGGAAAGGGAATGGGAATGGGAATGGGAATAGGAATGGGAATGGGAATGGGAATGGGAATGGGAATGGGAAAAGAATAGAATAAAATACAATATGGAATGGGAACGGGAACGGGAATGACAATAGAATAGAATAGAATAGAATAGAATAGAATAGAATAGAATTGAATAGAATTGAATTGAATTGAATAGAATAGAATAGTGGTTATGGGAATAGAATAGAATAGAATAGAATAGAATAGAATAGAATAGAATAGGGAATGGGAATAGAACAGAACAGAACAGAACAGAATAGAATAGAATAGAATAGGGAATGGGAATAGAACAGAACGGAACGGAACAGAACAGAACAGAACAGAACAGAACAGAACATAGTAGAATAGAATAGAATAGAATAGAATAGAATAGAATAGAATAGAATAGAATAGAATAGAATAATGGGAATGGGAATGGGAATGGGAATGGGAATAGAATAGAATAGAATAGAATAGAATAGAATAGAATAGAATAATGGGAATGGGAATGGGAATGGGAATGGGAATGGAAATAGAATAGAATAGAATAGAATAGGGAATGGACATAGAATAGAATAGAATAGAATAGAATAGAATAGAATAGAATAGAATAGAATAAGGAATGGGAATAGAATAGAACAGAATAATGGGAATGGGAATGGGAATGGGAATGGGAATGGGAATGGGAATAGAATAGAATAGAGTAGAATAGAATAGGGAATGGGAATTGAATACAACAGAAAAGAACAGAATACAATACAATACAATACAATACAATACAATACAATACAATACAATACAATACAATAGGGAATGGGAATGGGAATGGGAAAGGGAATGGGAATGGGAATGGGAATGGGAATGGGAATGGGAATGGGAATGGGAATGGGAATGGGAAAAGAATAGAATAAAATACAATATGGAATGGGAACGGGAACGGGAATGACAATAGAATAGAATAGAATAATGGGAATGGGAATGGGAATGGGAATGGGAATGGGAATAGAATAGAATAGAATAGAATAGAATAGAATAGAATAGAATAATGGGAATGGGAATGGGAATGGAAATAGAATAGAATAGAATAGAATAGAATAGGGAATGGACATAGAATAGAATAGAATAGAATAGAATAGAATAGAATAGAATAGAATAAGGAATGGGAATAGAATAGAACAGAATAATGGGAATGGGAATGGGAATGGGAATGGGAATGGGAATGGGAATAGAATAGAATAGAGTAGAATAGAATAGGGAATGGGAATTGAATACAACAGAAAAGAACAGAATACAATACAATACAATACAATACAATACAATACAATACAATAGAATAGGGAATGGGAATAGAACAGAACAGAACAGAACAGAATAGAATAGAATAGAATAGAATAGAATAGAATAGAATAGAATAGAATAGAATAGAATAGAAGAATAAATGGAAATAGAACAGAACAGAACAGGGAATGGGAATGGGAATGGGAATGGGAATGGGAATAGAATAGGGAATGGACATAGAATAGAATAGAATAAAATAGAATAGAATAGAATAGAATAGAATAAGGAATGGGAATAGAATAGAATAATGGGAATGGGAATGGGAATAGATTAGAATAGAGTAGAATAGAATAGGCAATGGGAATGGGAAAGGGAAAGGGAAAGGGAAAGGGAAAGGGAAAGGGAAAGGGAATAGAATAGAATAGAATAGAATAGAATAGAATAGAGCAGAATAATGGGAATGGGAATGGGAATGGGAATAGAATAGAATAGAATAGGGAATGGACATAGAATAGAATAGAATAGAATAGAATAGAATAGAATAGAATAGAATTGAATTGAATAGAATAGAATAGAATAGTGGGAATGGGAATAGAATAGAATAGAATAGAATAGAATAGGGAATGGGAATAGAACAGAACAGAACAGAACAGAATAGAATAGAATAGAGAATGGGAATAGAACAGAACGGAACGGAACAGAACAGAAAAGAACAGAACAGAACAAAACATAGTAGAATAGAATAGAATAGAATTGAATAGAATAGAATAGAATAGAATAGAATAGAATAGAATAGAATAGAATAGAATAGAATAGAATAGAATAGAATAGAATAATGGGAATGGGAATGGGAATGGGAATGGGAATGGGAATAGAATAGAATAGAATAGAATAGAATAGAATTGAATAGAATAGAATAGTGGGAATGGGAATAGAATAGAATAGAATAGAATAGGGAATGGGAATAGAACAGAAAAGAACAGAACAGAATAGAATAGAATAGGGAATGGGAATAGAACAGAACGGAACGGAACAGAACAGAACAGAACAGAACAGAACATAGTAGAATAGAATAGAATAGAATAGAATAGAATAGAATAGAACAGAATAGAATAGAATAATGGGAATGGGAATGGGAATGGGAATGGGAATAGAATAGAATAGAATAGAATAGAATAGAATAATGGGAATGGGAATGGGAATGGGAATGGGAATGGGAATGGAAATAGAATAGATAAGAATAGAATAGAATAGAATAGAATAGAATAGAATAGAATAGAATAAGGAATGGGAATAGAATAGAACAGAATAATGGGAATGGGAATGGGAATGGGAATGGGAATGGGAATAGAATAGGGAATGGACATAGAATAGAATAGAATAGAATAGAATAGAATAGAATAGAATAAGGAATGGGAATAGAATAGAATAATGGGAATGGGAATGGGAATAGATTAGAATAGAGTAGAATAGAATAGGCAATGGGAATGGGAATGGGAAAGGGAAAGGGAAAGGGAAAGGGAAAGGGAAAGGGAAAGGGAAAGGGAAAGGGAATAGAATAGAATAGAATAGAATAGAATAGAATAGAATAGAATAGAATAGAATAGAGTAGAATAATGGGAATGGGAATGGGAATGGGAATAGAATAGAATAGAATAGGGAATGGACATAGAATAGAATAGAATAGAATAGAATAGAATAGAATAGAATAGAATAGAATTGAATAGAATAGTGGGAATGGGAATAGAATAGAATAGAATAGAATAGAATAGGGAATGGGAATAGAACAGAACAGAACAGAACAGAATAGAATAGAATAGGGAATGGGAATAGAACAGAACGGAACGGAACAGAACAGAAAAGAACAGAACAGAACAGAACATAGTAGAATAGAATAGAATTGAATAGAATAGAATAGAATAGAATAGAATAGAATAGAATAGAATTGAATTGAATAGAATAGAATAGTGGGAATGGGAATAGAATAGAATAGAATAGAATAGAATAGGGAATGGGAATAGAACAGAACAGAACAGAACAGAATAGAATAGAATAGGGAATGGGAATAGAACAGAACGGAACGGAACAGAACAGAAAAGAACAGAACAGAACAGAACATAGTAGAATAGAATAGAATTGAATAGAATAGAATAGAATAGAATAGAATAGAATAGAATAGAATTGAATAGAATAGTGGGAATGGGAATAGAATAGAATAGAATAGAATAGAATAGGGAATGGGAATAGAACAGAACAGAACAGAACAGAATAGAATAGAATAGGGAATGGGAATAGAACAGAACGGAACGGAACAGAACAGAAAAGAACAGAACAGAACAGAACATAGTAGAATAGAATAGAATTGAATAGAATAGAATAGAATAGAATAGAATAGAATAGAATTGAATTGAATAGAATAGAATAGTGGGAATGGGAATAGAATAGAATAGAATAGAATAGAATAGGGAATGGGAATAGAACAGAACAGAACAGAACAGAATAGAATAGAATAGGGAATGGGAATAGAACAGAACGGAACGGAACAGAACAGAAAAGAACAGAACAGAACAGAACATAGTAGAATAGAATAGAATTGAATAGAATAGAATAGAATAGAATAGAATAGAATAGAATAGAATAGAATAGAATAATGGGAATGGGAAAGGGAATGGGAATGGGAATAGAATAGAATAGAATAGAATAGAATAGAATAGAATAATGGGAATGGGAATGGAAATAGAATAGAATAGAATAGAATAGAATAGAATAGAATAGAATTGAATAGAATAGAATAGTGGGAATGGGAATAGAATAGAATAGAAGAGAATAGGGAATGGGAATAGAACAGAACAGAACAGAACAGAATAGAATAGAATAGGGAATGGGAATAGAACAGAACGGAACGGAACAGAACAGAACAGAACAGAACAGAACAGAACATAGTAGAATAGAATAGAATAGAATAGAATAGAATAGAATAGAATAGAATAGAATAGAATAGAATAATGGGAATGGGAATGGGAATGGGAATGGGAATGGGAATAGAATAGAATAGAATAGAATAGAATAATGGGAATGGGAATGGGAATGGGAATGGGAATGGAAATAGAATAGAATAGAATAGAATAGAATAGAATAGAATAGAATAGAATAGAATAAGGAATGGGAATAGAATAGAACAGAATAATGGGAATGGGAATGGAAATGGGAATGGGAATGGGAATAGAATAGAATAGAGTAGAATAGAATAGGGAATGGGAATTGAATACAACAGAAAAGAACAGAATACAATACAATACAATACAATACAATACAATACAATAGAATAGAATAGAATAGGGAATGGGAATAGAACAGAACAGAATAGAATGGAATAGAATAGAATAGAATAGAATAGAATAGAATAGAATAGAATAGAATAGAATAGAAGAATAAATGGAAATAGAACAGAACGGAACGGAACAGAACAGAAAAGAACAGAACAGAACAGAACATAGTAGAATAGAATAGAATTGAATAGAATAGAATAGAATAGAATAGAATAGAATTGAATTGAATAGAATAGAATAGTGGGAATGGGAATAGAATAGAATAGAATAGAATAGAATAGGGAATGGGAATAGAACAGAACAGAACAGAACAGAATAGAATAGAATAGGGAATGGGAATAGAACAGAACGGAACGGAACAGAACAGAAAAGAACAGAACAGAACAGAACATAGTAGAATAGAATAGAATTGAATAGAATAGAATAGAATAGAATAGAATAGAATAGAATAGAATAGAATAGAATAATGGGAATGGGAAAGGGAATGGGAATGGGAATAGAATAGAATAGAATAGAATAGAATAGAATAGAATAGAATAATGGGAATGGGAATGGGAATGGAAATAGAATAGAATAGAATAGAATAGAATAGAATAGAATTGAATAGAATAGAATAGTGGGAATGGGAATAGAATAGAATAGAATAGAATAGGGAATGGGAATAGAACAGAACAGAACAGAACAGAATAGAATAGAATAGGGAATGGGAATAGAACAGAACGGAACGGAACAGAACAGAACAGAACAGAACAGAACATAGTAGAATAGAATAGAATAGAATAGAATAGAATAGAATAGAATAGAATAGAATAGAATAGAATAGAATAGAATAATGGGAATGGGAATGGGAATGGGAATGGGAATAGAATAGAATAGAATAGAATAGAATAATGGGAATGGGAATGGAAATGGGAATGGGAATGGGAATGGGAATGGAAATAGAATAGAATAGAATAGAATAGAATAGAATAGAATAGAATAGAATAAGGAATGGGAATAGAATAGAACAGAATAATGGGAATGGGAATGGGAATGGGAATGGGAATGGGAATAGAATAGAATAGAGTAGAATAGAATAGGGAATGGGAATTGAATACAACAGAAAAGAACAGAATACAATACAATACAATACAATACAATACAATAGAATAGAATAGAATAGGGAATGGGAATAGAACAGAACAGAATGGAATGGAATAGAATAGAATAGAATAGAATAGAATAGAATAGAATAGAATAGAATAGAATAGAATAGAATAGAATAGAATAGAATAGAATAGAAGAATAAATGGAAATAGAACAGAACAGAACAGGGAATGGGAATGGGAATGGGAATGGGAATGGGAATGGGAATAGATTAGAATAGAGTAGAATAGAATAGGCAATGGGAATGGGAAAGGGAAAGGGAAAGGGAAAGGGAAAGGGAAAGGGAAAGGGAAAGGGAAAGGGAAAGGGAAAGGGAATAGAATAGAATAGAATAGAATAGAATAGAATAGAATAGAATAATGGGAATGGGAATGGGATTGGGAATAGAATAGAATAGAATAGGGAATGGACATAGAATAGAATAGAATAGAATAGAATAGAATAGAATAGAATAGAATAAGGAATGGGAATAGAACAGAATAATGGGAATGGGAATGGGAATGGGAATGGGAATGGGAATAGAATAGAACAGAACAGAACAGAACAGAATAGAATACAATACAATACAATACAATACAAGAGAATAGAATAGGTAATGGGAATAGAACAGAACAGAACAGAACAGAATAGAATAGAATAGGGAATGGGAATAGAATAGAATAGAATAGAATAGAATAGAATATAGGAGAATAGAATAGGGAATGGGAATAGAATAGAATAGAATAGATTACAATTGAATAGAATAGAATAGAATAGAATAGAATAGAATAGAATAGAATAGAATAGAATAGAATAGAATAGAATGCAATAGGGAAAGGGAATGGGAAAGGGAATGGGAATGGGAATGGGAAAGGGAAAAGGAATAGAATAGAATAGAATAGAATAGAATAGAATAGATTGGAATAGAATAAGGAATGGGAATAGAATAGAATAGAATAGAATAGAATAGAATAGAATAGAATAGAGTAGAATAGAATAGGGAATGGGAATAGAACAGAACAGAACAGAACAGAATAGAATAGAATAGGGAATGGGAATAGAATAGAATAGAATAGAATATATTAGAATAGAATAGGGAATGGGAATAGAATTGAATAGAATAGAATAGAATAGAATAGAATAGAATAGAATAGAATAGAATGCAATAGGGAAAGGGAATGGGAAAGGTAATGGGAATGGGAATGGGAATGGGAATGTGAAAGGGAAAGGGAAAGGGAATAGAATAGAATACAATAGAATAGAATAGAATAGAATAGAATAGAATAATGGGAATGGGAATAGAATAGAATAGAATAGAATAGAATAGAATAGAATAGAATAGAATACAATACAATACAATACAATACAATACAATACAATACAATACAATACAATAGAATAGGTAATGGGAATAGAACAGAACAGAACAGAACAGAATAGAATAGAATAGGGAATGGGAATAGAATAGAATAGAATAGAATATAGTAGAATAGAATAGGGAATGGGAATAGAATAGAATAGAATAGATTACAATAGAATAGAATAGAATAGAATAGAATAGAATAGAATAGAATAGAATAGAATAGAATGCAATAGGGAAAGGGAATGGGAAAGGGAATGGGAATGGGAATGGGAATGGGAAAGGGAAAAGGAATAGAATAGAATAGAATAGAATAGAATAGAATAAGGAATGGGAATAGAATAGAATAGAATAGAATAGAATAGAATAGAGTAGAATAGAATAGGGAATGGGAATAGAACAGAACAGAACAGAATAGAACAGAATAGAATAGAATAGGGAATGGGAATAGAATAGAATAGAATAGAATATAGTAGAATAGAATAGGGAATGGGAATAGAATTGAATAGAATAGAATAGAATAGAATAGAATAGAATAGAATAGAATAGAATGCAATAGGGAAAGGGAATGGGAAAGGTAATGGGAATGGGAATGGGAATGGGAATGTGAAAGGGAAAGGGAAATTGGAATAGAATAGAATAGAATAGAATAGAATAGAATAGAATAGAATAGAATAGAATAATGGGAATGGGAATGGGAATGGGAATAGAATAGATTAGAATAGAATAGAATAGGGAATGGGAATAGAACAGAACAGAACAGAACAGAACAGAATAGAATAGAATAGAATAGAATAGAAGAATAAATGGAAATAGAATAGAATAGAATAGAATAGAATAGGGAATGGGAATGGGAATGGGAATGGGAATGGGAATGAGAATAGAATAGAATAGAATAGAATAGAATAGAATAGAATAGGGAATTGGAATAGAATAGAATAGAATAATGGGAATGGGAATGGGAATGGGAATAGATTAGAATAGAGTAGAATAGAATAGGCAAAGGGAATGGGAATGGGAAAGGGAAAGGGAAAGGGAAAGGGAAAGGGAATAGAATAGAATAGAATAGAATAGAATAGAATAGAATAGAATAGAATAGAATAATGGGAAATGGGAATGGGAATGGGAATGGGAATAGAATAGAATAGAATAGGGAATGGACATAATAGAATAGAATAGAATAGAATAGAATAGAATAGAATAGAATAGAATAGAATAGAATAGAATAGAATAAGGAATGGGAATAGAATAGAATAATGGGAATGGGAATGGGAATGGGAATGGGAATGGGAATAGAATAGAATAGAGTAGAATAGAATAGGGAATGGGAACAGAACAGAACAGAACAGAATAGAATAGAATACAATACAATACAATACAATACAATAGAATAGGTAATGGGAATAGAACAGAACAGAACAGAACAGAACAGAATAGAATAGGGAATGGGAAATAGAATAGAATAGAATAGAATAGAATATAGTAGAATAGAATAGGGAATGGGATTTGAATAGAATAGAATAGAATAGAATAGAATAGAATAGAATAGAATAGAATGCAATAGGGAAAGGGAATGGGAATGGGAATGGGAAAGGGAAAAGGAATAGAATAGAATAGAATAGAATAGAATAGAATAGAATAGAATAAGGAATGGGAATAGAATAGAATAGAGTAGAATAGAGTAGAATAGAATAGGGAATGGGAATAGAACAGAACAGAACAGAACAGAACAGAACAGAATAGAATAGGGAATGGGAATAGAATAGAATAGAATAGAATATAGTAGAATAGAATAGGGAATGGGAATAGAATTGAATAGAATAGAATAGAATAGAATAGAATAGAATAGAATAGAATGCAATAGGGAAAGGGAATGGGAAAGGTAAAGGGAATGGGAATGGGAATGGGAAAGGGAAAAGGAATAGAATAGAATAGAATAGAATAGAATAGAATAGAATAGAATAGAATAGAATAGAATAATGGGAATGGGAATGGGACTGGGAATGGGAATAGAATAGAATAGAATAGAATAGAATAGAATAGAATAGAATAGAATAGAGAATGGGAATAGAAAAGAACAGAACAGAACAGAATAGAATAGAATAGAATAGAATAGAATAGAATAGAATAGAATAGAAGAATAAATGGAAATAGAATAGAATAGAATAGAATAGAATAGGGAATGGGAATGGGAATGGGAATGGGAATGGGAATGAGAATAGAATAGAATAGAATAAAATAAGGAATGGGAATAGAATAGAATAGAATAATGGGAATGGGAATGGGAATGGGAATGGGAATAGATTAGAATAGAGTAGAATAGAATAGGAAATGGGAATGGGAATAGGAAAGGGAAAGGGAAAGGGAAAGGGAATAGAATAGAATAGAATAGAATAGAATAGAATAGAATAGAATAATGGGAATGGGAATGGGAAAGGGAATAGAATAGAATAGAATAAGGAATGGGAATAGAATAGAATAATGGGAATGGGAATGGGAATGGGAATGGGAATGGGAATGGGAATAGAATAGAATAGAGTAGAAAAGAATAGGGAATGGGAATTGAATAGAACAGAACAGAACAGAACAGAATAGAATAGAATACAATACAATAGAATAGAATAGGAAATGGGAATAGAATAGAATAGAATAGAATAGAATAGAATAGAATAGAATAGGGAATGGGAAAGGGAATTGGAATGACAATAGAATAGAATAGAATAGAATAGAATTGAATAGAATAGAATAGTGGGAATGGGAATAGAATAGAACAGAACAGAACAGAATAGAATAGAATAGGGAATGGGAATAGAACAGAACGGAACGGAACAGAACAGAACAGAACAGAACAGAACATAGTAGAATAGAATAGAATAGAATAGAATAGAATAGAATAGAATAGAATAGAAGAATAAATGGAAATAGAATAGAATAGAATAGAATAGAATAGAATAGGGAATGGGAATGGGAATGGGAATGGGAATGGGAATGGGAATAGAATAGAATAGAATAGGGAATGGACATAGAATAAAATAGAATAGAATAGAATAGAATAGAATAGAATAGAATAAGGAATGGGAATAGAATAGAATAATGGGAATGGGAATGGGAATGGGAATGGGAATGGGAATAGAATAGAATAGAGTAGAATAGAATAGGGAATGGGAATAGAACAGAACAGAACAGAACAGAACAGAACAGAATAGAATAGAATAGGGAATGGGAATAGAATAGAATAGAATAGAATATAGTAGAATTGAATAGGGAATGGGAATAGAATTGAATAGAATAGAATAGAATAGAATAGAATAGAATAGAATAGAATAGAATAGAATAGAATAGAATAGAATAGAATGCAATAGGGAAAGGGAATGGGAAAGGGAATGGGAATGGGAATGGGAAAGGGAAAAGGAATAGAATAGAATAGAATAGAATAGAATAGAATAGAATAGAATAGAATAGAATAGGGAATGGGAATAGAATAGAATTGAATTGAATAGAATAGAATAGAATAGAATAGAATAGAATAGAATAGAATAGAATAGAATACAATACAATACAATACAATACAATACATTACAATACATTACAATACAATACGGAATGGGAATGGGATAGGTAATGGGAATGGGAATGGGAATGGGAAAAGAATAGAATAAAATACAATATGGAATGGGAACGGGAACGGGAATGACAATAGAATAGAATAGAATAGAATAGAATAGAATAGAATAGAATAGAATAGAATAATGGGAATGGGAATAGAATAGAATAGGGAATTGGAACAGAACAGAACAGAATAGAATAGAATAGAATAGAATAGAATAGAATAGAATAGAATAGAATAGAATAGAATAGAATAATGGGAATGGGAATGGGAATGGGAATAGAATAGAATAGGGAATGGGAACAGTACAGAATAGAATAGAATAGAATAGAATAGAATAGAATAGAATAGAATAGAATAGAATAAGGAATGGGAATAGAATAGAATAGAATAGAATAGAATAGAATAGGGAATGGGAATGGGAAAGGTAATGGGAATGGGAATGGGAATGGGAATGGGAATGGGAATGGGAATAGAATAGAGTAGAATAGAATAGGGAATGGGAATAGAACAGAACAGAACAGAACAGAATAGAATAGAATAGGGAATGGGAATAGAATAGAATAGAATAGAATATAGTAGAATAGAATAGGGAATGGGAATAGAATAGAATAGAATAGAATAGAATAGAATAGAATAGAATAGAATAGAATAGAATGGAATGCAATAGGGAAAGGGAATGGTAAAGGTAATGGGAATGGGAATGGGAATGGGAAAAGGAAAAGAATAGAATAGAATAGAATAGAATAGAATAGAATAGAATAGAATAGAATACGGAATGGGAATAGAATAGAATAGAATAGAATAGGGAATGGGAGTGGGAATGGGAAAGGGAAAGGGAAAGGGAAAGGGAAATGGAAAAGGAATAGAATAGAATAGAATAGGGAATGGGAACAGTACAGAATTGAATAGAATAGAATAGAATAGAATAGAATAGAATAGAATAGAATAGAATAGAATAGAATAAGGAATGGGAATAGAATAGAATAGAATAGAATAGAATAGAATAGAATAGAATAGGGAATGGGAATGGGAAAGGTAATGGGAATGGGAATGGGAATGGGAATGGGAATGGGAATAGAATAGAGTAGAATAGAATAGGGAATGGGAATAGAACAGAACAGAACAGAACAGAATAGAATAGAATAGAATAGGGAATGGGAATAGAATAGAATAGAATAGAATATAGTAGAATAGAATAGGGAATGGGAATAGAATAGAATAGAATAGAATAGAATAGAATAGAATAGAATAGAATAGAATAGAATAGAATAGAATAGAATAGAATAGAATAGAATGCAATAGGGAAAGGGAATGGGAAAGGTAATGGGAATGGGAATGGGAATGGGAAAAGGAAAAGAATAGAATAGAATAGAATAGAATAGAATAGAATAGAATAGAATAGAATAGGGAATGGGAGTGGGAATGGGAAAGGGAAAGGGAAAGGGAAAGGGAAATGGAAAAGGAATAGAATAGAATAGAATAGGGAATGGGAATAGAACAGAACACAATAGAATAGAAAAGAATAAGGAATGGGAATAGTATAGTATAGTATAGTATAGTATAGTATAGAATAGAATAGAATAGAATAGAATAGAATAGAATAGAATAGAATAGAATAGAATAGGGAATGGTCATAGAACAGAATAGAATAGAATAGAATAGAATAGAATAGAGAATGGCAAAGGTAATGGGAATGGGAAAGGTAATGAGAAATGGAAAGATAATGGGAATGGGAACTGAATAGAATAGAATAGAATGCAATAGGGAAAGGGAATGGGAAAGGTAATGGGAATGGGAATGGGAATGGGAAAAGGAAAAGAATAGAATAGAATAGAATAGAATAGAATAGAATAGAATAGAATAGAATAGAATACGGAATGGGAATAGAATAGAATAGAATAGAATAGGGAATGGGAATGGGAATGGGAAAGGGAAAGGGAAAGGGAAAGGGAAATGGAAAAGGAATAGAATAGAATAGAATAGGGAATGGGAATAGAACAGAACACAATAGAATAGAAAAGAATAAGGAATGGGAATAGTATAGTATAGTATAGTATAGTATAGTATAGAATAGAATAGAATAGAATAGAATAGAATAGGGAATGGTCATAGAACAGAATAGAATAGAATAGAATAGAATAGAATAGAATAGAATAGAATAGAGAATGGCAAAGGTAATGGGAATGGGAAAGGTAATGAGAAATGGAAAGATAATGGGAATGGGAACTGAATAGAATAGAATAGAATGCAATAGGGAAAGGGAATGGGACAGGGAATGGGAATGGGAATGGGAAAGGGAAAAGGAATAGAATAGAATAGAATAGAATAGAATAGAATAGAATAGAATAGAATAGAATAGGGAATGGGAATAGAATAGAATAGAATAGAATAGAATAGAATAGAATAGAATAGAATAGAATACAATACAATACAATACAATACATTACAATACAATACGGAATGGGAATGGGATAGGTAATGGGAATGGGAATGGGAATGGGAATGGGAAAAGAATAGAATAAAATACAATATGGAATGGGAACGGGAACGGGAATGACAATAGAATAGAATGGAATAGAATAGAATAGAATAGAATAGAATAGAATAGAATAGAATAGAATAATGGGAATGGGAATGGGAATGGGAATAGAATAGAATAGGGAATTGGAACAGAACAGAACAGAACAGAATAGAATAGAATAGAATAGAATAGAATAGAATAGAATAGAATAGAATAATGGGAATGGGAATGGGAATGGGAATGGGAATAGAATAGAATAGGGAATGGGAACAGTACAGAACAGAATAGAATAGAATAGAATAGAATAGAATAGAATAGAATAGAATAGAATAAGGAATGGGAATAGAATAGAATAGAATAGAATAGGGAATGGGAATGGGAAAGGTAATGGGAATGGGAATGGGAATGGGAATGGGAATGGGAATGGGAATAGAACAGAACAGAACAGAACAGAATAGAATAGAATAGGGAATGGGAATAGAATAGAATAGAATAGAATAGAATATAGTAGAATAGAATAGGGAATGGGAATAGAATAGAATAGAATAGAATAGAATAGAATAGAATAGAACAGAATAGAATAGAATAAGGAATGGGAATAGAATAGAATAGAATAGAATAGAATAGGGAATGGGAATGGGAATGGGAAAGGGAAAGGGAAAGGGAAATGGAAAAGGAATAGAATAGAATAGAATAGGGAATGGGAATAGAACAGAACACAATAGAATAGAAAAGAATAAGGAATGGGAATAGTATAGTATAGTATAGTATAGAATAGAATAGAATAGAATAGAATAGGGAATGGTCATAGAACAGAATAGAATAGAATAGAATAGAATAGAATAGAATAGAATAGAGAATGGCAAAGGTAATGGGAATGGGAAAGGTAATGAGAAATGGAAAGATAATGGGAATGGGAACTGAATAGAATAGAATAGAATAGCATAGAATAGAATAGAATAGAATAGAATAGAATAGAATAGAATAGAATAGAATATGGAATGGGAATAGAACAGAACACAATAGAATAGAAAAGAATAAGGAATGGGAATAGTATAATATAGTATAGTATAGAATAGAATAGAATAGAAGAGAATAGAATAGAAGAGAAGAGAATAGAATAGAATAGGGAATTGTCATAGAATAGAATAGAATAGAATAGAATAGAATAGAATAAAATAGGGAATGGGAATAGAATAGAATAGAATAATGGGAATGGGAATGGGAATGGGAATGGAAATGGGAATAGAATAGAGTAGAATAGAATAGGGAATGGGAATAGAACAGAACAGAACAGAACAGAACAGAATAGAATAGAATAGAATAGAATAGAATAGAATAGAATAGAATAGGGAATGGGAATGGGAATGGGAATGGGAATGGGAATGAGAATAGAATAGAATAGAATAGAATAGAATAGAATAGAAAAGAATAGAATAGAATACAATACAATACAATACAATACAATACAATACAATACAATACGGAATGGGAATGGGAATGGGAATGGGAATAGATTAGAATAGAGAAGAATAGAATAGGCAATGGGAATGGGAAAGGGAAAGGGAAAGGGAAAGGGAAAGGGAATAGAATAGAATAGAATAGAATAGAATAGAATAGAATAGAATAGAATAAAATAGAATAGAATAGAATAGAATAGAATAGACTAATGGGAATGGGAATGGGAATGGGAATGGGAATAGAATAGAATAGAATATGGAATGGACATAGAATAGAATAGAATAGAATAGAATAGAATAGAATAGAATAGAATAGAATAGAATAGAATAAGGAATGGGAATAGAATAGAATAATGGGAATGGGAATGGGAATGGGAATGGGAATGGGAATGCGAATAGAATAGAATAGAGTAGAATAGAATAGGGAATGGGAATTGAATAGAACAGAACAGAATAGAATAGAATACAATACAATAGAATAGAATAGGTAATGGGAATAGAATAGAATAGAATAGAATAGAATAGAATAGAATAGAATACAATACAATACAATACAATACAATAGGGAATGTGAATGGGAATGGGAAAGGGAATGGGAATGGGAATGGGAATGGGAATGGGAATGGGAATGGGAATGGGAATGGGAATGGGAAAAGAATAGAATAAAATACAATATGGAATGGGAACGGGAACGGGAATGACAATAGAATAGAATAGAATAGAATAGAATAGAATAGAATAGTGGGAATGGGAATAGAATAGAATAGAATAGAATAGAATAGAATAGAATAGAATAGAATAGAATAGGGAATGGGAATAGAACAGAACGGAACGGAACAGAACAGAACAGAACAGAACAGAACATAGTAGAATAGAATAGAATAGAATAGAATAGAATAGAATAGAATAGAATAGAATAGAATAGAATAGAATAATGGGAATGGGAATGGGAATGGGAATGGGAATGGGAATGGGAATGGAATAGAATAGAATAGAATAGAATAGAATAGAATAGAATAGAATAATGGGAATGGGAATGGGAATGGGAATGGGAATGGGAATGGGAATGGAAATAGAATAGAATAGAATAGAATAGGCAATGGACATAGAATAGAATAGAATAGAATAGAATAGAATAGAATAGAATAAGGAATGGGAATAGAATAGAACAGAATAATGGGAATTGGAATGGGAATGGGAATGGGAATGGGAATAGAATAGAATAGAGTAGAATAGAATAGGGAATGGGAATTGAATACAACAGAAAAGAACAGAATAGAATACAATACAATACAATACAATAAAATAGAATAGAATAGGGAATGGGAATAGAACAGAACAGAATAGAATAGAATAGAATAGAATAGAATAGAATAGAATAGAATAGAATAATAAATGGAAATAGAACAGAACAGAACAGGGAATGGGAATGGGAATGGGAATGGGAATAGAATAGGGAATGGACATAGAATAGAATAGAATAGAATAGAATAGAATAGAATAGAATAGAATAAGGAATGGGAATAGAATAGAATAATGGGAATGGGAATGGGAATAGATTAGAATAGAGTAGAATAGAATAGGCAATGGGAATGGGAAAGGGAAAGGGAAAGGGAAAGGGAAAGGGAAAGGGAAAGGGAAAGGGAAAGGGAATAGAATAGAATAGAATAGAATAGAATAGAATAGAATAGAGTAGAATAATGGGAATGTGAATGGGAATGGGAATAGAATAGAATAGAATAGGGAATGGACATAGAATAGAATAGAATAGAATAGAATAGAATAGAATAGAATAGAATTGAATAGAATAGAATAGTGGGAATGGGAATAGAATAGAATAGAATAGAATAGAATAGAATAGAATAGGGAATGGGAATAGAACAGAACAGAACAGAACAGAACAGAATAGAATAGAATAGGGAATGGGAATAGAACAGAACGGAACAGAACAGAACAGAACAGAACAGAACATAGTAGAATAGAATAGAATAGAATAGAATAGAATAGAATAGAATAGAATAGAATAGAATAGAATAATGGGAATGGGAATGGGAATAGAATAGAATAGAATAGAATAGAATAGAATAGAATAGAATAGAATAGAATAGAATAATGGGAATGGGAATGGGAATGGGAATGGAAATAGAATAGAATAGAATAGAATAGGGAATGGACATAGAATAGAATAGAATAGAATAGAATAGAATAGAATAAGGAATGGGAATAGAATAGAACAGAATAATGGGAATGGGAATGGGAATGGGAATGGGAATGGGAATAGAATAGAATAGAGTAGAATAGAATAGGGAATGGGAATTGAATACAACAGAAAAGAACAGAATAGAATAGAATACAATACAATACAATACAATACAATACAATACAATAGAATAGGGAATGGGAATAGAACAGAATAGAATAGAATAGAATAGAATAGAATAGAATAGAATAGAATAGAATAGAATAGAATAGAATAGAATAGAATAATAAATGGAAAAAGAACAGAACAGAACAGGGAATGGGAATGGGAATGGGAATGGGAATGGGAATAGAATAGGGAATGGACATAGAATAGAATAGAATAGAATAGAATAGAATAGAATAGAATAAGGAATGGGAATAGAATAGAATAATGGGAATGGGAATGGGAATAGATTAGAATAGAGTAGAATAGAATAGGCAATGGGAATGGGAATGGGAAAGGGAAAGGGAAAGGGAAAGGGAAAGGGAAAGGGAAAGGGAAAGGGAAAGGGAATAGAATAGAATAGAATAGAATAGAATAGAATAGAATAGAGTAGAATAATGGGAATGTGAATGGGAATGGGAATAGAATAGAATAGAATAGGGAATGGACATAGAATAGAATAGAATAGAATAGAATAGAATAGAATAGAATAGAATAGAATTGAATAGAATAGAATAGTGGGAATGGGAATAGAATAGAATAGAATAGAATAGAATAGAATAGAATAGGGAATGGGAATAGAACAGAACGGAACAGAACAGAACAGAACAGAACATAGTAGAATAGAATAGAATAGAATAGAATAGAATAGAATAGAATAGAATAGAATAGAATAGAATAGAATAGAATAATGGGAATGGGAATGGGAATAGAATAGAATAGAATAGAATAGAATAGAATAGAATAGAATAGAATAATGGGAATGGGAATGGGAATGGGAATGGAAATAGAATAAAATAGAATAGGGAATGGACATAGAATAGAATAGAATAGAATAGAATAGAATAGAATAGAATAGAATAGAATAAGGAATGGGAATAGAATAGAACAGAATAATGGGAATGGGAATGGGAATGGGAATGGGAATGGGAATAGAATAGAATAGAGTAGAATAGAATAGGGAATGGGAATTGAATACAACAGAAAAGAACAGAATAGAATAGAATACAATACAATACAATACAATACAATACAATAGAATAGGGAATGGGAACAGAACAGAACAGAACAGAACAGAACAGAACAGAATAGAATAGAATAGAATAGAATAGAATAGAATAGAAGAATAAATGGAAATAGAACATAACAGAACAGGGAATGGGAATGGGAATAGATTAGAATAGAGTAGAATAGAATAGGCAATGGGAATGGGAAAGGGAAAGTGAAAGGGAAAGGGAAAGGGAAAGGGAAAGGGAAAGGGAAAGGGAATAGAATAGAATAGAATACAATAGAATAGAATAGAATAGAATAGAATAGAATAGAATAGAATAGAATAATGGGAATGGGAATGGGATTGGGAATAGAATAGAATAGAATAGGGAATGGACATAGAATAGAATAGAATAGAATAGAATAGAATAGAATAGAATAGAATAGAATAAGGAATGGGAATAGAACAGAATAATGGGAATGGGAATGGGAATGGGAATGGGAATAGAATAGAATAGAATGGGGAATGGACATAGAATAGAATAGAATAGAATAGAATAGAATAGAATAGAATAAGGAATGGGAATAGAATAGAATAATGGGAATGGGAATGGGAATGGGAATGGGAATAGAATAGAATAGAGTAGAATAGAATAGGGAATGGGAATTGAATAGAACAGAACAGAACAGAACAGAATAGAATAGAATACAATACAATACAATACAATACAATACAATACAATACAATACAATAGGGAACGGGAATAGAACAGAACAGAACAGAACAGAACAGAACAGAACAGAATAGAATAGAATAGAATAGAAGAATAAATGGAAATAGAACAGAACAGAACAGAACAGGGAATGGGCATGGGAATGGGAATGGGAATGGGAATGGGAATGGGAATAGAATAGAATAGAATAGAATAGAATAGAATAGAATAAGGAATGGGAATAGAATAGAATAGAATAGAATAATGGGAATGGGAATGGGAATGGGAATGGGAATAGATTAGAATAGAGTAGAATAGAATAGGCAATGGGAATGGGAATGGGAAAGGGAAAGGGAAAGGGAAAGGGAAAGGGAAAGGGAATAGAATAGAATAGAATAGAATAGAATAGAATAGAATAGAATAGAATAGAATAGAACAGAATAGAATAATGGGAATGGGAATGGGAATGGGAATGGGAATAGAATAGAATAGTATAGGGAATGGACATAGAATAGAAAAGAATAGAATAGAATAGAATAGAATAGAATAAGGAATGGGAATAGAATAGAATAATGGGAATGGGAATGGGAATGGGAATGGGAATGGGAATAGAATAGAATAGAATAGAATAGAATAGAATAGAATAGAATAGACTAATGGGAATGGGAATGGGAATGGGAATGGGAATGGGAATAGAATAGAATAGAATAGGGAATGGACATAGAATAGAATAGAATAGAATAGAATATAATAGAATAGAATAGAATAGAATAGAATAGAATAAGGAATGGGAATAGAATAGAATAATGGGAATGGGAATGGGAATGGGAATGGGAATGGGAATAGAATAGAATAGAGTAGAATAGAATAGGGAATGGGAATTGAATAGAACAGAACAGAATAGAATAGAATACAATCCAATAGAATAGAATAGGTAATGGGAATAGAATAGAATAGAATAGAATAGAATAGAATAGAATAGAATAGAATAGAATAGAATACAATACAATACAATACAATACAATACAATACAATACAATACAATACAATAGGGAATGGGAATGGGAATGGGAATGGGAAAGGGAATGGGAATGGGAATGGGAATGGGAATGGGAATGGGAATGGGAATGGGAATGGGAAAAGAATAGAATAAAATACAATATGGAATGGGAATGGGAACGGGAATGACAATAGAATAGAATAGAATAGAATAGAATAGAATAGAATAGAATAGTGGGAATGGGAATAGAATAGAATAGAATAGAATAGAATAGAATAGGGAATGGGAATAGAACAGAACAGAACAGAACAGAATAGAATAGAATAGGGAATGGGAATAGAACAGAACGGAACGGAACAGAACAGAACAGAACAGAACAGAACAGAACATAGTAGAATAGAATAGAATAGAATAGAATAGAATAGAATAGAATAATGGGAATGGGAATGGGAATGGGAATGGGAATAGAATAGAATAGAATAGAATAGAATAGAATAGAATAGAATAGAATAGAATAATGGGAATGGGAATGGGAATGGGAATGGGAATGGAAATAGAATAGAATAGAATAGAATAGGGAATGGACATAGAATAGAATAGAATAGAATAGAATAGAATAGAATAGAATAAGGAATGGGAATAGAATAGAACAGAATAATGGGAATTGGAATGGGAATGGGAATGGGAATGGGAATAGAATAGAATAGAGTAGAATAGAATAGGGAATGGGAATTGAATACAACAGAAAAGAACAGAATAGAATACAATACAATACAATACAATACAATAGAATAGAATAGGGAATGGGAATAGAACAGAACAGAACAGAATAGAATAGAATAGAATAGAAGAATAAATGGAAATAGAACAGAACAGAACAGGGAATGGGAATGGGAATGGGAATGGGAATGGGAATAGAATAGGGAATGGACATAGAATAGAATAGAATAGAATAGAATAGAATAGAATAGAATAAGGAATGGGAATAGAATAGAATAATGGGAATGGGAATGGGAATAGATTAGAATAGAGTAGAATAGAATAGGCAATGGGAATGGGAAAGGGAAAGGGAAAGGGAAAGGGAAAGGGAAAGGGAAAGGGAAAGGGAAAGGGAAAGGGAAAGGGAAAGTGAATAGAATAGAATAGAATAGAATAGAATAGAATAGAATAATGGGAATGTGAATGGGAATGGGAATAGAATAGAATAGAATAGGGAATGGACATAGAATAGAATAGAATAGAATAGAATAGAATTGAATAGAATAGAATAGAATAGTGGGAATGGGAATAGAATAGAATAGAATAGAATAGAATAGAATAGAATAGAATAGGGAATGGGAATAGAACAGAACAGAACAGAACAGAATAGAATAGAATAGGGAATGGGAATAGAACAGAACGGAACAGAACAGAACAGAACAGAACAGAACAGAACATAGTAGAATAGAATAGAATAGAATAGAATAGAATAGAATAGAATAGAATAGAATAGAATAATGGGAATGGGAATGGGAATGGGAATAGAATAGAATAGAATAGAATAGAATAGAATAGAATAGAATAGAATAATGGGAATGGGAATGGGAATGGGAATGGAAATAGAATAGAATAGAATAGAATAGGGAATGGACATAGAATAGAATAGAATAGAATAGAATAAGGAATGGGAATAGAATAGAACAGAATAATGGGAATGGGAATGGGAATGGGAATGGAAATGGGAATAGAATAGAATAGAGTAGAATAGAATAGGGAATGGGAATTGAATACAACAGAAAAGAACAGAATAGAATAGAATAGAATAGAATACAATACAATACAATACAATACAATAGAATAGAATAGGGAATGGGAATAGAACAGAACAGAACAGAATAGAATAGAATAGAATAGAATAGAATAGAATAGAATAGAATAGAATAGAATAGAATAGAATAGAATAGAATAGAATAATAAATGGAAATAGAACAGAACAGAACAGGGAATGGGAATGGGAATGGGAATCGGAATGGGAATAGAATAGGGAATGGACATAGAATAGAATAGAATAGAATAGAATAGAATAGAATAGAATAGAATAGAATAGAATAAGGAATGGGAATAGAATAGAATAATGGGAATGGGAATGGGAATAGATTAGAATAGAGTAGAATAGAATAGGCAATGGGAATGGGAATGGGAAAGGGAAAGGGAAAGGGAAAGGGAAAGGGAAAGGGAAAGGGAATAGAATAGAATAGAATAGAATAGAATAGAATAGAATAGAATAGAATAGAGTAGAATAATGGGAATGGGAATGGGAATGGGAATGGAAATAGAATAGAATAGAATAGAATAGGGAATGGACATAGAATAGAATAGAATAGAATAGAATAGAATAAGGAATGGGAATAGAATAGAACAGAATAATGGGAATGGGAATGGGAATGGGAATGGGAATAGAATAGAATAGAGTAGAATAGAATAGGGAATGGGAATTGAATACAACAGAAAAGAACAGAATAGAATAGAATACTATACAATACAATACAATACAATACAATAGAATAGGGAATGGGAATAGAACAGAACAGAACAGAATAGAATAGAATAGAATAGAATAGAATAGAATAGAATAGAATAGAATAATAAATGGAAATAGAACAGAACAGAACAGGGAATGGGAATGGGAATGGGAATGGGAATGGGAATAGAATAGGGAATGGACATAGAATAGAATAGAATAGAATAGAATAGAATAGAATAGAATAAGGAATGGGAATAGAATAGAATAATGGGAATGGGAATGGGAATAGATTAGAATAGAGTAGAATAGAATAGGCAATGGGAATGGGAAAGGGAAAGGGAAAGGGAAAGGGAAAGGGAATAGAATAGAATAGAATAGAATAGAATAGAATAGAA
Source organism: Arizona elegans (assembly GCA_022577455.1). Classification (NCBI taxonomy): domain Eukaryota; kingdom Metazoa; phylum Chordata; class Lepidosauria; order Squamata; family Colubridae; genus Arizona; species Arizona elegans. The sequence continues at coordinate 13,700,241 of JAKOOJ010000019.1, read as the reverse complement.
TAGAATAGAATAGAGTAGAATAATGGGAATGTGAATGGGAATGGGAATAGAATAGAATAGAATAGGGAATGGACATAGAATAGAATAGAATAGAATAGAATAGAATAGAATAGAATAGAATAGAATAATGGGAATGTGAATGGGAATGGGAATAGAATAGAATAGAATAGGGAATGGACATAGAATAGAATAGAATAGAATAGAATAGAATAGAATTGAATAGAATTGAATAGAATAGAATAGTGGGAATGGGAATAGAATAGAATAGAATAGAATAGAATAGAATAGAATAGGGAATGGAAATAGAACAGAACAGAACAGAACAGAATAGAATAGAATAGGGAATGGGAATAGAACAGAACGGAACAGAACAGAACAGAACAGAACAGAACAGAACATAGTAGAATAGAATAGAATAGAATAGAATAGAATAGAATAGAATAGAATAGAATAATGGGAATGGGAATGGGAATGGGAATAGAATAGAATAGAATAGAATAGAATAGAATTGAATAGAATAGAATAGAATAATGGGAATGGGAATGGGAATGGGAATGGAAATAGAATAGAATAGAATAGAATAGGGAATGGACATAGAATAGAATAGAATAGAATAGAATAGAATAGAATAGAATAAGGAATGGGAATAGAATAGAACAGAATAATGGGAATGGGAATGGGAATGGGAATAGAATAGAATAGAGTAGAATAGAATAGGGAATGGGAATTGAATACAACAGAAAAGAACAGAATAGAATAGAATAGAATACAATACAATACAATACAATAGAATAGAATAGGGAATGGGAATAGAACAGAACAGAACAGAATAGAATAGAATAGAATAGAATAGAATAGAATAGAATAGAATAGAATAGAATAGAATAGAATAGAATAGAATAGAATAGAATAATAAATGGAAATAGAACAGAACAGAACAGGGAATGGGAATGGGAATGGGAATGGGAATGGGAATAGAATAGGGAATGGACATAGAATAGAATAGAATAGAATAGAATAGAATAGAATAGAATAGAATAGAATAGAATAGAATAAGGAATGGGAATAGAATAGAATAATGGGAATGGGAATGGGAATAGATTAGAATAGAGTAGAATAGAATAGGCAATGGGAATGGGAAAGGGAAAGGGAAAGGGAAAGGGAAAGGGAAAGGGAAAGGGAAAGGGAAAGGGAAAGGGAAAGGGAATAGAATAGAATAGAATAGAATAGAATAGAATAGAATAGAATAGAGTAGAATAATGGGAATGTGAATGGGAATGGGAATAGAATAGAATAGAATAGGGAATGGACATAGAATAGAATAGAATAGAATAGAATAGAATAGAATAGAATAGTGGGAATGGGAATAGAATAGAATAGAATAGAATAGAATAGAATAGGGAATGGGAATAGAACAGAACAGAACAGAACAGAATAGAATAGAATAGAGAATGGGAATTGAACAGAACGGAACAGAACAGAACAGAACAGAACAGAACATAGTAGAATAGAATAGAATAGAATAGAATAGAATAGAATAGAATAGAATAGAATAGAATAGAATAGAATAGAATAGAATAATGGGAATGGGAATGGGAATGGGAATGGGAATAGAATAGAATAGAATAGAATAGAATAGAATAGAATAGAATAATGGGAATGGGAATGGGAATGGGAATGGAAATAGAATAGAATAGAATAGAATAGGGAATGGACATAGAATAGAATAGAATAGAATAGAATAGAATAGAATAAGGAATGGGAATAGAATAGAACAGAATAATGGGAATGGGAATGGGAATGGGAATGGGAATGGGAATAGAATAGAATAGAGTAGAATAGAATAGGGAATGGGAATTGAATACAACAGAAAAGAACAGAATAGAATAGAATACAATACAATACAATACAATAGAATAGAATAGGGAATGGGAATAGAACAGAACAGAACAGAACAGAACAGAACAGAATAGAATAGAATAGAATAGAATAGAATAGAATAGAAGAATAAATGGAAATAGAACAGAACAGAACAGGGAATGGGAATGGGAATAGATTAGAATAGAGTAGAATAGAATAGGCAATGGGAATGGGAAAGGGAAAGGGAAAGGGAAAGGGAAAGGGAAAGGGAAAGGGAAAGGGAATAGAATAGAATAGAATAGAATAGAATAGAATAGAATAGAGTAGAATAATGGGAATGTGAATGGGAATGGGAATAGAATAGAATAGAATAGGGAATGGACATAGAATAGAATAGAATAGAATAGAATAGAATAGAATAGAATAGTGGGAATGGGAATAGAATAGAATAGAATAGAATAGAATAGAATAGGGAATGGGAATAGAACAGAACAGAACAGAACAGAATAGAATAGAATAGGGAATGGGAATTGAACAGAACGGAACAGAACAGAACAGAACAGAACAGAACATAGTAGAATAGAATAGAATAGAATAGAATAGAATAGAATAGAATAGAATAGAATAGAATAGAATAATGGGAATGGGAATGGGAATGGGAATGGGAATAGAATAGAATAGAATAGAATAGAATAGAATAGAATAGAATAGAATAATGGGAATGGGAATGGGAATGGGAATGGAAATAGAATAGAATAGAATAGAATAGGGAATGGACATAGAATAGAATAGAATAGAATAGAATAGAATAAGGAATGGGAATAGAATAGAATAGAACAGAATAATGGGAATGGGAATGGGAATGGGAATGGGAATGGGAATAGAATAGAATAGAGTAGAATAGAATAGGGAATGGGAATTGAATACAACAGAAAAGAACAGAATAGAATAGAATACAATACAATACAATACAATACAATAGAATAGAATAGGGAATGGGAATAGAACAGAACAGAACAGAACAGAACAGAACAGAACAGAACAGAATAGAATAGAATAGAATAGAATAGAATAGAAGATTAAATGGAAATAGAACAGAACAGAACAGGGAATGGGAATGGGAATAGATTAGAATAGAGTAGAATAGAATAGGCAATGGGAATGGGAAAGGGAAAGTGAAAGGGAAAGGGAAAGGGAAAGGGAAAGGGAAAGGGAATAGAATAGAATAGAATAGAATACAATAGAATAGAATAGAATAGAATAGAACAGAATAGAATAGAATAGAATAGAATAGAGTAGAATAGAATAGAATAGAATAATGGGAATGGGAATGGGATTGGGAATAGAATAGAATAGAATAGGGAATGGACATAGAATAGAATAGAATAGAATAGAATAGAATAGAATAAGGAATGGGAATAGAACAGAATAATGGGAATGGGAATGGGAATGGGAATGGGAATGGGAGTGGGAATGGGAATAGAATAGAATAGAGTAGAATAGAATAGGGAATGGGAATTGAATAGAACAGAACAGAACAGAACAGAATAGAATAGAATACAATACAATACAATACAATACAATACAATACAATAGGGAATGGGAATAGAACAGAACAGAACAGAACAGAACAGAACAGAATAGAATAGAATAGAATAGAATAGAAGAATAAATGGAAATAGAACAGAACAGAACAGAACAGGGAATGGGCATGGGCATGGGAATGGGAATGGGAATGGGAATGGGAATAGAATAGAATAGAATAGAATAGAATAGAATAGAATAAGGAATGGGAATAGAATAGAATAGAATAGAATAATGGGAATGGGAATGGGAATGGGAATAGATTAGAATAGAGTAGAATAGAATAGGCAATGGGAATGGGAAAGGGAAAGGGAAAGGGAAAGGGAAAGGGAAAGGGAAAGGGAAAGGGAAAGGGAATGGGAATAGAATAGAATAGAATAGAATAGAATAGAATAGAATAGAATAGAACAGAATAGAATAATGGGAATGGGAATGGGAATGGGAATGGGAATAGAATAGAATAGTATAGGGAATGGACATAGAATAGAAAAGAATAGAATAGAATAGAATAGAATAGAATAGAATAAGGAATGGGAATAGAATAGAATAATGGGAATGGGAATGGGAATGGGAATGGGAATAGAATAGAATAGAATAGAATAGAATAGAATAGAATAGAATAGAATAGAATAATGGGAATGGGAATGGGAATAGAATAGAATAGAATAGGGAATGGGAATAGAACAGAACAGAACAGAACAGAACAGAACAGAATAGAATAGAATAGAATAGAAGAATAAATGGAAATAGAATAGAATAGAATAGAATAGAATAGAATAGAATATAATAGAATAGGGAATGGGAATGGGAATGGGAATGGGAATGGGAATGAGAATAGAATAGAATAGAATAGAATAGAATAGAATAGAATAGAATAGAATACAATACAATACAATACAATACAATACAATACAATACAATACAACACAATACAATAGGGAAAGGGAATGGGAAAGGTAATGGGAATGGGAATGGGAATGGGAATAGATTAGAATAGAGTAGAATAGAATAGGCAATGGGAATGGGAAAGGGAAAGGGAAAGGGAAAGGGAAAGGGAAAGGGAAAGGGAAAGGGAAAGGGAAAGGGAATAGAATAGAATAGAATAGAATAGAATAGAATAGAATAGAATAGAATAGAATAATGGGAATGGGAATGGGAATGGGAATAGAATAGAATAGCATAGGGAATGGACATAGAATAGAATAGAATAGAATAGAATAGAATAGAATAGAATAAGGAATGGGAATAGAATAGAATAATGGGAATGGGAATGGGAATGGGAATGGGAATGGGAATGGGAATGGGAATGGGAATAGAATAGAATAGAGTAGAATAGCATAGGGAATGGGAATTGAATAGAACAGAACAGAACAGAACAGAACAGAATAGAATAGAATACAATACAATACAATACAATACAATACAATACAATACAATAGGGAATGGGAATAGAACAGAACAGAACAGAACAGAACAGAATAGAATAGAATAGAATAGAATAGAATAGAATAGAATAGAATAGAATAGAATAGAAGAATAAATGGAAATAGAACAGAACAGAACAGAACAGGGAATGGGCATGGGAATGGGAATGGGAATGGGAATGGGAATGGGAATAGAATAGAATAGAATAGAATAGAATAGAATAGAATAGAATAAGGAATGGGAATAGAATAGAATAGAATAGAAGAATAAATGGAAATAGAACAGAACAGAACAGAACAGAACAGGGAATGGGCATGGGAATGGGAATGGGAATGGGAATGGGAATGGGAATAGATTAGAATAGAGTAGAATAGAATAGGCAATGGGAATGGGAATGGGAAAGGGAAAGGGAAAGGGAAGGGGAAAGGGAAAGGGAAAGGGAAAGGGAAAGGGAAAGGGAATAGAATAGAATAGAATAGAATAGAATAGAATAGAATAGAATAGAACAGAATAGAATAATGGGAATGGGAATGGGAATGGGAATGGGAATGGGAATAGAATAGAATAGTATAGGGAATGGACATAGAATAGAATAGAATAGAATAGAATAGAATAGAATAGAATAGAATAGAATAGAATAAGGAATGGGAATAGAATAGAATAATGGGAATGGGAATGGGAATGGGAATGGGAATAGAATAGAATAGAATAGAATAGAATAGAATAGAATAGAATAGAATAGAATAGAATAGAATAGAATAATGGGAATGGGAATGGGAATAGAATAGAATAGAATAGGGAATGGGAATAGAACAGAACAGAACAGAACAGAACAGAACATAATAGAATAGAACAGAATAGAAGAATAAATGGAAATAGAATAGAATAGAATAGAATAGAATAGAATAGAATAGAATAGAATAGGGAATGGGAATGGGAATGGGAATGGGAATGGGAATGAGAATAGAATAGAATAGAATAGAATAGAATAGAATAGAATAGAATACAATACAATACAATACAATACAATACAATACAATACAATACAATACAATACAATATAATAGGGAAAGGGAATGGGAAAGGTAATGGGAATGGGAATGGGAATGGGAATAGATTAGAATAGAGTAGAATAGAATAGGCAATAGGAATGGGAATGGGAATGGGAAAGGGAAAGGGAAAGGGAAAGGGAAAGGGAAAGGGAATAGAATAGAATAGAATAGAATAGAATAGAATAGAATAGAATAGAATAGAATAGAATAGAATAGAATAGACTAATGGGAATGGGAATGGGAATGGGAATGGGAATAGAATAGAATAGAATAGGGAATGGACATAGAATAGAATAGAATAGTATAGAATAGAATAGAATAGAATAGAATAAGGAATGGGAATAGAATAGAATAATGGGAATGGGAATGGGAATGGGAATGGGAATGGGAATGGGAATGGGAATGGGAATAGAATAGAATAGAGTAGAATAGAATAGGGAATGGGAATTGAATAGAACAGAACAGAATAGAATAGAATACAATACAATAGAATAGAATAGGTAATGGGAATAGAATAGAATAGAATAGAATAGAATAGAATAGAATAGAACAGAATACAATACAATACAATACAATACAATACAATACAATACAATAGGGAATGGGAATGGGAATGGGAAAGGGAATGGGAATGGGAATGGGAATAGGAATGGGAATGGGAATGGGAATGGGAATGGGAATGGGAAAAGAATAGAATAAAATACAATATGGAATGGGAACGGGAACGGGAATGACAATAGAATAGAATAGAATAGAATAGAATAGAATAGAATAGAATAGAATTGAATTGAATTGAATTGAATAGAATAGAATAGTGGGAATGGGAATAGAATAGAATAGAATAGAATAGAATAGAATAGGGAATGGGAATAGAACAGAACAGAACAGAACAGAATAGAATAGAATAGAATAGGGAATGGGAATAGAACAGAACGGAACGGAACAGAACAGAACAGAACAGAACAGAACAGAACATAGTAGAATAGAATAGAATAGAATAGAATAGAATAGAATAGAATAGAATAGAATAGAATAGAATAGAATAGAATAGAATAGAATAGAATAGAATAGAATAATGGGAATGGGAATGGGAATGGGAATGGGAATAGAATAGAATAGAATAGAATAGAATAGAATAGAATAGAATAATGGGAATGGGAATGGGAATGGGAATGGGAATGGAAATAGAATAGAATAGAATAGAATAGGGAATGGACATAGAATAGAATAGAATAGAATAGAATAGAATAGAATAGAATAGAATAGAATAAGGAATGGGAATAGAATAGAACAGAATAATGGGAATGGGAATGGGAATGGGAATGGGAATGGGAATGGGAATGGGAATGGGAATAGAATAGAATAGAGTATAATAGAATAGGGAATGGGAATTGAATACAACAGAAAAGAACAGAATACAATACAATACAATACAATACAATACAATACAATACAATACAATACAATACAATACAATACAATAGGGAATGGGAATGGGAATGGGAAAGGGAATGGGAATGGGAATGGGAATGGGAATGGGAATGGGAATGGGAATGGGAATGGGAAAAGAATAGAATAAAATACAATATGGAATGGGAACGGGAACGGGAATGACAATAGAATAGAATAGAATAATGGGAATGGGAATGGGAATGGGAATGGGAATGGGAATAGAATAGAATAGAATAGAATAGAATAGAATAGAATAGAATAGAATAATGGGAATGGGAATGGGAATGGGAATGGGAATGGAAATAGAATAGAATAGAATAGAATAGGGAATGGACATAGAATAGAATAGAATAGAATAGAATAGAATAGAATAGAATAGAATAGAATAAGGAATGGGAATAGAATAGAACAGAATAATGGGAATGGGAATGGGAATGGGAATGGGAATGGGAATGGGAATAGAATAGAATAGAGTAGAATAGAATAGGGAATGGGAATTGAATACAACAGAAAAGAACAGAATACAATACAATACAATACAATACAATACAATACAATACAATAGAATAGAATAGGGAATGGGAATAGAACAGAACAGAACAGAACAGAATAGAATAGAATAGAATAGAATAGAATAGAATAGAATAGAATAGAATAGAATAGAATAGAATAGAATAGAATAGAAGAATAAATGGAAATAGAACAGAACAGAACAGGGAATGGGAATGGGAATGGGAATGGGAATGGGAATAGAATAGGGAATGGACATAGAATAGAATAGAATAAAATAGAATAGAATAGAATAGAATAAGGAATGGGAATAGAATAGAATAATGGGAATGGGAATGGGAATAGATTAGAATAGAGTAGAATAGAATAGGCAATGGGAATGGGAAAGGGAAAGGGAAAGGGAAAGGGAAAGGGAAAGGGAAAGGGAATAGAATAGAATAGAATAGAATAGAATAGAATAGAATAGAATAGAGTAGAATAATGGGAATGGGAATGGGAATGGGAATAGAATAGAATAGAATAGGGAATGGACATAGAATAGAATAGAATAGAATAGAATAGAATAGAATAGAATAGAATAGAATAGAATAGAATAGAATTGAATAGAATAGAATAGAATAGTGGGAATGGGAATAGAATAGAATAGAATAGAATAGAATAGGGAATGGGAATAGAACAGAACAGAACAGAACAGAATAGAATAGAATAGAGAATGGGAATAGAACAGAACGGAACGGAACAGAACAGAAAAGAACAGAACAGAACAAAACATAGTAGAATAGAATAGAATAGAATTGAATAGAATAGAATAGAATAGAATAGAATAGAATAGAATAGAATAGAATAGAATAGAATAGAATAGAATAGAATAGAATAATGGGAATGGGAATGGGAATGGGAATGGGAATGGGAATAGAATAGAATAGAATAGAATAGAATAGAATAGAATAGAATAATGGGAATGGGAATGGGAATGGAAATAGAATAGAATAGAATAGAATAGAATAGAATAGAATTGAATAGAATAGAATAGTGGGAATGGGAATAGAATAGAATAGAATAGAATAGAATAGGGAATGGGAATAGAACAGAACAGAACAGAACAGAATAGAATAGAATAGGGAATGGGAATAGAACAGAACGGAACGGAACAGAACAGAACAGAACAGAACAGAACATAGTAGAATAGAATAGAATAGAATAGAATAGAATAGAATAGAACAGAATAGAATAGAATAATGGGAATGGGAATGGGAATGGGAATGGGAATAGAATAGAATAGAATAGAATAGAATAGAATAATGGGAATGGGAATGGGAATGGGAATGGGAATGGGAATGGAAATAGAATAGATAAGAATAGAATAGAATAGAATAGAATAGAATAGAATAGAATAAGGAATGGGAATAGAATAGAACAGAATAATGGGAATGGGAATGGGAATGGGAATGGGAATGGGAATAGAATAGGGAATGGACATAGAATAGAATAGAATAGAATAGAATAGAATAGAATAGAATAAGGAATGGGAATAGAATAGAATAATGGGAATGGGAATGGGAATAGATTAGAATAGAGTAGAATAGAATAGGCAATGGGAATGGGAATGGGAAAGGGAAAGGGAAAGGGAAAGGGAAAGGGAAAGGGAAAGGGAATAGAATAGAATAGAATAGAATAGAATAGAATAGAATAGAATAGAATAGAATAGAGTAGAATAATGGGAATGGGAATGGGAATGGGAATAGAATAGAATAGAATAGGGAATGGACATAGAATAGAATAGAATAGAATAGAATAGAATAGAATAGAATAGAATAGAATTGAATAGAATAGTGGGAATGGGAATAGAATAGAATAGAATAGAATAGAATAGAATAGAATAGGGAATGGGAATAGAACAGAACAGAACAGAACAGAATAGAATAGAATAGAATAGGGAATGGGAATAGAACAGAACGGAACGGAACAGAACAGAACAGAACAGAACAGAACAGAACATAGTAGAATAGAATAGAATAGAATAGAATAGAATAGAATAGAATAGAATAGAATAGAATAGAATAGAATAGAATAGAATAATGGGAATGGGAATGGGAATGGGAATGGGAATAGAATAGAATAGAATAGAATAGAATAGAATAGAATAGAATAGAATAGAATAGAATAATGGGAATGGGAATGGGAATGGGAATGGGAATGGAAATAGAATAGAATAGAATAGAATAGGGAATGGACATAGAATAGAATAGAATAGAATAGAATAGAATAGAATAGAATAGAATAAGGAATGGGAATAGAATAGAACAGAATAATGGGAATGGGAATGGGAATGGGAATGGGAATGGGAATGGGAATGGGAATAGAATAGAATAGAGTAGAATAGAATAGGGAATGGGAATTGAATACAACAGAAAAGAACAGAATACAATACAATACAATACAATACAATACAATACAATACAATACAATACAATACAATACAATACAATACAATAGGGAATGGGAATGGGAATGGGAAAGGGAATGGGAATGGGAATGGGAATGGGAATGGGAATGGGAATGGGAATGGGAATGGGAAAAGAATAGAATAAAATACAATATGGAATGGGAACGGGAACGGGAATGACAATAGAATAGAATAGAATAATGGGAATGGGAATGGGAATGGGAATGGGAATAGAATAGAATAGAATAGAATAGAATAGAATAGAATAGAATAATGGGAATGGGAATGGGAATGGGAATGGGAATGGAAATAGAATAGAATAGAATAGAATAGGGAATGGACATAGAATAGAATAGAATAGAATAGAATAGAATAGAATAGAATAGAATAAGGAATGGAAATAGAATAGAACAGAATAATGGGAATGGGAATGGGAATGGGAATGGGAATGGGAATGGGAATAGAATAGAATAGAGTAGAATAGAATAGGGAATGGGAATTGAATACAACAGAAAAGAACAGAATACAATACAATACAATACAATACAATACAATACAATAGAATAGAATAGGGAATGGGAATAGAACAGAACAGAACAGAACAGAATAGAATAGAATAGAATAGAATAGAATAGAATAGAATAGAATAGAATAGAAGAATAAATGGAAATAGAACAGAACAGAACAGGGAATGGGAATGGGAATGGGAATGGGAATGGGAATAGAATAGGGAATGGACATAGAATAGAATAGAATAAAATAGAATAGAATAGAATAGAATAGAATAAGGAATGGGAATAGAATAGAATAATGGGAATGGGAATGGGAATAGATTAGAATAGAGTAGAATAGAATAGGCAATGGGAATGGGAAAGGGAAAGGGAAAGGGAAAGGGAAAGGGAAAGGGAAAGGGAATAGAATAGAATAGAATAGAATAGAATAGAATAGAGTAGAATAATGGGAATGGGAATGGGAATGGGAATAGAATAGAATAGAATAGGGAATGGACATAGAATAGAATAGAATAGAATAGAATAGAATAGAATAGAATAGAATTGAATTGAATAGAATAGAATAGAATAGAATAGAATAGTGGGAATGGGAATAGAATAGAATAGAATAGAATAGAATAGGGAATGGGAATAGAACAGAACAGAACAGAACAGAATAGAATAGAATAGAGAATGGGAATAGAACAGAACGGAACGGAACAGAACAGAAAAGAACAGAACAGAACAAAACATAGTAGAATAGAATAGAATAGAATTGAATAGAATAGAATAGAATAGAATAGAATAGAATAGAATAGAATAGAATAGAATAGAATAATGGGAATGGGAATGGGAATGGGAATGGGAATGGGAATAGAATAGAATAGAATAGAATAGAATAGAATAATGGGAATGGGAATGGGAATGGAGATAGAATAGAATAGAATAGAATAGAATAGAATTGAATAGAATAGAATAGTGGGAATGGGAATAGAATAGAATAGAATAGAATAGGGAATGGGAATAGAACAGAACAGAACAGAACAGAATAGAATAGAATAGGGAATGGGAATAGAACAGAACGGAACGGAACAGAACAGAACAGAACAGAACAGAACATAGTAGAATAGAATAGAATAGAATAGAATAGAATAGAACAGAATAGAATAGAATAATGGGAATGGGAATGGGAATGGGAATGGGAATAGAATAGAATAGAATAGAATAGAATAGAATAATGGGAATGGGAATGGGAATGGGAATGGGAATGGGAATGGAAATAGAATAGATAAGAATAGAATAGAATAGAATAGAATAGAATAGAATAGAATAGAATAAGGAATGGGAATAGAATAGAACAGAATAATGGGAATGGGAATGGGAATGGGAATGGGAATGGGAATGGAATAGGGAATGGACATAGAATAGAATAGAATAGAATAGAATAGAATAGAATAGAATAGAATAAGGAATGGGAATAGAATAGAATAATGGGAATGGGAATGGGAATAGATTAGAATAGAGTAGAATAGAATAGGCAATGGGAATGGGAATGGGAAAGGGAAAGGGAAAGGGAAAGGGAAAGGGAAAGGGAAAGGGAAAGGGAAAGGGAATAGAATAGAATAGAATAGAATAGAATAGAATAGAACAGAGTAGAATAATGGGAATGGGAATGGGAATGGGAATAGAATAGAATAGAATAGGGAATGGACATAGAATAGAATAGAATAGAATAGAATAGAATAGAATAGAATAGAATAGAATAGAATTGAATAGAATAGTGGGAATGGGAATAGAATAGAATAGAATAGAATAGAATAGAATAGGGAATGGGAATAGAACAGAACAGAACAGAACAGAATAGAATAGAATAGGGAATGGGAATAGAACAGAACGGAACGGAACAGAACAGAAAAGAACAGAACAGAACAGAACATAGTAGAATAGAATAGAATTGAATAGAATAGAATAGAATAGAATAGAATAGAATAGAATTGAATTGAATAGAATAGAATAGTGGGAATGGGAATAGAATAGAATAGAATAGAATAGAATAGAATAGGGAATGGGAATAGAACAGAACAGAACAGAACAGAATAGAATAGAATAGGGAATGGGAATAGAACAGAACGGAACGGAACAGAACAGAAAAGAACAGAACAGAACAGAACATAGTAGAATAGAATAGAATTGAATAGAATAGAATAGAATAGAATAGAATAGAATAGAATAGAATAGAATAGAATAATGGGAATGGGAATGGGAATGGAAATAGAATAGAATAGAATAGAATAGAATAGAATAGAATTGAATTGAATAGAATAGAATAGTGGGAATGGGAATAGAATAGAATAGAATAGAATAGGGAATGGGAATAGAACAGAACAGAACAGAACAGAATAGAATAGAATAGGGAATGGGAATAGAACAGAACGGAACGGAACAGAACAGAACAGAACAGAACAGAACAGAACATAGTAGAATAGAATAGAATAGAATAGAATAGAATAGAATAGAATAGAATAATGGGAATGGGAATGGGAATGGGAATGGGAATAGAATAGAATAGAATAGAATAGAATAATGGGAATGGGAATGGGAATGGGAATGGGAATGGAAATAGAATAGAATAGAATAGAATAGAATAGAATAGAATAGAATAGAATAGAATAGAATAAGGAATGGGAATAGAATAGAACAGAATAATGGGAATGGGAATGGAAATGGGAATGGGAATGGGAATAGAATAGAATAGAGTAGAATAGAATAGGGAATGGGAATTGAATACAACAGAAAAGAACAGAATACAATACAATACAATACAATACAATACAATACAATAGAATAGAATAGAATAGGGAATGGGAATAGAACAGAACAGAATAGAATGGAATAGAATAGAATAGAATAGAATAGAATAGAATAGAATAGAATAGAATAGAATAGAAGAATAAATGGAAATAGAACAGAACGGAACGGAACAGAACAGAAAAGAACAGAACAGAACAGAACATAGTAGAATAGAATAGAATTGAATAGAATAGAATAGAATAGAATAGAATAGAATTGAATTGAATAGAATAGAATAGTGGGAATGGGAATAGAATAGAATAGAATAGAATAGAATAGGGAATGGGAATAGAACAGAACAGAACAGAACAGAATACAATAGAATAGGGAATGGGAATAGAACAGAACGGAACGGAACAGAACAGAAAAGAACAGAACAGAACAGAACATAGTAGAATAGAATAGAATTGAATAGAATAGAATAGAATAGAATAGAATAGAATAGAATAGAATAATGGGAATGGGAAAGGGAATGGGAATGGGAATAGAATAGAATAGAATAGAATAGAATAGAATAGAATAGAATAGAATAATGGGAATGGGAATGGGAATGGAAATAGAATAGAATAGAATAGAATAGAATAGAATAGAATTGAATAGAATAGAATAGTGGGAATGGGAATAGAATAGAATAGAATAGAATAGGGAATGGGAATAGAACAGAACAGAACAGAACAGAATAGAATAGAATAGGGAATGGGAATAGAACAGAACGGAACGGAACAGAACAGAACAGAACAGAACAGAACATAGTAGAATAGAATAGAATAGAATAGAATAGAATAGAATAGAATAGAATAGAATAGAATAGAATAGAATAGAATAGAATAATGGGAATGGGAATGGGAATGGGAATGGGAATAGAATAGAATAGAATAGAATAGAATAATGGGAATGGGAATGGGAATGGGAATGGGAATGGGAATGGAAATAGAATAGAATAGAATAGAATAGAATAGAATAGAATAGAATAGGGAATGGGAATAGAATAGAACAGAATAATGGGAATGGGAATGGGAATGGGAATGGGAATGGGAATAGAATAGAATAGAGTAGAATAGAATAGGGAATGGGAATTGAATACAACAGAAAAGAACAGAATACAATACAATACAATACAATACAATACAATAGAATAGAATAGAATAGGGAATGGGAATAGAACAGAACAGAATGGAATGGAATAGAATAGAATAGAATAGAATAGAATAGAATAGAATAGAATAGAATAGAATAGAATAGAATAGAATAGAATAGAATAGAAGAATAAATGGAAATAGAACAGAACAGAACAGGGAATGGGAATGGGAATGGGAATGGGAATGGGAATGGGAATAGATTAGAATAGAGTAGAATAGAATAGGCAATGGGAATGGGAAAGGGAAAGGGAAAGGGAAAGGGAAAGGGAAAGGGAAAGGGAAAGGGAAAGGGAATAGAATAGAATAGAATAGAATAGAATAGAATAGAATAGAATAGAATAGAATAGAATAATGGGAATGGGAATGGGATTGGGAATAGAATAGAATAGAATAGGGAATGGACATAGAATAGAATAGAATAGAATAGAATAGAATAGAATAGAATAGAATAAGGAATGGGAATAGAACAGAATAATGGGAATGGGAAAGGGAATGGGAATGGGAATGGGAATAGAATAGAACAGAACAGAACAGAACAGAATAGAATACAATACAATACAATACAATACAAGAGAATAGAATAGGTAATGGGAATAGAACAGAACAGAACAGAACAGAATAGAATAGAATAGGGAATGGGAATAGAATAGAATAGAATAGAATAGAATAGAATATAGGAGAATAGAATAGGGAATGGGAATAGAATAGAATAGAATAGATTACAATTGAATAGAATAGAATAGAATAGAATAGAATAGAATAGAATAGAATAGAATAGAATAGAATGCAATAGGGAAAGTGAATGGGAAAGGGAATGGGAATGGGAATGGGAAAGGGAAAAGGAATAGAATAGAATAGAATAGAATAGAATAGATTGGAATAGAATAAGGAATGGGAATAGAATAGAATAGAATAGAATAGAATAGAATAGAATAGAATAGAATAGAATAGAGTAGAGTAGAATAGAATAGGGAATGGGAATAGAACAGAACAGAACAGAACAGAATAGAATAGAATAGGGAATGGGAATAGAATAGAATAGAATAGAATATATTAGAATAGAATAGGGAATGGGAATAGAATTGAATAGAATAGAATAGAATAGAATAGAATAGAATAGAATAGAATAGAATAGAATAGAATGCAATAGGGAAAGGGAATGGGAAAGGTAATGGGAATGGGAATGGGAATGGGAATGTGAAAGGGAAAGGGAAAGGGAATAGAATAGAATACAATAGAATAGAATAGAATAGAATAGAATAATGGGAATGGGAATGGGAATGGGAATGGGAATGGGAATAGAATAGAATAGAATAGAATAGAATAGAATAGAATAGAATACAATAGAATAGAATACAATACAATACAATACAATACAATACAATACAATACAATACAATACAATACAATAGAATAGGTAATGGGAATAGAACAGAACAGAACAGAACAGAATAGAATAGAATAGGGAATGGGAATAGAATAGAATAGAATAGAATATAGTAGAATAGAATAGGGAATGGGAATAGAATAGAATAGAATAGATTACAATAGAATAGAATAGAATAGAATAGAATAGAATAGAATAGAATAGAATAGAATGCAATAGGGAAAGGGAATGGGAAAGGGAATGGGAATGGGAATGGGAATGGGAAAGGGAAAAGGAATAGAATAGAATAGAATAGAATAGAATAGAATAGAATAGAATAGAATAGAATAAGGAATGGGAATAGAATAGAATAGAATAGAATAGAATAGAATAGAGTAGAATAGAATAGGGAATGGGAATAGAACAGAACAGAACAGAATAGAACAGAATAGAATAGAATAGGGAATGGGAATAGAATAGAATAGAAGAGAATATAGTAGAATAGAATAGGGAATGGGAATAGAATTGAATAGAATAGAATAGAATAGAATAGAATAGAATAGAATAGAATGCAATAGGGAAAGGGAATGGGAAAGGTAATGGGAATGGGAATGGGAATGGGAATGTGAAAGGGAAAGGGAAATTGGAATAGAATAGAATAGAATAGAATAGAATAGAATAGAATAGAATAGAATAGAATAATGGGAATGGGAATGGGAATGGGAATAGAATAGATTAGAATAGAATAGAATAGGGAATGGGAATAGAACAGAACAGAACAGAACAGAACAGAATAGAATAGAATAGAATAGAATAGAATAGAAGAATAAATGGAAATAGAATAGAATAGAATAGAATAGGGAATGGGAATGGGAATGGGAATGGGAATGGGAATGAGAATAGAATAGAATAGAATAGAATAGAATAGAATAGAATAGAATAGAATAGAATAGTATAGAATAGAATAGGGAATTGGAATAGAATAGAATAGAATAATGGGAATGGGAATGGGAATGGGAATAGATTAGAATAGAGTAGAATAGAATAAGCAAAGGGAATGGGAATGGGAAAGGGAAAGGGAAAGGGAAAGGGAAAGGGAATAGAATAGAATAGAATAGAATAGAATAGAATAGAATAGAATAATGGGAAATGGGAATGGGAATGGGAATGGGAATAGAATAGAATAGAATAGGGAATGGACATAATAGAATAGAATAGAATAGAATAGAATAGAATAGAATAGAATAGAATAGAATAGAATAAGGAATGGGAATAGAATAGAATAATGGGAATGGGAATGGGAATGGGAATGGGAATGGGAATAGAATAGAATAGAGTAGAATAGAATAGGGAATGGGAACAGAACAGAACAGAACAGAATAGAATAGAATACAATACAATACAATACAATACAATAGAATAGGTAATGGGAATAGAACAGAACAGAACAGAACAGAACAGAATAGAATAGGGAATGGGAAATAGAATAGAATAGAATAGAATAGAATAGAATATAGTAGAATAGAATAGGGAATGGGATTTGAATAGAATAGAATAGAATAGAATAGAATAGAATAGAATAGAATAGAATGCAATAGGGAAAGGGAATGGGAATGGGAATGGGAAAGGGAAAAGGAATAGAATAGAATAGAATAGAATAGAATAAGGAATGGGAATAGAATAGAATAATGGGAATGGGAATGGGAATGGGAATGGGAATGGGAATAGAATAGAATAGAGTAGAATAGAATAGGGAATGGGAACAGAACAGAACAGAACAGAATAGAATAGAATACAATACAATACAATACAATACAATAGAATAGGTAATGGGAATAGAACAGAACAGAACAGAACAGAACAGAATAGAATAGGGAATGGGAAATAGAATAGAATAGAATAGAATAGAATAGAATATAGTAGAATAGAATAGGGAATGGGATTTGAATAGAATAGAATAGAATAGAATAGAATAGAATAGAATAGAATAGAATAGAATGCAATAGGGAAAGGGAATGGGAAAGGGAATGGGAATGGGAATGGGAATGGGAAAGGGAAAAGGAATAGAATAGAATAGAATAGAATAGAATAGAATAGAATAGAATAGAATAGAATAAGGAATGGGAATAGAATAGAATAGAATAGAATAGAATAGAATAGAGTAGAATAGAATAGGGAATGGGAATAGAACAGAACAGAACAGAATAGAACAGAATAGAATAGAATAGGGAATGGGAATAGAATAGAATAGAAGAGAATATAGTAGAATAGAATAGGGAATGGGAATAGAATTGAATAGAATAGAATAGAATAGAATAGAATAGAATAGAATAGAATGCAATAGGGAAAGGGAATGGGAAAGGTAATGGGAATGGGAATGGGAATGGGAATGTGAAAGGGAAAGGGAAATTGGAATAGAATAGAATAGAATAGAATAGAATAGAATAGAATAGAATAGAATAGAATAATGGGAATGGGAATGGGAATGGGAATAGAATAGATTAGAATAGAATAGAATAGGGAATGGGAATAGAACAGAACAGAACAGAACAGAACAGAATAGAATAGAATAGAATAGAATAGAATAGAAGAATAAATGGAAATAGAATAGAATAGAATAGAATAGGGAATGGGAATGGGAATGGGAATGGGAATGGGAATGAGAATAGAATAGAATAGAATAGAATAGAATAGAATAGAATAGAATAGAATAGTATAGAATAGAATAGGGAATTGGAATAGAATAGAATAGAATAATGGGAATGGGAATGGGAATGGGAATAGATTAGAATAGAGTAGAATAGAATAAGCAAAGGGAATGGGAATGGGAAAGGGAAAGGGAAAGGGAAAGGGAAAGGGAATAGAATAGAATAGAATAGAATAGAATAGAATAGAATAGAATAATGGGAAATGGGAATGGGAATGGGAATGGGAATAGAATAGAATAGAATAGGGAATGGACATAATAGAATAGAATAGAATAGAATAGAATAGAATAGAATAGAATAGAATAGAATAAGGAATGGGAATAGAATAGAATAATGGGAATGGGAATGGGAATGGGAATGGGAATGGGAATAGAATAGAATAGAGTAGAATAGAATAGGGAATGGGAACAGAACAGAACAGAACAGAATAGAATAGAATACAATACAATACAATACAATACAATAGAATAGGTAATGGGAATAGAACAGAACAGAACAGAACAGAACAGAATAGAATAGGGAATGGGAAATAGAATAGAATAGAATAGAATAGAATAGAATATAGTAGAATAGAATAGGGAATGGGATTTGAATAGAATAGAATAGAATAGAATAGAATAGAATAGAATAGAATAGAATGCAATAGGGAAAGGGAATGGGAATGGGAATGGGAAAGGGAAAAGGAATAGAATAGAATAGAATAGAATAGAATAGAATAGAATAGAATAGAATAAGGAATGGGAATAGAATAGAATAGAGTAGAATAGAGTAGAATAGAATAGGGAATGGGAATAGAACAGAACAGAACAGAACAGAACAGAACAGAATAGAATAGGGAATGGGAATAGAATAGAATAGAATAGAATATAGTAGAATAGAATAGGGAATGGGAATAGAATTGAATAGAATAGAATAGAATAGAATAGAATAGAATAGAATAGAATGCAATAGGGAAAGAGAATGGGAAAGGTAAAGGGAATGGGAATGGGAATGGGAAAGGGAAAAGGAATAGAATAGAATAGAATAGAATAGAATAGAATAGAATAGAATAGAATAGAATAGAATAATGGGAATGGGAATGGGACTGGGAATGGGAATAGAATAGAATAGAATAGAATAGAATAGAATAGAATAGAATAGAATAGAATAGAATAGAGAATGGGAATAGA
Organism: Arizona elegans; assembly: GCA_022577455.1. Classification (NCBI taxonomy): domain Eukaryota; kingdom Metazoa; phylum Chordata; class Lepidosauria; order Squamata; family Colubridae; genus Arizona; species Arizona elegans. Next base: position 13,680,189 of record JAKOOJ010000019.1, on the reverse strand, counting down.
AAAGAACAGAACAGAATAGAATAGAATAGAATAGAATAGAATAGAATAGAATAGAATAGAATAGAATAGAAGAATAAATGGAAATAGAATAGAATAGAATAGAATAGAATAGGGAATGGGAATGGGAATGGGAATGGGAATGGGAATGGGAATGAGAATAGAATAGAATAGAATAGAATAGAATAGAATAAAATAAGGAATGGGAATAGAATAGAATAGAATAATGGGAATGGGAATGGGAATGGGAATGGGAATAGATTAGAATAGAGTAGAATAGAATAGGAAATGGGAATGGGAATAGGAAAGGGAAAGGGAAAGGGAAAGGGAATAGAATAGAATAGAATAGAATAGAATAGAATAGAATAGAATAGAATAGAATAGAATAGAATAGAATAGAATAATGGGAATGGGAATGGGAAAGGGAATAGAATAGAATAGAATAAGGAATGGGAATAGAATAGAATAATGGGAATGGGAATGGGAATGGGAATGGGAATGGGAATGGGAATAGAATAGAATAGAGTAGAAAAGAATAGGGAATGGGAATTGAATAGAACAGAACAGAACAGAACAGAATAGAATACAATACAATACAATAGAATAGAATAGGAAATGGGAATAGAATAGAATAGAATAGAATAGAATAGAATAGAATAGAATAGGGAATGGGAAAGGGAATTGGAATGACAATAGAATAGAATAGAATAGAATAGAATTGAATAGAATAGAATAGTGGGAATGGGAATAGAATAGAATAGAATAGAATGGAATAGAATAGGGAATGGGAATAGAACAGAACAGAACAGAACAGAATAGAATAGAATAGGGAATGGGAATAGAACAGAACGGAACGGAACAGAACAGAACAGAACAGAACAGAACATAGTAGAATAGAATAGAATAGAATAGAATAGAATAGAATAGAATAGAAGAATAAATGGAAATAGAATAGAATAGAATAGAATAGAATAGAATAGGGAATTGGAATGGGAATGGGAATGGGAATGGGAATGGGAATGGGAATAGAATAGAATAGAATAGGGAATGGACATAGAATAAAATAGAATAGAATAGAATAGAATAGAATAGAATAGAATAAGGAATGGGAATAGAATAGAATAATGGGAATGGGAATGGGAATGGGAATGGGAATGGGAATAGAATAGAATAGAGTAGAATAGAATAGGGAATGGGAATAGAACAGAACAGAACAGAACAGAACAGAATAGAATAGAATAGGGAATGGGAATAGAATAGAATAGAATAGAATATAGTAGAATTGAATAGGGAATGGGAATAGAATTGAATAGAATAGAATAGAATAGAATAGAATGCAATAGGGAAAGGGAATGGGAAAGGGAATGGGAATGGGAATGGGAAAGGGAAAAGGAATAGAATAGAATAGAATAGAATAGAATAGAATAGAATAGAATAGGGAATGGGAATAGAATTGAATTGAATAGAATAGAATAGAATAGAATAGAATAGAATAGAATAGAATACAATACAATACAATACAATACAATACAATACAATACATTACAATACATTACAATACAATACGGAATGGGAATGGGATAGGTAATGGGAATGGGAATGGCAATGGGAAAAGAATAGAATAAAATACAATATGGAATGGGAACGGGAACGGGAATGACAATAGAATAGAATAGAATAGAATAGAATAGAATAGAATAGAATAGAATAGAATAATGGGAATGGGAATAGAATAGAATAGGGAATTGGAACAGAACAGAACAGAACAGAATAGAATAGAATAGAATAGAATAGAATAGAATAGAATAGAATAGAATAATGGGAATGGGAATGGGAATGGGAATAGAATAGAATAGGGAATGGGAACAGTATAGAATAGAATAGAATAGAATAGAATAGAATAGAATAGAATAGAATAGAATAAGGAATGGGAATAGAATAGAATAGAATAGAATAGAATAGAATAGGTAATGGGAATGGGAAAGGTAATGGGAATGGGAATGGGAATGGGAATGGGAATGGGAATAGAATAGAGTAGAATAGAATAGGGAATGGGAATAGAACAGAACAGAACAGAACAGAATAGAATAGAATAGGGAATGGGAATAGAATAGAATAGAATAGAATATAGTAGAATAGAATAGGGAATGGGAATAGAATAGAATAGAATAGAATAGAATAGAATAGAATAGAATAGAATAGAATGGAATGCAATAGGGAAAGGGAATGGTAAAGGTAATGGGAATGGGAATGGGAATGGGAAAAGGAAAAGAATAGAATAGAATAGAATAGAATAGAATAGAATAGAATAGAATAGAATAGAATACGGAATGGGAATAGAATAGAATAGAATAGAATAGGGAATGGGAGTGGGAATGGGAAAGGGAAAGGGAAAGGGAAAGGGAAAGGGAAATGGAAAAGGAATAGAATAGAATAGAATAGGGAATGGGAACAGTACAGAATAGAATAGAATAGAATAGAATAGAATAGAATAGAATAGAATAGAATAGAATAGAATAGAATAAGGAATGGGAATAGAACAGAATAGAATAGAATAGAATAGAATAGGGAATGGGAATGGGAAAGGTAATGGGAATGGGAATGGGAATGGGAATGGGAATGGGAATAGAATAGAGTAGAATAGAATAGGGAATGGGAATAGAACAGAACAGAACAGAACAGAATAGAATAGAATAGGGAATGGGAATAGAATAGAATAGAATAGAATATAGTAGAATAGAATAGGGAATGGGAATAGAATAGAATAGAATAGAATAGAATAGAATAGAATAGAATAGAATAGAATAGAATAGAATAGAATGCAATAGGGAAAGGGAATGGGAAAGGTAATGGGAATGGGAATGGGAATGGGAAAAGGAAAAGAATAGAATAGAATAGAATAGAATAGAATAGAATAGAATAGAATAGAATACGGAATGGGAATAGAATAGAATAGAATAGAATAGGGAATGGGAGTGGGAATGGGAAAGGGAAAGGGAAAGGGAAAGGGAAATGGAAAAGGAATAGAATAGAATAGAATAGGGAATGGGAATAGAACAGAACACAATAGAATAGAAAAGAATAAGGAATGGGAATAGTATAGTATAGTATAGTATAGTATAGTATAGTATAGAATAGAATAGAATAGAATAGAATAGAATAGAATAGAATAGAATAGAATAGAATAGGGAATGGTCATAGAACAGAATAGAATAGAATAGAATAGAATAGAATAGAGAATGGCAAAGGTAATGGGAATGGGAAAGGTAATGAGAAATGGAAAGATAATGGGAATGGGAACTGAATAGAATAGAATAGAATGCAATAGGGAAAGGGAATGGGAAAGGTAATGGGAATGGGAATGGGAATGGGAAAAGGAAAAGAATAGAATAGAATAGAATAGAATAGAATAGAATAGAATAGAATAGAATAGAATAGAATAGAATACGGAATGGGAATAGAATAGAATAGAATAGAATAGGGAATGGGAATGGGAATGGGAAAGGGAAAGGGAAAGGGAAAGGGAAATGGAAAAGGAATAGAATAGAATAGAATAGGGAATGGGAATAGAACAGAACACAATAGAATAGAAAAGAATAAGGAATGGGAATAGTATAGTATAGTATAGTATAGTATAGTATAGAATAGAATAGAATAGAATAGAATAGAATAGAATAGAATAGAATAGAATAGAATAGGGAATGGTCATAGAACAGAATAGAATAGAATAGAATAGAATAGAATAGAATAGAATAGAATAGAATAGAGAATGGCAAAGGTAATGGGAATGGGAAAGGTAATGAGAAATGGAAAGATAATGGGAATGGGAACTGAATAGAATAGAATAGAATGCAATAGGGAAAGGGAATGGGAAAGGTAATGGGAATGGGAATGGGAATGGGAAAAGGAAAAGAATAGAATAGAATAGAATAGAATAGAATAGAATAGAATAGAATAGAATAGAATACGGAATGGGAATAGAATAGAATAGAATAGAATAGGGAATGGGAATGGGAATGGGAAAGGGAAAGGGAAAGGGAAAGGGAAATGGAAAAGGAATAGAATAGAATAGAATAGGGAATGGGAATAGAACAGAACACAATAGAATAGAAAAGAATAAGGAATGGGAATAGTATAGTATAGTATAGTATAGTATAGTATAGAATAGAATAGAATAGAATAGAATAGAATAGAATAGAATAGGGAATGGTCATAGAACAGAATAGAATAGAATAGAATAGAATAGAATAGAATAGAATAGAATAGAATAGAGAATGGCAAAGGTAATGGGAATGGGAAAGGTAATGAGAAATGGAAAGATAATGGGAATGGGAACTGAATAGAATAGAATAGAATGCAATAGGGAAAGGGAATGGGACAGGGAATGGGAATGGGAATGGGAAAGGGAAAAGGAATAGAATAGAATAGAATAGAATAGAATAGAATAGGGAATGGGAATAGAATAGAATAGAATAGAATAGAATAGAATAGAATAGAATAGAATACAATACAATACAATACAATACAATACAATACATTACAATACAATACGGAATGGGAATGGGATAGGTAATGGGAATGGGAATGGGAATGGGAATGGGAAAAGAATAGAATAAAATACAATATGGAATGGGAACGGGAACGGGAATGACAATAGAATAGAATAGAATAGAATAGAATAGAATAGAATAGAATAGAATAGAATAGAATAATTGGAATGGGAATGGGAATGGGAATAGAATAGAATAGGGAATTGGAACAGAACAGAACAGAACAGAATAGAATAGAATAGAATAGAATAGAATAGAATAATGGGAATGGGAATGGGAATGGGAATGGGAATAGAATAGAATAGGGAATGGGAACAGTACAGAACAGAATAGAATAGAATAGAATAGAATAGAATAGAATAAGGAATGGGAATAGAATAGAATAGAATAGAATAGGGAATGGGAATGGGAAAGGTAATGGGAATGGGAATGGGAATGGGAATGGGAATGGGAATGGGAATAGAACAGAACAGAACAGAACAGAATAGAATAGAAAAGGGAATGGGAATAGAATAGAATAGAATAGAATAGAATATAGTAGAATAGAATAGGGAATGGGAATAGAATAGAATAGAATAGAATAGAATAGAATAGAATAGAATAGAACAGAATAGAATAGAATAAGGAATGGGAATAGAATAGAATAGAATAGAATAGAATAGGGAATGGGAATGGGAATGGGAAAGGGAAAGGGAAAGGGAAATGGAAAAGGAATAGAATAGAATAGAATAGGGAATGGGAATAGAACAGAACACAATAGAATAGAAAAGAATAAGGAATGGGAATAGTATAGTATAGTATAGTATAGTATAGAATAGAATAGAATAGAATAGAATAGGGAATGGTCATAGAACAGAATAGAATAGAATAGAATAGAATAGAATAGAATAGAATAGAGAATGGCAAAGGTAATGGGAATGGGAAAGGTAATGAGAAATGGAAAGATAATGGGAATGGGAACTGAATAGAATAGAATAGAATAGCATAGAATAGAATAGAATAGAATAGAATAGAATAGAATAGAATAGAATAGAATAGAATAGAATATGGAATGGGAATAGAACAGAACACAATAGAATAGAAAAGAATAAGGAATGGGAATAGTATAATATAGTATAGTATAGAATAGAATAGAATAGAAGAGAATAGAATAGAAGAGAAGAGAATAGAATAGAATAGGGAATTGTCATAGAATAGAATAGAATAGAATAGAATAGAATAGAATAGAATAGAATAGAATAAAATAGGGAATGGGAATAGAATAGAATAGAATAATGGGAATGGGAATGGGAATGGGAATGGAAATGGGAATAGAATAGAGTAGAATAGAATAGGGAATGGGAATAGAACAGAACAGAACAGAACAGAATAGAATAGAATAGAATAGAATAGAATAGAATAGAATAGGTAATGGGAATAGAATAGAATAGAATAGAATAGAATAGAATAGAATCGAATACAATACAATACAATACAATACAATACAATACAATACAATACAATACAATACAATACAATACAATACAATACGGAATCGGAAAGGGATAGGTAATGGGAATGGGAATGGGAATGGGATGGGAATGCGAATGGGAAAAGAATAGAATAAAATACAATATGGAATGGGAACGGGAACGGGAATGACAATAGAATAGAATAGAATAGAATAGAATAGAATAGAATAGAATAGAATAGAATAGGTAATGGGAATAGAATTGAATAGAATAGAATAGAATAGGGAATTGTCATAGAATAGAATAGAATAGAATAGAATAGAATAGAATAGAATAGTGAATGGGAATAGAATAGAATAGAATAATGGGAATGGGAATGGGAATGGAAATGGGAATAGAATAGAGTAGAATAGAATAGGGAATGGGAATAGAACAGAACAGAACAGAACAGAACAGAACAGAACAGAATAGAATAGAATAGAATAGGTAATGGGAATAGAATTGAATAGAATAGAATAGAATAGAATAGAATAGAATAGAATAGAATAGAATAGAATAGAATAATGGGAATGGGAATGGGAATGGGAATAGAATAGAATAGGGAATGGGAACAGAACAGAACAGAACAGAACAGAATAGAATAGAATAGAATAGAATAGAATAGAATAGAATAATGGGAATGGGAATGGGAATGGGAATGGGAATAGAATAGAATAGGGAATGGGAACAGTACAGAACAGAATAGAATAGAATAGCATAGAATAGAATAGAATAGAATAGAATAGAATAAGGAATGGGAATAGAATAGAATAGAATAGAATAGAATAGAATAGGGAATGGGAATGGGAAAGGTAATGGGAATGGGAATGGGAATGGGAATGGGAATGGGAATGGGAATAGAACAGAACAGAACAGAACAGAACAGAATAGAATAGAATAGGGAATGGGAATAGAATAGAATAGAATAGAATAGAATAGAATAGAATAGAATAGAATAGAATATAGTAGAATAGAATAGGGAATGGGAATAGAATAGAATAGAATAGAATAGAATAGAATAGAATAGAATAGAATAGAATAGAATAGAATGCAATATGGAAAGGGAAAGGGAAAGGGAATGGGAATGGGAATGGGAAAGGGAAAAGGAAAAGAAAAGAATAGAATAGAATAGAATAGAATAGAATAGAATAGAATAGAATAGAACAGAATAGAATAGAATAAGGAATGGGAATAGAATAGAATAGAATAGAATAGAATAGAATAGAATAGGGAATGGGAATGGGAATGGGAAAGGGAAAGGGAAAGGGAAAGGGAAATGGAAAAGGAATAGAATAGAATAGAATAGGGAATGGAAATAGAACAGAACACAATAGAATATAAAAGAATAAGGAATGGGAATAGTATAGTATAGTATAGTATAGTATAGTATAGAATAGAATAGAATAGAATAGAATAGAATAGAATAGAATAGAATAGGGAATGGTCATAGAACAGAATAGAATAGAATAGAATAGAATAGAATAGAATAGAATAGAGAATGGCAAAGGTAATGGGAATGGGAAAGGTAATGAGAAATGGAAAGATAATGGGAATGGGAACTGAATAGAATAGAATAGAATAGAATAGAATAGAATAGAATAGAATAGAATAGAATATGGAATGGGAATAGAACAGAACACAATAGAATAGAAAAAAATAAGGAATGGGAATACTATAATATAGTATAGTATAGAATAGAATAGAGTAGAATAGAAGAGAAGAGAATAGAATAGAATAGGGAATTGTCATAGAATAGAATAGAATAGAATAGAATAGAATAGAATAGAATAGAATAAAATAGGGAATGGGAATAGAATAGAATAGAATAGAATAGAATAATGGGAATGGGAATGGGAATGGGAATGGAAATGGGAATAGAATAGAGGAGAATAGAATAGGGAATGGGAATAGAACAGAACAGAACAGAACAGAACAGAACAGAATAGAATAGAATAGAATAGAATAGAATAGAATAGAATAGGTATTGGGAATAGAATAGAATAGAATAGAATAGAATAGAATAGAATAGAATACAATACAATACAATACAATACAATACAATACGGAATCGGAATGGGATAGGTAATGGGAATGGGAATGGGAATGGGATGGGAATGCGAATGGGAAAAGAATAGAATAAAATACAATATGGAATGGGAACGGGAACGGGAATGACAATAGAATAGAATAGAATAGAATAGAATAGAATAGAATAGAATAGAATAGAATAGAATAGAATACAATACAATACGGAATGGGAATGGGATAGGTAATGGGAATGGGAATGGGAATGGGAATGGGAATGGGAAAAGAATAGAATAAAATACAATATGGAATGGGAACGGGAACGGGAATGACAATAGAATAGAATAGAATAGAATAGAATAGAATAGAATAGAATAGAATAGAATAGAATAGAATAATGGGAATGGGAATGGGAATGGGAATAGAATAGAATAGGGAATGGGAACAGAACAGAACAGAACAGAACAGAATAGAATAGAATAGAATAGAATAGAATAGAATAGAATAGAATAGAATAATGGGAATGGGAATGGGAATGGGAATAGAATAGAATAGAATAGAGTAGAGTAGAATAGAATAGGGAATGGGAATAGAACAGAACAGAACAGAACAGAATAGAATAGAATAGGGAATGGGAATAGAATAGAATAGAATAGAATAGAATATAGTAGAATAGAATAGGGAATGGGAATAGAATAGAATAGAATAGAATAGAATAGAATAGAATAGAATAGTATAGAATAGAATAGAATGCAATAGGGAAAGGGAATGGGAAAGGTAATGGGAATGGGAAAGGGAAAGGGAAAAGGAAAAGAATAGAATAGAATAGAATAGATTAGAATAGAATAAGGAATGGGAATAGAATAGAATAGAATAGAATAATGGGAATGGAAATGGGAATGGGAATGGGAATAGAATAGAATAAGGAATGGGAATAGAATAGAATAGAATAGAATTGAATAATGGGAATGGGAATGGGAATGCGAATAGAATAGAGTAGAATAAAATAGGGAATGGGAATAGAATAGAACAGAATAGAATAGAATAGAATAGAATAGAATAGAATAGAATAGAATAGAATAGAATAGAATAGGTAATGGGAATAGAATTGAATAGAATAGAATAGAATAGAATAGAATAGAATACAATACAATACAATACAATACAATACGGAATGGGAATGGGAATGGGAATGGGAATGGGCATGGGAATGGGAATGGGAAAAGAATAGAATAGAATAGAATAGAATAGGGAATGGGAATGGGAATGGGAAAGGGAAAGGGAAAGGGAAAGGGAAAGGGAAAGGGAAAAGGAATAGAATAGAATAGAATAGAATAGAATAGAATAGAATAGAATAGAATAGAATAGAATAGAATAGAATAGAATAGAATAATGGGAATGGGAATGGGAATAGAATAGAATAGAATAGAATAGAATAGAATAGGGAATGGTCATAGAACAGAATAGAATAGAATAGAATAGAATAGAATAGAATAGAGAATGGCAAAGGTAATGGGAATGGGAAAGGTAATGAGAAATGGAAAGATAATGGGAATGGGAACTGAATAGAATAGAATAGAATAGAATAGAATAGAATAGAATAGAATAGAATAGAATATGGAATGGGAATAGAACAGAACACAATAGAATAGAAAAGAATAAGGAATGGGAATACTATAATATAGTATAGTATAGAATAGAATAGAAGAGAAGAGAAGAGAAGAGAAGAGAAGAGAAGAGAAGAGAAGAGAAGAGAATAGGGAATTGTCATAGAATAGAATAGAATAGAATAGAATAAAATAGGGAACGGGAATAGAATAGAATAGAATAATGGGAATGGGAATGGGAATGGAAATGGGAATAGAATAGAGTAGAATAGAATAGGGAATGGGAATAGAACAGAACAGAACAGAACAGAACAGAATAGAATAGAATAGAATAGAATAGAATAGAATAGAATAGGTAATGGGAATAGAATAGAATAGAATAGAATAGAATAGAATACAATACAATACAATACAATACAATACAATACGGAATCGGAATGGGATAGGTAATGGGAATGGGAATGGGAATGGGATGGGAATGCGAATGGGAAAAGAATAGCATAAAATACAATATGGAATGGGAACGGGAACGGGAATGACAATAGAATAGAATAGAATAGAATAGAATAGAATAGAATAGAATAGAATAGAATAGGTAATGGGAATAGAATTGAATAGAATAGAATAGAATACAATACAATACAATACAATACAATACAATACAATACGGAATGGGAATGGGATAGGTAATGGGAATGGGAATGGGAATGGGAATGGGAAAAGAATAGAATAAAATACAATATGGAATGGGAACGGGAACGGGAATGACAATAGAATAGAATAGAATAGAATAGAATAGAATAGAATAGAATAGAATAGGTAATGGGAATAGAATTGAATAGAATAGAATAGAATAGGGAATTGTCATAGAATAGAATAGAATAGAATAGAATAGAATAGAATAGAATAGTGAATGGGAATAGAATAGAATAGAATAATGGGAATGGGAATGGGAATGGAAATGGGAATAGAATAGAGTAGAATAGAATAGGGAATGGGAATAGAACAGAACAGAACAGAACAGAACAGAACAGAACAGAATAGAATAGAATAGAATAGGTAATGGGAATAGAATTGAATTGAATAGAATAGAATAGAATAGAATAGAATAGAATAGAATAGAATAATGGGAATGGGAATGGGAATGGGAATAGAATAGAATAGGGAATGGGAACAGAACAGAACAGAACAGAACAGAATAGAATAGAATAGAATAGAATAGAATAGAATAATGGGAATGGGAATGGGAATGGGAATGGGAATAGAATAGAATAGGGAATGGGAACAGTACAGAACAGAATAGAATAGAATAGCATAGAATAGAATAGAATAGAATAGAATAGAATAGAATAAGGAATGGGAATAGAATAGAATAGAATAGAATAGAATAGAATAGGGAATGGGAATGGGAAAGGTAATGGGAATGGGAATGGGAATGGGAATGGGAATGGGAATGGGAATAGAACAGAACAGAACAGAACAGAACAGAATAGAATAGAATAGGGAATGGGAATAGAATAGAATAGAATAGAATAGAATAGAATAGAATATAGTAGAATAGAATAGGGAATGGGAATAGAATAGAATAGAATAGAATATAATAGAATAGAATAGAATAGAATGCAATATGGAAAGGGAAAGGGAAAGGGAATGGGAATGGGAATGGGAAAGGGAAAAGGAAAAGAATAGAATAGAATAGAATAGAATAGAATAGAATAGAATAGAATAGAATAGAACAGAATAGAATAGAATAAGGAATGGGAATAGAATAGAATAGAATAGAATAGAATAGGGAATGGGAATGGGAATGGGAAAGGGAAAGGGAAAGGGAAAGGGAAATGGAAAAGGAATAGAATAGAATAGAATAGGGAATGGGAATAGAACAGAACACAATAGAATATAAAAGAATAAGGAATGGGAATAGTATAGTATAGTATAGTATAGTATAGTATAGAATAGAATAGAATAGAATAGAATAGAATAGAATAGAATAGAAAAGGGAATGGTCATAGAACAGAATAGAATAGAATAGAATAGAATAGAATAGAATAGAGAATGGCAAAGGTAATGGGAATGGGAAAGGTAATGAGAAATGGAAAGATAATGGGAATGGGAACTGAATAGAATAGAATAGAATAGAATAGAATAGAATAGAATAGAATAGAATAGAATAGAATAGAATATGGAATGGGAATAGAACAGAACACAATAGAATAGAAAAAAATAAGGAATGGGAATACTATAATATAGTATAGTATAGAATAGAATAGAGTAGAATAGAAGAGAAGAGAATAGAATAGAATAGGGAATTGTCATAGAATAGAATAGAATAGAATAGAATAGAATAGAATAGAATAGAATAAAATAGGGAATGGGAATAGAATAGAATAGAATAGAATAGAATAATGGGAATGGGAATGGGAATGGGAATGGAAATGGGAATAGAATAGAGGAGAATAGAATAGGGAATGGGAATAGAACAGAACAGAACAGAACAGAACAGAACAGAACAGAACAGAATAGAATAGAATAGAATAGAATAGAATAGAATAGAATAGGTATTGGGAATAGAATAGAATAGAATAGAATAGAATAGAATAGAATACAATACAATACAATACAATACAATACAATACAATACGGAATCGGAATGGGATAGGTAATGGGAATGGGAATGGGAATGGGAATGGGATGGGAATGCGAATGGGAAAAGAATAGAATAAAATACAATATGGAATGGGAACGGGAACGGGAATGACAATAGAATAGAATAGAATAGAATAGAATAGAATAGAATAGAATAGAATAGAATAGAATAGAATAGAATACAATACAATACAATACAATACAATACGGAATGGGAATGGGATAGGTAATGGGAATGGGAATGGGAATGGGAATGGGAAAAGAATAGAATAAAATACAATATGGAATGGGAACGGGAACGGGAATGACAATAGAATAGAATAGAATAGAATAGAATAGAATAGAATAGAATAGAATAGAATAGAATAATGGGAATGGGAATGGGAATGGGAATAGAATAGAATAGGGAATGGGAACAGAACAGAACAGAACAGAATAGAATAGAATAGAATAGAATAGAATAGAATAGAATAGAATAGAATAATGGGAATGGGAATGGGAATAGAATAGAATAGAATAGAGTAGAGTAGAATAGAATAGGGAATGGGAATAGAACAGAACAGAACAGAACAGAATAGAATAGAATAGGGAATGGGAATAGAATAGAATAGAATAGAATAGAATATAGTAGAATAGAATAGGGAATGGGAATAGAATAGAATAGAATAGAATAGAATAGAATAGAATAGAATAGAATAGTATAGAATAGAATAGAATGCAATAGGGAAAGGTAATGGGAAAGGTAATGGGAATGGGAATGGGAAAGGGAAAAGGAAAAGAATAGAATAGAATAGAATAGAATAGATTAGAACAGAATAAGGAATGGGAATAGAATAGAATAGAATAGAATAGTGGGAATGGGAATGGGAATGCGAAGAGAATAGAGTAGAATAGAATAGGGAATGGGAATAGAACAGAACAGAACAAAACAGAACAGAACAGAACAGAATAGAATAGAATAGAATAGAATAGAATAGAATAGAATAGAATAGGTAATGGGAATAGAATAGAATAGAATAGAATAGAATAGAATAGAATAGAATTGAATAGAATAGAATACAATACAATACAATACAATACAATACAATACAATACAATACAATACAATACAATACGGAATGGGAATTGGAATGGGCATGGGAATGGGAATGGGAATGGGAAAAGAATAGAATAGAATGGAATAAGGAATGGGAATAGAATAGAATAAAATGGAATAGGGAATGGGAATAGGAATGGGAATGGGAATTGGAATGGGAAAGGGAATAGAATAGAATAGAATAGAATAGAATATAGAATGGCAAAGGTAATGGGAATGGGAAGGTAATGAGAAATGGAAAGATAATGGGAATGGGAACTGAATTCAATACAATACAATACAGTACAATAGGGAAAGGGAATGGGAAAGGGAATGGGAATGGGAATGGGAATGGGAATGGGAATGGGAATAGAATATAATAGAATAGAATAGAATAGAATAGAATAGGGAATGGTCATAGAATAGAATAGAATAGAATAGAATAGAATAGAATAGAATAGAATAGAATAGAATAGAATAAGGAATGGGAATAGAATAGAATAGAATAATGGGAATGGGAATGGGAATAGAATAGAGTAGAATAGAATAGGGAATGGGAATAGAATTGAATAGAATAGAATAGAATAGAATAGAATAGAATAGAACAGAATAGAATAGAATAGAATAAGGAATGAGAATAGAATAGAATAGAATAGAATAGAATAGGGAATGGGAATGGGAAAGGGAAAGGGAAAGGGAAAGGGAAAGGGAAAGGGAAAGGGAAAGGGAAAGGGAAAGGGAAAGGGAAAGGGAAAGGGAAAAGGAATAGAATAGAATAGAATAGAATAGAATAGAATAGAATAGAATAGAATAGAATAATGGGAATGGGAATGGGAATAGAATAGAATAGGGAATGGGAACAGAACAGAACAGAACAGAATAGAATAGAATAGAATAGAATAGAATAGAATAGAATAATGGGAATGGGAATGGGAATGGGAATAGAATAGAATAGAATAGAATAGGGAATGGGAATAGAATAGAATAGAATAGAATAGAATAGAATAGAATAGAATAGAATATAGTAGAATGGAATAGGGAATGGGAATAGAATAGAATAGAATAGAACAGAATAGAATAGAATAGAATAGAATGCAATAGGGAAAGGTAATGGGAAAGGTAATGGGAATGGGAATGGGAAAGGGAAAAGGAAAAGAATAGAATAGAATAGAATAGATTAGAATAGAATAAGGAATGGGAATAGAATAGAATAGAATAATGGGAATGGGAATGGGAATAGAATAGAATAAGGAATGGGAATAGAATAGAATAGAATAGAATAATGGGAATGGGAATGGGAATGCGAATAGAATAGAGTAGAATAGAATAGGGAATGGGAATAGAACAGAACAGAACAGAACAGAACAGAACAGAATAGAATAGAATAGAATAGAATAGAGTAGAATAGGTAATGGGAATAGAATAGAATAGAATAGAATAGAATAGAATAGAATAGAATACAATACAATACAATACAATACAATACAATACAATACAATAAGGAATGGGAATGGGAATGGGAATGGGCATGGGAATGGGAATGGGAATGGGAATGGGAAAAGAATAGAATAGAATGGAATAAGGAAAGGTAATGGGAAAGGTAATGGGAATGGAATGGGAAAGGGAAAAGGAAAAGAATAGAATAGAATAGAATAGATTAGAATAGAATAAGGAATGGGAATAGAATAGAATAGAATAATGGGAATGGGAATGGGAATGCGAATAGAATAGAGTAGAATAGAACAGGGAATGGGAATAGAACAGAACAGAACAGAACAGAACAGAACAGAATAGAATAGAATAGAATAGAATAGAATAGAGTAGAGTAGAATAGGTAATGGGAATAGAATAGAATAGAATAGAATAGAATTGAATAGAATAGAATAGAATAGAATAGAATAGAATAGAATACAATACAATACAATACAATACAATACAATACAATACAATACAATACGGAATGGGAATGGGAATGGGAATGGGCATGGGAATGGGAATGGGAATGGGAATGGGAATGGGAAAAGAATAGAATAGAATGGAATAAGGAATGGGAATAGAATAGAATAAAATGGAATAGGGAATGGGAATGGGAATAGGAATGGGAATGGGAATTGGAATGGGAAAGGGAATAGAATAGAATAGAATAGAATAGAATAGAATAGAATAGAATAGAATAGAAAATGGCAAAGGTAATGGGAATGGGAAGGTAATGAGAAATGGAAAGAAAATGGGAATGGGAACTGAATTCAATAAAATACAATACAATACAATACAATAGGGAAAGGGAATGGGAAAGGGAATGGGAATGGGAATGGGAATGGGAATGGGAATGGGAATAGAATAGAATAGAATAGAATAGAATAGAATAGAATAGAATAGAATAAGGAATGGTCATAGAATAGAATAGAATAAAATAGAATAGAATAGAATAGAATAGAATAGAATAAGGAATGGGAATAGAATAGAATAGAATAATGGGAATGGGAATAGAATAGAGTAGAATAGAATAGGGAATGGGAATAGAACAGAACAGAATAGAATAGAATAGAATAGAATAGAATAGAATAGAATAGAATAGGTAATGGGAATAGAATTGAATTGAATTGAATAGAATAGAATAGAATAGAATAGAATAGAATAGAATAGAACAGAATAGAATATAATAGAATAAGGAATGGGAATAGAATAGAATAGAATAGAATAGAATAGGGAATGGGAATGGGAAAGCGAAAGGGAAAGGGAAAGGGAAAGGGAAAGGGAAAGGGAAAGGGAAAGGGAAAAGGAATAGAATAGAATAGAATAGAATAGAATAGAATAGAATAGAATAGAATAATGGGAATGGGAATGGGAATAGAATAGAATAGGGAATGGGAACAGAACAGAATAGAATAGAATAGAATAGAATAGAATAGAATAGAATAGAATAGAATAATGGGAATGGGAATGGGAATAGAATAGAATAGAATAGAATAGAGTAGAATAGAATAGGGAATGGGAATAGAACAGAACAGAACAGAACAGAATAGAATAGAATAGAATAGAATAGAATAGAATAGAATAGAATAGGTAATGGGAATAGAATTGAATTGAATTGAATAGAATAGAAGAGAATAGAATAGAATAGAAGAGAATAGAACAGAATAGAATATAATAGAATAAGGAATGGGAATAGAATAGAATAGAATAGAATAGAATAGAATAGAATAGGGAATGGGAATGGGAAAGCGAAAGGGAAAGGGAAAGGGAAAGGGAAAGGGAAAGGGAAAGGGAAAGGGAAAGGGAAAAGGAATAGAATAGAATAGAATAGAATAGAATAGAATAGAATAGAATAATGGGAATGGGAATGGGAATAGAATAGAATAGAATAGAATAGAGTAGAATAGAATAGGGAATGGGAATAGAACAGAACAGAACAAAACAGAACAGAACAGAATAGAATAGAATAGGGAATGGGAATAGAATAGAATAGAATAGAATAGAATAGAATAGAATAGAATAGAATATAGTAGAATGGAATAGGGAATGGGAATAGAATAGAATACAATAGAACAGAATAGAATAGAATAGAATAGAATGCAATAGGGAAAGGTAATGGGAAAGGTAATGGGAATGGGAATGGGAAAGGGAAAAGGAAAAGAATAGAATAGAATAGAATAGATTAGAATAGAATAAGGAATGGGAATAGAATAGAATAGAATAATGGGAATGGGAATGGGAATGCGAATAGAATAGAGTAGAATAGAATAGGGAATGGGAATAGAACAGAACAGAACAGAACAGAACAGAACAGAATAGAATAGAATAGAATAGAATAGAATAGAATAGAGTAGAATAGGTAATGGGAATAGAATAGAATAGAATAGAATTGAATTGAATAGAATAGAATACAATACAATACAATACAATACAATACAATACAATACAATACGGAATGGGAATGGGAATGGGAATGGGCATGGGAATGGGAATGGGAATGGGAATGGGAAAAGAATAGAATAGAATGGAATAAGGAATGGGAATAGAATAGAATAAAATGGAATAGGGAATGGGAATGGGAATAGGAATGGGAATGGGAATTGGAATGGGAAAGGGAATAGAATAGAATATTATAGAATAGAATAGAATAGAGAATGGCAAAGGTAATGGGAATGGGAAGGTAATGAGAAATGGAAAGATAATGGGAATGGGAACTGAATTCAATACAATACAATACAAGACAATACAATAGGGAAAGGGAATGGGAAAGGGAATGGGAATGGGAATGGGAATGGGAATGGGAATGGGAATGGGAATGGGAATAGAATAGAATAGAATAGAATAAGGAATGGTCATAGAATAGAATAGAATAGAATAGAATAGAATAGAATAGAATAGGTAATGGGAATAGAATTGAATTGAATTGAATTGAATAGAATAGAATAGAATAGAATAGAATAGAATAGAATAGAACAGAATAGAATATAATAGAATAAGGAATGGGAATAGAATAGAATAGAATAGAATAGAATAGGGAATGGGAATGGGAAAGCGAAAGGGAAAGGGAAAGGGAAAGGGAAAGGGAAAGGAAAAGGGAAAGGGAAAAGGAATAGAATAGAATAGAATAAAATAAAATAGAATAGAATAGAATAGAATAGAATAATGGGAATGGGAATGGGAATAGAATAGAATAGGGAATGGGAACAGAATAGAATAGAATAGAATAGAATAGAATAGAATAGAATAGAATAGAATAGAATAGAATAGAATAGAATAATGGGAATGGGAATGCGAATGCGAATAGAATAGAGTAGAATAGAATAGGGAATGGGAATAGAACAGAACAGAACAGAACAGAATAGAATAGAATAGAATAGAATAGAATAGAATAGAATAGAATAATGGGAATGGGAATGCGAATAGAATAGAGTAGAATAGATTAGGGAATGGGAATAGAACAGAACAGAACAGAACAGAACAGAACAGAACAGAACAGAATAGAATAGAATAGAATAGAACAGAATAGAATAGAATAGAATAGGTAATGGGAATAGAATAGAATAGAATAGAATAGAATAGATTTGAATAGAATAGAATAGAATAGAATACAATACAATACAATACAATAAAATACAATACAATACAATACAATACGGAATGGGAATGGGAATGGGCATGGGAATGGGAATGGGAATGGGAAAAGAATAGAATAGAATGGAATAAGGAATGGCAATAGAATAGAATAAAATGGAATAGGGAATGGGAATGGGAATAGGAATGGGAATGGGAATTGGAATGGGAAAGGGAATAGAATAGAATAGAATAGAATAGAATAGAATAGAATAGAATAGAGAATGGCAAAGGTAATGGGAATGGGAAGGTAATGAGAAATGGAAAGATAATGGGAATGGGAACTGAATTCAATACAATACAATACAATACAATAGGGAAAGGGAATGGGAAAGGGAATGGGAATGGGAATGGGAATGGGAATGGGAATGGTCATAGAATAGAATAGAATAGAATAGAATAGGGAATGGTCATAGAATAGAATAGAATAGAATAGAATAGAATAGAATAGAATAGAATAGAATAGAATAAGGAATGGGAATAGAATAGAATAGAATAATGGGAATGGGAATGGGAATAGAATAGAGTAGAATAGAATAGGGAATGGGAATAGAACAGAACAGAACAGAACAGAACAGAACAGAACAGAATAGAATAGAATAGAATAGGTAATGGAATAGAATTGAATAGAATAGAATAGAATAGAATAGAATAGAACAGAATAGAATATAATAGAATAAGGAATGGGAATAGAATAGAATAGAATAGAATAGAATAGGGAGTGGGAATGGGAAAGGGAAAGGGAAAGGGAAAGGGAAAGGGAAAGGGAAAGGGAAAAGGAATAGAATAGAACAGAACAGAACAGAACAGAACAGAACAGAACAGAACAGAACAGAACAGAATAGAATAGAATAGAATAGAATAGAATAATGGGAATGGGAATGGGAATGGGAATGGGAATGGGAATAGAATAGAATAGAATAGAATGAGTAGAATAGAATAAGGAATGGGAATAGAATAGAATAGAAGAGAATAGAATAGAATAGAATAGAATAGAATGCAATAGGGAAAGGGAATGGGAAAGGGAATGGGAATGGGAATGGGAAAGGGAAAAGGAAAAGAATAGAATAGAATAGATTAGAATAGAATAAGGAATGGGAATAGAATAGAATAGAATAATGGGAATGGGAATACGAATGGGAATAGAATAGAATAAGGAATGGGAATAGAATAGAATAGAATAGAATGGAATAGAATAGTGGGAATGGGAATAGAATAGAATAGAATAGAATAGAATAGAATAGAATAGAATAGAATAGAATAGAATAATGGGAATGGGAATGGGAATGGGAATAGAATAGAATAGGGAATGGGAACAGAACAGAACAGAACAGAATAGAATAGAATAGAATAGAATAGAATAGAATAGGGAATGGGAATAGAATAGAATAGAATAGAATAGAATAGAATAGAATAGAATAGAATGCAATAGGGAAAGGTAATGGGAAAGGTAATGGGAATGGGAATGGGAAAGGGAAAAGGAAAAGAATAGAATAGAATAGAATAGATTAGAATAGAATAAGGAATGGGAATAGAATAGAATAGAATAATGGGAATGGGAATGGGAATAGAATAGAATAAGGAATCGGAATAGAATAGAATAGAATAGAATAATGGGAATGGGAATGGGAATGCGAATAGAATAGAGTAGAATAGAATAGGGAATGGGAATAGAACAGAACAGAACAGAACAGAACAGAATAGAATAGAATAGAATAGAATAGAATAGAATAGAATAGAATAGAATAGAATAGAATAGGTAATGGGAATAGAATAGAATAGAATAGAATAGAATAGAATAGAATAGAATTGAATAGAATAGAATAGAATACAATACAATACAATACAATACAATACAATACAATACAATACAATACGGAATGTGAATGGGAATGGGCATGGGAATGGGAATGGGAAAAGAATAGAATAGAATGGAATAAGGAATGGGAATAGAATAGAATAAAATGGAATAGGGAATGGGAATGGGAATAGGAATGGGAATGGGAATTGGAATGGGAAAGGGAATAGAATAGAATAGAATAGAATAGAATAGAGAATGGCAAAGGTAATGGGAATGGGAAGGTAATGAGAAATGGAAAGATAATGGGAATGGGAACTGAATTCAATACAATACAATACAATACAATACAATAGGGAAAGGGAATGGGAATGGGAAAGGGAATGGGAATGGGAATGGGAATGGTAATAGAATAGAATAGAATAGAATAGAATAGAATAGAATAGAATAGGGAATGGTCATAGAATAGAATAGAATAGAATAGAATAGAATAGAATAGAATAGAATACAATACAATACAATACAATACAATACAATACAATAGGGAAAGGGAATGGGAAAGGGAATGGGAATAGGAATGGGAATGGGAATGGGAATAGAATAGAATAGAATAGAATAGAATAGGGAATGGTCATAGAATAGAATAGAATAGAATAGAATAGAATAGAATAGAATAGAATAGAATAAGGAATGGGAATAGAATAGAATAGAATAATGGGAATGGGAATGGGAATAGAATAGAACAGAACAGAACAGAACAGAACAGAATAGAATAGAATAGGTAATGGGAATAGAATTGAATAGAATAGAATAGAATAGAATAGAATAGAACAGAATAAGGAATGGGAATAGAATAGAATAGAATAGAATAGAATAGAATAGAATAGAATAGAATAGCGAATGGGAATGGGAAAGGGAAAGGGAAAGGGAAAGGGAAAGGGAAAGGGAAAGGGAAAGGGAAAGGGAAAAGGAATAGAATAGAACAGAACAGAACAGAACAGAACAGAACAGAATAGAATAGAATAGAATAGAATAGAATAGAATAGAATAGAATAGAATAATGGGAATGGGAATGGGAATAGAATAGAATAGAATAGAATGAGTAGAATAGAATAGGGAATGAGAATAGAACAGAACAGAATAGAATAGAATAGAATAGAATAGAATAGAATAGAATAGAATAGAATAGAATAATGGGAATGGGAATAGGAATGGGAATAGAATAGAATAGAAGAGAATAGAATAGAATAGAATAGAATAGAATGCAATAGGGAAAGGGAATGGGAAAGGGAATGGGAATGGGAATGGGAAAGGGAAAAGGAAAAGAATAGAATAGAATAGAATAGATTAGAATAGAATAAGGAATGGGAATAGAATAGAATAGAATAATGGGAATGGGAATACGAATGGGAATAGAATAGAATAAGGAATGGGAATAGAATAGAATAGAATAGAATAGAATGGAATAGAATAGTGGGAATGGGAATAGAATAGAATAGAATAGAATAGAATAGAATAGAATAGAATAGAATAGAATAGAATAGAATAGGGAATGGGAATAGAACAGAACAGAATAGAATAGAATAGAATAGAATAGAATAGAATAGAATAGAATAGAATAGAATAGAATAGAATAATGGGAATGGGAATGGGAATGGGAATAGAATAGAATAGGGAATGGGAACAGAACAGAACAGAATAGAATAGAATAGAATAGAATAGAATAGAATAGAATAGGGAATGGGAATAGAATAGAAGAGAATAGAATAGAATAGAATAGAATAGAATAGAATAGAATAGAATAGAATGCAATAGGGAAAGGTAATGGGAAAGGTAATGGGAATGGGTATGGGAAAGGGAAAAGGAAAAGAATAGAATAGAATAGAATAGATTAGAATAGAATAGAATAAGGAATGGGAATAGAATAGAATAGAATAATGGGAATGGGAATGGGAATAGAATAGAATAAGGAATCGGAATAGAATAGAATAGAATAGAATAATGGGAATGGGAATGGGAATGCGAATAGAATAGAGTAGAATAGAATAGGGAATGGGAATAGAACAGAACAGAACAGAACAGAACAGAACAGAACAGAATAGAATAGAATAGAATAGAATAGAATAGTATAGAATAGAATAGGTAATGGGAATAGAATAGAATAGAATAGAATAGAATAGAATAGAATAGAATTGAATACAATACAATACAATACAATACAATACAATACAATACAATACGGAATGTGAATGGGAATGGGCATGGGAATGGGAATGGGAAAAGAATAGAATAGAATGGAATAAGGAATGGGAATGGGAATAGGAATGGGAATGGGAATGGGAATTGGAATGGGAAAGGGAATAGAATAGAATAGAATAGAATAGAATAGAATAGAATAGAATAGAGAATGGCAAAGGTAATGGGAATGGGAAGGTAATGAGAAATGGAAAGATAATGGGAATGGGAACTGAATAGAATAGAATAGAATAGAATAGGGAATGGTAATAGAATAGAATAGAATAGAATAGAATAGAATAGAATAGAATAGAATAAGGAATGGGAATAGAATAGAATAGAATAATGGGAATGGGAATGGGAATAGAATAGAGTAGAATAGAATAGGGAATGGGAATAGAACAGAACAGAACAGAACAGAACAGAACAGAACAGAATAGAATAGAATAGAATAGAATAGAATAGAATAGAATAGGTAATGGGAATAGAATAGAATAGAATAGAATAGAATAGAATAGAACAGAATAGAATATAATAGAATAAGGAATGGGAATAGAATAGAATAGAATAGAATAGAATAGAATAGAATAGGGAAAGGGAATGGGAAAGGGAAAGGGAAAGGGAAAGGGAAAGGGAAAGGGAAAGGGAAAGGGAAAGGGAAAAGGAATAGAACAGAACAGAACAGAATAGAATAGAATAGAATAGAATAGAATAGAATAATGGGAATGGGAATGGGAATGGGAATAGAATAGAATAGGGAATGGGAACAGAATAGAATAGAATAGAATAGAATAGAATAGAATAGAATAGAATAGAATAGAATAGAATAATGGGAATGGGAATGGGAATGGGAATGGGAATAGAATAGAATAGAATAGAATAGAATAGAATAGAATAGAGTAGAGTAGAATAGAATAGGGAATGGGAATAGAACAGAACAGAACAGAACAGAATAGAATAGAATAGGGAATGGGAATAGAATAGAATAGAATAGAATAGAATAGAATAGAATAGAATAGAATATAGTAGAATAGAATAGGGAATGGGAATAGAATAGAATAGAATAGAATAGAATAGAATAGAATAGAATAGAATGCAATAGGGAAAGGTAATGGGAAAGGTAATGGGAATGGGAATGGGAAAGGGAAAAGGAAAAGAATAGAATAGAATAGAATAGATTAGAATAGAATAAGGAATGGGAATAGAATAGAATAGAATAATGGGAATGGGAATGGGAATGGGACTAGAATAGAATAAGGAATGGGAATAGAATAGAATAGAATAGAATAATGGGAATGGGAATGGGAATGCGAATAGAATAGAGTAGAATAGAATAGGGAATGGGAATAGAACAGAACAGAACAGAATAGAATAGAATAGAATAGAATAGAATAGAATAGAATAGAATAGAATAGAATAGAATAGAATAGGTAATGGGAATAGAATAGAATAGAATAGAATAGAATAGAATAGAATACAATACAATACAATACAATACAATACAATACGGAATGGGAATGGGAATGGGAATGGGCATGGGAATGGGAATGGGAAAAGAATAGAATAGAATGGAATAAGGAATGGGAATAGAATAGAATAAGGAATGGGAATAGAATAGAATAGAATAGAATAATGGGAATGGGAATGGGAATGCGAATAGAATAGAGTAGAATAGAATAGGGAATGGTCATAGAATAGAATAGAATAGAATAGAATAGAATAGAATAGAATAGAATAGAATAAGGAATGGGAATAGAATAGAATAGAATAATGGGAATGGGAATGGGAATAGAATAGAGTAGAATAGAATAGGGAATGGGAATAGAACAGAAAAGAACAGAACAGAACAGAATAGAATAGAATAGAATAGAATAGAATAGAATAGAATAGAATAGAATAGAATAGAATAGGTAATGGGAATAGAATTGAATTGAATTGAATAGAATAGAATAGAATAGAATAGAATAGAATAGAACAGAATAGAATATAATAGAATAAGGAATGGGAATAGAATAGAATAGAATAGAATAGAATAGAATAGGGAATGGGAAAGGGAAAGGGAAAGGGAAAGGGAAAGGGAAAGGGAAAGGGAAAGGGAAAGGGAAAGGGAAAGGGAAAAGGAATAGAACAGAACAGAACAGAAGAGAAGAGAAGAGAAGAGAAGAGAAGAGAAGAGAATAGAATAGAATAGAATAGAATAGAATAGAATAGAATAGAATAATGGGAATGGGAATGGGAATGGGAATGGGAATGGGAATAGAATAGAATAGAATAGAATGAGTAGAATAGAATAGGGAATGAGAATAGAACAGAACAGAACAGAATAGAATAGAATAAGGAATGGGAATAGAATAGAATAGAATAGAATAGAATAGAATAGAATAGAATAGAATAGAATGCAATAGGGAAAGGGAATGGGAAAGGGAATGGGAATGGGAATGGGAATGGGAATAGAATAGAATAGGGAATGGGAACAGAACAGAACAGAATAGAATAGAATAGAATAGAATAGAATAGAATAGAATAGAATAGGGAATGGGAATAGAATAGAATAGAATAGAATAGAATAGAATAGAATAGAATGCAATAGGGAAAGGTAATGGGAAAGGTAATGGGAATGGGAATGGGAAAGGGAAAAGGAAAAGAATAGAATAGATTAGAATAGATTAGAATAGAATAGGGAATGGGAATAGAATAGAATAGAATAATGGGAATGGGAATGGGAATAGAATAGAATAAGGAATCGGAATAGAATAGAATAGAAAAGAATAATGGGAATGGGAATGGGAATGCGAATAGAATAGAGTAGAATAGAATAGGGAATGGGAATAGAACAGAACAGAACAGAACAGAATAGAATAGAATAGAATAGAATAGGTAATGGGAATAGAATAGAATAGAATAGAATAGAATAGAATAGAATAGAATAGAATAGAATTGAATACAATACAATACAATACAATACAATACAATACAATACAATACAATACAATACAATACGGAATGTGAATGGGAATGGGCATGGGAATGGGAATGGGAAAAGAATAGAATAGAATGGAATAAGGAATGGGAATAGAATAGAATAAAATGGAATAGGGAATGGGAATGGGAATAGGAATGGGAATGGGAATTGGAATGGGAAAGGGAATAGAATAGAATAGAATAGAATAGAATAGAATAGAATAGAATAGAATAGAGAATGGCAAAGGTAATGGGAATGGGAAGGTAATGAGAAATGGAAAGATAATGGGAATGGGAACTGAATTCAATACAATACAATACAATACAATAGGGAAAGGGAATGGGAAAGGGAAAGGGAAAGGGAATGGGAATGGGAATGGGAATGGGAATGGGAATGGTCATAGAATAGAATAGAATAGAATAGAATAGAATAGAATAGAATAGAATAAGGAATGGGAATAGAATAGAATAGAATAATGGGAATGGGAATGGGAATAGAATAGAGTAGAATAGAATAGGGAATGGGAATAGAACAGAACAGAACAGAACAGAACAGAACAGAATAGAATAGAATAGAATAGAATAGGTAATGGGAATAGAATTGAATTGAATAGAATAGAATAGAATAGAATAGAATAGAATAGAATAGAACAGAATAGAATATAATAGAATAAGGAATGGGAATAGAATAGAATAGAATAGAATAGAATAGGGAATGGGAATGGGAAAGGGAAAGGGAAAGGGAAAGGGAAAGGGAAAGGGAAAGGGAAAGGGAAAAGGAATAGAACAGAACAGAACAGAACAGAACAGAACAGAACAGAACAGAACAGAACAGAATAGAATAGAATAGAATAGAATAGAATAGAATAGAATAGAATAGAATAATGGGAATGGGAATGGGAATGGGAATGGGAATAGAATAGAATAGAATAGAATGAGTAGAATAGAATAGGGAATGAGAATAGAACAGAACAGAACAGAATAGAATAGAATAAGGAATGGGAATAGAATAGAATAGAAGAGAAGAGAATAGAATAGAATAGAATAGAATAGAATGCAATAGGGAAAGGGAATGGGAAAGGGAATGGGAAAGGGAATGGGAATGGGAATGGTAAAGGGAAAAGGAAAAGAATAGAATAGAATAGAATAGATTAGAATAGAATAAGGAATGGGAATAGAATAGAATAGAATAATGGGAATGGGAATGGGAATAGAATAGAATAAGGAATGGGAATAGAATAGAATAGAATAGAATAGAATAGAATAGAATAGAATAGAATAGAATGGAATAGAATAGTGGGAATGGGAATAGAATAGAATAGAATAGAATAGGGAATGGGAATAGAACAGAATAGAATAGAATAGAATAGAATAGAATAGAATAGAATAGAATAGAATAGAATAATGGGAATGGGAATGGGAATGGGAATAGAATAGGGAATGGGAACAGAACAGAACAGAATAGAATAGAATAGAATAGAATAGAATAGAATAGAATAGAATAGAATAATGGGAATGGGAAAGGGAATGGGAATGGGAATAGAATAGAATAGAATAGAATAGAATAGAATAGAATAGAATAGAGTAGAATAGAATAGGGAATGGGAATAGAACAGAACAGAACAGAACAGAATAGAATAGAATAGGGAATGGGAATAGAATAGAATAGAATAGAATAGAATAGAATAGAATAGAATAGAATAGAATAGAATAGAATATAGTAGAATGGAATAGGGAATGGGAATAGAATAGAATAGAATAGATTACAATAGAATAGAATAGAATAGAATAGAATAGAATAGAATAGAATAGAATAGAATAGAATAGAATAGAATGCAATAGGGAAAGGTAATGGGAAAGGTAATGGGAATGGGAATGGGAAAAGGAAAAGGAAAAGAATAGAATAGAATAGAATAGATTAGAATAGAATAAGGAATGGGAATAGAATAGAATAGAATAATGGGAATGGGAATGGGAATAGAATAGAATAAGGAATCGGAATAGAATAGAATAGAATAGAATAATGGGAATGGGAATGGGAATGCGAATAGAATAGAGTAGAATAGAATAGGGAATGGGAATAGAACAGAGCAGAACAGAACAGAATAGAATAGAATAGAATAGAATAGAATAGAATAGAATAGGTAATGGGAATAGAATAGAATAGAATAGAATAGAATAGAATAGAATAGAATAGAATAGAATACAATACAATACAATACAACACAATACAATACAATACGGAATGGGAATGGGAATGGGCATGGGAATGGGAATGGGAATGGGAAAAGAATAGAATAGAATGGAATAAGGAATGGCAATAGAATAGAATAAAATGGAATAGGGAATGGGAATGGGAATAGGAATGGGAATGGGAATTGGAATGGGAAAGGGAATAGAATAGAATAGAATAGAATAGAATAGAATAGAATAGAATAGAGAATGGCAAAGGTAATGGGAATGGGAAGGTAATGAGAAATGGAAAGATAATGGGAATGGGAACTGAATTCAATACAATACAATACAATACAATAGGGAAAGGGAATGGGAAAGGGAATGGGAATGGGAATGCGAATGGGAATGGGAATGGTCATAGAATAGAATAGAATAGAATAGAATAGAATAGAATAGAATAAGGAATGGGAATAGAATAGAATAGAATAATGGGAATGGGAATGGGAATAGAATAGAGTAGAATAGAATAGGGAATGGGAATAGAACAGAACAGAACAGAACAGAACAGAATAGAAAAGAATAGAATAGAATAGGTAATGGGAATAGAATTGAATTGAATAGAATAGAATAGAATAGAATAGAATAGAATAGAATAGAATAGAACAGAATAGAATAGAATAGAATAAGGAATGGGAATAGAATAGAATAGAATAGAATAGAATAGAATAGAATACAATAGGGAATGGGAAAGGGAAAGGGAAAGGGAAAGGGAAAGGGAAAGGGAAAGGGAAAGGGAAAGGGAAAAGGAATAGAATAGAACAGAACAGAACAGAACAGAACAGAATAGAATAGAATAGAATAGAATAGAATAATGGGAATGGGAAAGGGAATGGGAATGGGAATGGGAATAGAACAGAACAGAACAGAACAGAACAGAATAGAAAAGAATAGAATAGAATAGGTAATGGGAATAGAATTGAATTGAATTGAATAGAATAGAATAGAATAGAATAGAATAGAATAGAATAGAACAGAATAGAATATAATAGAATAAGGAATGGGAATAGAATAGAATAGAATAGAATAGGGAATGGGAATGGGAAAGGGAAAGGGAAAGGGAAAGGGAAAGGGAAAGGGAAAGGGAAAGGGAAAAGGAATAGAATAGAACAGAACAGAACAGAACAGAACAGAACAGAACAGAACAGAACAGAATAGAATAGAATAGAATAGAATAGAATAGAATAGAATAGAATAATGGGAATGGGAATGGGAATGGGAATGGGAATGGGAATAGAATAGAATAGAATAGAATGAGTAGAATAGAATAGAATGCAATAGGGAAAGGTAATGGGAAAGGTAATGGGAATGGGAATGGGAAAGGGAATGGGAAAAGAATAGAATAAAATACAATATGGAATGGGAACGGGAACGGGAATGACAATAGAATAGAATAGAATAGAATAGAATAGAATAGAATAGAATAGAATAGAATAGAATAATGGGAATGTGAATGGGAATGGGAATAGAATAGAATAGGGAATGGGAACAGAACAGAACAGAACAGAACAGAATAGAATAGAATAGAATAGAATAGAATAATGGGAATGGGAATGGGAATGGGAATGGGAATAGAATAGAATAGAATAGAATAGAGTAGAGTAGAATAGAATAGGGAATGGGAATAGAACAGAACAGAACAGAACAGAATAGAATAGAATAGGGAATGGGAATAGAATAGAATAGAATAGAATAGAATAGAATAGAATAGAATAGAATAGAATATAGTAGAATAGAATAGGGAATGGGAATAGAATAGAATAGAATAGAATAGAATAGAATAGAATAGAATAGAATAGAATGCAATAGGGAAAGGGAATGGGAAAGGTAATGGGAATGGGAATGGGAAAGGGAAAAGGAAAAGAATAGAATAGAATAGAATAGATTAGAATAGAATAAGTAATGGGAATAGAATAGAATAGAATAGAATAATGGGAATGGGAATGGGAATGGGAATAGAATAGAATAAGGAATGGGAATAGAATAGAATAGAATAGAATTGAATAATGGGAATGGGAATGGGAATGCGAATAGAATAGAGTAGAATAGAATAGGGAATGGGAATAGAACAGAACAGAACAGAATAGAATAGAATAGAATAGAATAGAATAGAATAGAATAGAATAGGTAATGGGAATAGAATAGAATAGAATTGAATAGAATAGAATAGAATAGAATAGAATAGAACAGAACAGAACAGAACAGAATAGAATAGAATAGGGAATGGGAATAGAATAGAATAGAATAGAATAGAATAGAATAGAATAGAATAGAATAGAATAGAATATAGTAGAATGGAATAGGGAATGGGAATAGAATAGAATAGAATAGATTACAATAGAATAGAATAGAATAGAATAGAATAGAATAGAATAGAATAGAATAGAATAGAATAGAATAGAATAGAATGCAATAGGGAAAGGTAATGGGAAAGGTAATGGGAATGGGAATGGGAAAAGGAAAAGGAAAAGAATAGAATAGAATAGAATAGATTAGAATAGAATAAGGAATGGGAATAGAATAGAATAGAATAATGGGAATGGGAATGGGAATAGAATAGAATAAGGAATCGGAATAGAATAGAATAGAATAGAATAATGGGAATGGGAATGGGAATGCGAATAGAATAGAGTAGAATAGAATAGGGAATGGGAATAGAACAGAGCAGAACAGAACAGAATAGAATAGAATAGAATAGAATAGAATAGAATAGAATAGGTAATGGGAATAGAATAGAATAGAATAGAATAGAATAGAATAGAATAGAATAGAATAGAATAGAATAGAATACAATACAATACAATACAACACAATACAATACAATACGGAATGGGAATGGGAATGGGCATGGGAATGGGAATGGGAATGGGAAAAGAATAGAATAGAATGGAATAAGGAATGGCAATAGAATAGAATAAAATGGAATAGGGAATGGGAATGGGAATAGGAATGGGAATGGGAATTGGAATGGGAAAGGGAATAGAATAGAATAGAATAGAATAGAATAGAATAGAATAGAATAGAGAATGGCAAAGGTAATGGGAATGGGAAGGTAATGAGAAATGGAAAGATAATGGGAATGGGAACTGAATTCAATACAATACAATACAATACAATAGGGAAAGGGAATGGGAAAGGGAATGGGAATGGGAATGCGAATGGGAATGGGAATGGTCATAGAATAGAATAGAATAGAATAGAATAGAATAGAATAGAATAAGGAATGGGAATAGAATAGAATAGAATAATGGGAATGGGAATGGGAATAGAATAGAGTAGAATAGAATAGGGAATGGGAATAGAACAGAACAGAACAGAACAGAACAGAATAGAAAAGAATAGAATAGAATAGGTAATGGGAATAGAATTGAATTGAATAGAATAGAATAGAATAGAATAGAATAGAATAGAATAGAACAGAATAGAATAGAATAGAATAAGGAATGGGAATAGAATAGAATAGAATAGAATAGAATAGAATAGAATACAATAGGGAATGGGAAAGGGAAAGGGAAAGGGAAAGGGAAAGGGAAAGGGAAAGGGAAAGGGAAAGGGAAAAGGAATAGAATAGAACAGAACAGAACAGAACAGAACAGAATAGAATAGAATAGAATAGAATAGAATAATGGGAATGGGAAAGGGAATGGGAATGGGAATGGGAATAGAACAGAACAGAACAGAACAGAACAGAATAGAAAAGAATAGAATAGAATAGGTAATGGGAATAGAATTGAATTGAATTGAATAGAATAGAATAGAATAGAATAGAATAGAATAGAATAGAATAGAACAGAATAGAATATAATAGAATAAGGAATGGGAATAGAATAGAATAGAATAGAATAGGGAATGGGAATGGGAAAGGGAAAGGGAAAGGGAAAGGGAAAGGGAAAGGGAAAGGGAAAGGGAAAAGGAATAGAATAGAACAGAACAGAACAGAACAGAACAGAACAGAACAGAACAGAACAGAATAGAATAGAATAGAATAGAATAGAATAGAATAGAATAGAATAATGGGAATGGGAATGGGAATGGGAATGGGAATGGGAATAGAATAGAATAGAATAGAATGAGTAGAATAGAATAGAATGCAATAGGGAAAGGTAATGGGAAAGGTAATGGGAATGGGAATGGGAAAGGGAATGGGAAAAGAATAGAATAAAATACAATATGGAATGGGAACGGGAACGGGAATGACAATAGAATAGAATAGAATAGAATAGAATAGAATAGAATAGAATAGAATAGAATAGAATAATGGGAATGTGAATGGGAATGGGAATAGAATAGAATAGGGAATGGGAACAGAACAGAACAGAACAGAACAGAATAGAATAGAATAGAATAGAATAGAATAATGGGAATGGGAATGGGAATGGGAATGGGAATAGAATAGAATAGAATAGAATAGAGTAGAGTAGAATAGAATAGGGAATGGGAATAGAACAGAACAGAACAGAACAGAATAGAATAGAATAGGGAATGGGAATAGAATAGAATAGAATAGAATAGAATAGAATAGAATAGAATAGAATATAGTAGAATAGAATAGGGAATGGGAATAGAATAGAATAGAATAGAATAGAATAGAATAGAATAGAATAGAATAGAATGCAATAGGGAAAGGGAATGGGAAAGGTAATGGGAATGGGAATGGGAAAGGGAAAAGGAAAAGAATAGAATAGAATAGAATAGATTAGAATAGAATAAGGAATGGGAATAGAATAGAATAGAATAGAATAATGGGAATGGGAATGGGAATGGGAATAGAATAGAATAAGGAATGGGAATAGAATAGAATAGAATAGAATTGAATAATGGGAATGGGAATGGGAATGCGAATAGAATAGAGTAGAATAGAATAGGGAATGGGAATAGAACAGAACAGAACAGAATAGAATAGAATAGAATAGAATAGAATAGAATAGAATAGAATAGGTAATGGGAATAGAATAGAATAGAATTGAATAGAATAGAATAGAATAGAATAGAATAGAATAGAATAGAATAGAATACAATACAATACAATACGGAATGGGAATGGGAATGGGAATGGGCATGGGAATGGGAATGGGAATGGGAAAAGAATAGAATAGAATAGAATAGAATAGGGAATGGGAATGGGAAAGCGAAAGGGAAAGGGAAAGGGAAAGGGAAAGGGAAAGGGAAAAGGAATAGAATAGAATAGAATAGAATAGAATAGAATAGAATAGAATAGAATAGAATAATGGGAATGGGAATGGGAATAGAATAGAATAGGGAATGGGAACAGAATAGAATAGAATAGAATAGAATAGAATAGAATAGAATAGAATAATGGGAATGGGAATGGGAATGGGAATGGGAATGGGAATAGAATAGAATAGAATAGAAGAGAGTAGAATAGAATAGGGAATGGGAATAGAACAGAACAGAACAGAACAGAATAGAATAGAATAGAATAGGGAATGGGAATAGAATAGAATAGAATAGAATAGAATAGAATAGAATAGAATAGAATAGAATAGAATAGAATATAGTAGAATGGAATAGGGAATGGGAATAGAATAGAATAGAATAGAATAGAATAGAATAGAATAGAATACAATACAATACAATACAATACAATACAATACAATACAATACAATACAATACAATACGGAATGGGAATGGGAATGGGCATGGGAATGGGAATGGGAAAAGAATAGAATAGAATGGAATAAGGAATGGGAATAGAATAGAATAAAATGGAATAGGGAATGGGAATGGGAATGGGAATGGGAATAGAATAGAATAGAATAGAATAGAATAGAATAGAATAGGGAATGGGAATGGGAAAGCGAAAGGGAAAGGGAAAGGGAAAGGGAAAGGGAAAGGGAAAGGGAAAAGGAATAAAATAGAATAGAATAGAATAGAATAGAATAGAATAGAATAGAATAGAATAGAATAGAATAGAATAGAATAATGGGAATGGGAATGGGAATAGAATAGAATAGGGAATGGAAACAGAACAGAATAGAATAGAATAGAATAGAATAGAATAGAATAGAATAGAATAGAATAGAATAGAATAGAATAATGGGAATGGGAATGGGAAAGGGAAAAGGAAAAGAATAGAATAGAATAGAATAGAATAGGTAATGGGAATAGAATAGAATAGAATAGAATAGAATAGAATAGAATTGAATAGAATACAATACAATACAATACAATACAATACGGAATGGGAATTGGAATGGGCATGGGAATGGGAATGGGAATGGGAATGGGAAAAGAATAGAATAGAATGGAATAAGGAATGGGAATAGAATAGAATAAAATGGAATAGGGAATGGGAATGGGAATAGGAATGGGAATGGGAATGGGAATTGGAATGGGAAAGGGAATAGAATAGAATAGAATAGAATAGAGAATGGCAAAGGTAATGGGAATGGGAAGGTAATGAGAAATGGAAAGATAATGGGAATGGGAACTGAATTCAATACAATACAATACAATACAATAGGGAAAGGGAATGGGAATGGGAAAGGGAATGGGAATGGGAATGGGAATGGGAATGGGAATGGGAATAGAATAGAATAGAATAGAATAGAATAGAATAGAATATAGTAGAATGGAATAGGGAATGGGAATAGAATAGAATAGAATAGAATAGAATAGAATAGAATAGAATACAATACAATACAATACAATACAATACAATACAATACAATACAATACAATACGGAATGGGAATGGGAATGGGCATGGGAATGGGAATGGGAAAAGAATAGAATAGAATGGAATAAGGAATGGGAATAGAATAGAATAAAATGGAATAGGGAATGGGAATGGGAATGGGAATGGGAATAGAATAGAATAGAATAGAATAGAATAGAATAGAATAGGGAATGGGAATGGGAAAGCGAAAGGGAAAGGGAAAGGGAAAGGGAAAGGGAAAGGGAAAGGGAAAAGGAATAAAATAGAATAGAATAGAATAGAATAGAATAGAATAGAATAGAATAGAATAGAATAGAATAGAATAATGGGAATGGGAATGGGAATAGAATAGAATAGGGAATGGAAACAGAACAGAATAGAATAGAATAGAATAGAATAGAATAGAATAGAATAG
Organism: Arizona elegans; assembly: GCA_022577455.1. Lineage (NCBI taxonomy): Eukaryota > Metazoa > Chordata > Lepidosauria > Squamata > Colubridae > Arizona > Arizona elegans. The sequence goes on along the minus strand of JAKOOJ010000019.1, from coordinate 13,645,373 downwards.
AATAGAATAATGGGAATGGGAATGGGAAAGGGAAAAGGAAAAGAATAGAATAGAATAGAATAGATTAGAATAGAATAAGGAATGGAAATAGAATAGAATAGAATAGAATAGTGGGAATGGGAATGGGAATGCGAAGAGAATAGAGTAGAATAGAATAGGGAATGGGAATAGAACAGAATAGAACAAAACAGAACAGAACATAATAGAATAGAATAGAATAGAATAGAATAGAATAGGTAATGGGAATAGAATAGAATAGAATAGAATAGAATAGAATAGAATTGAATAGAATACAATACAATACAATACAATACAATACGGAATGGGAATTGGAATGGGCATGGGAATGGGAATGGGAATGGGAATGGGAAAAGAATAGAATAGAATGGAATAAGGAATGGGAATAGAATAGAATAAAATGGAATAGGGAATGGGAATGGGAATAGGAATGGGAATGGGAATGGGAATTGGAATGGGAAAGGGAATAGAATAGAATAGAATAGAATAGAATAGAGAATGGCAAAGGTAATGGGAATGGGAAGGTAATGAGAAATGGAAAGATAATGGGAATGGGAACTGAATTCAATACAATACAATACAATACAATAGGGAAAGGGAATGGGAATGGGAAAGGGAATGGGAATGGGAATGGGAATGGGAATGGGAATGGGAATAGAATAGAATAGAATAGAATAGAATAGAATAGAATAGGGAATGGTCATAGAATAGAATAGAATAGAATAGAATAGAATAGAATAAGGAATGGGAATAGAATAGAATAGAATAATGGGAATGGGAATGGGAATAGAATAGAGTAGAATAGAATAGGTAATGGGAATAGAATTGAATTGAATTGAATAGAATAGAATAGAATAGAATAGAATAGAATAGAACAGAATAGAATAGAATAGAATAAGGAATGGGAATAGAATAGAATAGAATAGAATAGAATAGAATAGAATAGGGAATGGGAATGGGAAAGTGAAAGGGAAAGGGAAAGGGAAAGGGAAAGGGAAAGGGAAAGGGAAAGGGAAAGGGAAAGGGAAAGGGAAAGGGAAAAGGAATAGAATAGAATAGAATAGAATAGAATAGAATAGAATAGAATAGAATAGAATAATGGGAATGGGAATGGGAATAGAATAGAATAGGGAATGGGAACAGAACAGAATAGAATAGAATAGAATAGAATAGAATAGAATAGAATAGAATAGAATAGAATAGAATAATGGGAATGGGAATGGGAATGGGAATGGGAATAGAATAGAATAGAATAGAATAGAGTAGAATAGAATAGGGAATGGGAATAGAACAGAACAGAACAGAACAGAACAGAATAGAATAGAATAGAATAGGGAATGGGAATAGAATAGAATAGAATAGAATAGAATAGAATAGAATATAGTAGAATGGAATAGGGAATGGGAATAGAATAGAATAGAATAGAACAGAATAGAATAGAATATAATAGAATGCAATAGGGAAAGGTAATGGGAAAGGTAATGGGAATGGGAATGGGAAAGGGAAAAGGAAAAGAATAGAATAGAATAGAATAGATTAGAATAGAATAAGGAATCGGAATAGAATAGAATAGAATAGAATAATGGGAATGGGAATGGGAATGCGAATAGAATAGAGTAGAATAGAATAGGGAATGGGAATAGAACAGAAAAGAAAAGAACAGAACAGAACAGAATAGAATAGAATAGAATAGAATAGAGTAGAATAGGTAATGGGAATAGAATAGAATAGAATAGAATTGAATAGAATAGAATAGAATAGAATAGAATAGAATAGAATAGAATACAATACAATACAATACAATACAATACAATACAATACAATACAATACAATAAGGAATGGGAATGGGAATGGGAATGGGCATGGTTATGGGAATGGGAATGGGAATGGGAAAAGAATAGAATAGAATGGAATAAGGAATGGGAATGGGAATAGGAATGGGAATGGGAATTGGAATGGGAAAGGGAATAGAATAGAATAGAATAGAATAGAATAGAATAGAATTGAATAGAATAGAATAGAATAGAATAGAATACAATACAATACAATACAATACAATACAATACAATACAATACAATACAATACGGAATGGGAATGGGAATGGGAATGGGCATGGGAATGGGAAAAGAATAGAATAGAATGGAATAAGGAATGGGAATAGAATAGAATAAAATGGAATAGGGAATGGGAATGGGAATAGGAATGGGAATGGGAATTGGAATGGGAAAGGGAATAGAATAGAATAGAATAGAATAGAATAGAATAGAATAGAGAATGGCAAAGGTAATGGGAATGGGAAGGTAATGAGAAATGGAAAGATAATGGGAATGGGAACTGAATTCAATACAATACAATACAATACAATAGGGAAAGGGAATGGGAAAGGGAATGGGAATGGAAATGGGAATGGGAATGGGAATGGGAATAGAATAGAATAGAATAGAATAGAATAGGGAATGGTCATAGAATAGAATAGAATAGAATAGAATAGAATAGAATAGAATAGAATAGAATAAGGAATGGGAATAGAATAGAATAGAATAATGGGAATGGGAATGGGAATAGAATAGAGTAGAATAGAATAGGGAATGGGAATAGAACAGAACAGAACAGAACAGAACAAAACAGAACAGAACAGAATAGAATAGAATAGAATAGAATAGAATAGAATAGAATAGAATAGGTAATGGGAATAGAATTGAATTGAATTGAATTGAATAGAATAGAATAGAATAGAATAGAATAGAATAGAATAGAATAGAACAGAACAGAATAGATATAATAGAATAAGGAATGGGAATTGAATAGAATAGAATAGAATAGAATTGGGAATGGGAATGGGAAAGGGAAAGGGAAAGGGAAAGGGAAAGGGAAAGGGAAAGGGAAAGGGAAAGGGAACGGGAAAAGGAATAGAATAGAATAGAATAGAATAGAATAGAATAGAATAGAATAGAATAGAATAATGGGAATGGGAATGGGAATAGAATAGAATAGAATAGAATAGAGTAGAATAGAATAGGGAATGGGAATAGAACAGAACAGAACAGAACAGAACAGAACAGAACAGAACAGAACAGAATAGAATAGGGAATGGGAATAGAATAGAATAGAATAGAATAGAATAGAATAGAATAGAATATAGTAGAATGGAATAGGGAATGGGAATAGAATAGAATAGAATAGAATAGAACAGAATAGAATAGAATAGAATAGAATAGAATGCAATAGGGAAAGGTAATGGGAAAGGTAATGGGAATGGGAATGGGAAAGGGAAAAGGAATAGAATAGAATAGAATAGAATAGATTAGAATAGAATAAGGAATGGGAATAGAATAGAATAGAATAATGGGAATGGGAATGGGAATGCGAATAGAATAGAGTAGAATAGAATAGGGAATGGGAATAGAACAGAACAGAACAGAACAGAATAGAATAGAATAGAATAGAATAGAATAGAGTAGAATAGGTAATGGGAATAGAATAGAATAGAATAGAATAGAATTGAATAGAATAGAATAGAATAGAATACAATACAATACAATACAATACAACACAATACAATACAATACGGAATGGGAATGGGAATGGGCATGGGAATGGGAATGGGAATGGGAATGGGAATGGGAATAGAATAGAATAAAATGGAATAGGGAATGGGAATGGGAATAGGAATGGGAATGGGAATTGGAATGGGAAAGGGAATAGAATAGAATAGAATAGAATAGAATAGAATAGAATAGAGAATGGCAAAGGTAATGGGAATGGGAAGGTAATGAGAAATGGAAAGATAATGGGAATGGGAACTGAATTCAATAAAATACAATACAATACAATACAATAGGGAAAGGGAATGGGAAAGGGAATGGGAATGGTAATGGGAATGGGAATGGGAATGGGAATGGGAATAGAATAGAATAGAATAAGGAATGGTCATAGAATAGAACAGAACAGAACAGAACATAACAGAACAGAATAGAATAGAATAGAATAGAATAGAATAGAATAGGTAATGGGAATAGAATAGAATTGAATTGAATAGAATAGAATAGAATAGAATAGAATAGAATAGAATAGAACAGAATAGAATATAATAGAATAAGGAATGGGAATAGAATAGAATAGAATAGAATAGAATAGAATAGAATAGGGAATGGGAATGGGAAAGCGAAAGGGAAAGGGAAAGGGAAAGGGAAAGGGAAAGGGAAAGGGAAAGGGAAAAGGAATAGAATAGAATAGAATAGAATAGAATAGAATAGAATAGAATAGAATAGAATAGAATAGAATAATGGGAATGGGAATGGGAATAGAATAGAATAGGGAATGGGAACAGAACAGAATAGAATAGAATAGAATAGAATAGAATAGAATAGAATAGAATAGAATAGAATAATGGGAATGGGAATGGGAATAGAATAGAATAGAATAGAATAGAGTAGAATAGAATAGGGAATGGGAATAGAACAGAACAGAACAAAACAGAACAGAACAGAATAGAATAGAATAGGGAATGGGAATAGAATAGAATAGAATAGAATAGAATAGAATAGAATAGAATAGAATAGAATAGAGTATAGTAGAATGGAATAGGGAATGGGAATAGAATAGAATAGAATAGAACAGAATAGAATAGAATAGAATAGAATGCAATAGGGAAAGGTAATGGGAAAGGTAATGGGAATGGGAATGGGAAAGGGAAAAGGAAAAGAATAGAATAGAATAGAATAGATTAGAATAGAATAAGGAATGGGAATAGAATAGAATAGAATAATGGGAATGGGAATGGGAATGCGAATAGAATAGAGTAGAATATAATAGGGAATGGGAATAGAACAGAACAGAACAGAACAGAACAGAACAGAACAGAACAGAATAGAATAGAATAGAATAGAATAGAATAGAATAGAATAGAGTAGAATAGGTAATGGGAATAGAATGGAATAGAATAGAATAGAATAGAATAGAATTGAATAGAATAGAATAGAATAGAATACAATACAATACAATACAATACGGAATGGGAATGGGAATGGGAATGGGCATGGGAATGGGAATGGGAATGGGAATGGGAAAAGAATAGAATAGAATAGAATAGATTAGAATAGAATAAGGAATGGGAATAGAATAGAATAGAATAATGGGAATGGGAATGGGAATGCGAATAGAATAGAGTAGAATATAATAGGGAATGGGAATAGAACAGAACAGAACAGAACAGAACAGAACAGAACAGAATAGAATAGAATAGAATAGAATAGAATAGAATAGAGTAGAATAGGTAATGGGAATAGAATAGAATAGAATAGAATAGAATAGAATAGAATAGAATAGAATTGAATAGAATAGAATAGAATACAATACAATACAATACAATACAATACAATACGGAATGGGAATGGGAATGGGAATGGGCATGGGAATGGGAATGGGAATGGGAATGGGAAAAGAATAGAATAGAATGGAATAAGGAATGGGAATAGAATAGAATAAAATGGAATAGGGAATGGGAATGAGAAAGGGAATGGGAATGGGAATGGGAATGGGAATGGGAATAGAATAGAATAGAATAGAATAGAATAGAATAGAATAGAATAGAATAGAATAGAATAGAATAGAATAAGGAATGGTCATAGAATAGAATAGAATAGAATAGAATAGAATAGAATAAGGAATGGGAATAGAATAGAATAGAATAATGGGAATGGGAATGGGAATAGAATAGAGTAGAATAGAATAGGGAATGGGAATAGAACAGAACAGAACAGAACAGAATAGAATAGAATAGAATAGAATAGAATAGAATAGAATAGGTAATGGGAATAAAATTGAATTGAATTGAATTGAATAGAATAGAATAGAATAGAATAGAACAGAACAGAATAGAATATAATAGAATAAGGAATGGGAATAGAATAGAAAAGAATAGAATAGAATAGAATAGAATAGAATAGGTAATGGGAATAGAATAGAATAGAATAGAATTGAATAGAATAGAATAGAATAGAATAGAATAGAATAGAATACAATACAATACAATACAATACAATACAATACAATACAATACAATACAATAAGGAATGGGAATGGGAATGGGAATGGGCATGGTTATGGGAATGGGAATGGGAATGGGAAAAGAATAGAATAGAATGGAATAAGGAATGGGAATGGGAATAGGAATGGGAATGGGAATTGGAATGGGAAAGGGAATAGAATAGAATAGAATAGAATAGAATAGAATAGAATTGAATAGAATAGAATAGAATAGAATAGAATACAATACAATACAATACAATACAATACAATACAATACAATACAATACAATACGGAATGGGAATGGGAATGGGAATGGGCATGGGAATGGGAAAAGAATAGAATAGAATGGAATAAGGAATGGGAATAGAATAGAATAAAATGGAATAGGGAATGGGAATGGGAATAGGAATGGGAATGGGAATTGGAATGGGAAAGGGAATAGAATAGAATAGAATAGAATAGAATAGAATAGAATAGAGAATGGCAAAGGTAATGGGAATGGGAAGGTAATGAGAAATGGAAAGATAATGGGAATGGGAACTGAATTCAATACAATACAATACAATACAATAGGGAAAGGGAATGGGAAAGGGAATGGGAATGGAAATGGGAATGGGAATGGGAATGGGAATAGAATAGAATAGAATAGAATAGAATAGGGAATGGTCATAGAATAGAATAGAATAGAATAGAATAGAATAGAATAGAATAGAATAAGGAATGGGAATAGAATAGAATAGAATAATGGGAATGGGAATGGGAATAGAATAGAGTAGAATAGAATAGGGAATGGGAATAGAACAGAACAGAACAGAACAGAACAAAACAGAACAGAACAGAATAGAATAGAATAGAATAGAATAGAATAGAATAGAATAGAATAGAATAGGTAATGGGAATAGAATTGAATTGAATTGAATTGAATAGAATAGAATAGAATAGAATAGAATAGAATAGAATAGAATAGAACAGAACAGAATAGATATAATAGAATAAGGAATGGGAATTGAATAGAATAGAATAGAATAGAATTGGGAATGGGAATGGGAAAGGGAAAGGGAAAGGGAAAGGGAAAGGGAAAGGGAAAGGGAAAGGGAAAGGGAACGGGAAAAGGAATAGAATAGAATAGAATAGAATAGAATAGAATAGAATAGAATAGAATAATGGGAATGGGAATGGGAATAGAATAGAATAGAATAGAATAGAGTAGAATAGAATAGGGAATGGGAATAGAACAGAACAGAACAGAACAGAACAGAACAGAACAGAACAGAACAGAATAGAATAGGGAATGGGAATAGAATAGAATAGAATAGAATAGAATAGAATAGAATAGAATATAGTAGAATGGAATAGGGAATGGGAATAGAATAGAATAGAATAGAATAGAACAGAATAGAATAGAATAGAATAGAATAGAATGCAATAGGGAAAGGTAATGGGAAAGGTAATGGGAATGGGAATGGGAAAGGGAAAAGGAATAGAATAGAATAGAATAGAATAGATTAGAATAGAATAAGGAATGGGAATAGAATAGAATAGAATAATGGGAATGGGAATGGGAATGCGAATAGAATAGAGTAGAATAGAATAGGGAATGGGAATAGAACAGAACAGAACAGAACAGAATAGAATAGAATAGAATAGAATAGAATAGAGTAGAATAGGTAATGGGAATAGAATAGAATAGAATAGAATAGAATTGAATAGAATAGAATAGAATAGAATACAATACAATACAATACAATACAACACAATACAATACAATACGGAATGGGAATGGGAATGGGCATGGGAATGGGAATGGGAATGGGAATGGGAATGGGAATAGAATAGAATAAAATGGAATAGGGAATGGGAATGGGAATAGGAATGGGAATGGGAATTGGAATGGGAAAGGGAATAGAATAGAATAGAATAGAATAGAATAGAATAGAATAGAGAATGGCAAAGGTAATGGGAATGGGAAGGTAATGAGAAATGGAAAGATAATGGGAATGGGAACTGAATTCAATAAAATACAATACAATACAATACAATAGGGAAAGGGAATGGGAAAGGGAATGGGAATGGTAATGGGAATGGGAATGGGAATGGGAATGGGAATAGAATAGAATAGAATAAGGAATGGTCATAGAATAGAACAGAACAGAACAGAACATAACAGAACAGAATAGAATAGAATAGAATAGAATAGAATAGAATAGGTAATGGGAATAGAATAGAATTGAATTGAATAGAATAGAATAGAATAGAATAGAATAGAATAGAATAGAACAGAATAGAATATAATAGAATAAGGAATGGGAATAGAATAGAATAGAATAGAATAGAATAGAATAGGGAATGGGAATGGGAAAGCGAAAGGGAAAGGGAAAGGGAAAGGGAAAGGGAAAGGGAAAGGGAAAAGGAATAGAATAGAATAGAATAGAATAGAATAGAATAGAATAGAATAGAATAGAATAGAATAGAATAATGGGAATGGGAATGGGAATAGAATAGAATAGGGAATGGGAACAGAACAGAATAGAATAGAATAGAATAGAATAGAATAGAATAGAATAGAATAGAATAGAATAGAATAATGGGAATGGGAATGGGAATAGAATAGAATAGAATAGAATAGAGTAGAATAGAATAGGGAATGGGAATAGAACAGAACAGAACAAAACAGAACAGAACAGAATAGAATAGAATAGGGAATGGGAATAGAATAGAATAGAATAGAATAGAATAGAATAGAATAGAATAGAATAGAATAGAGTATAGTAGAATGGAATAGGGAATGGGAATAGAATAGAATAGAATAGAACAGAATAGAATAGAATAGAATAGAATGCAATAGGGAAAGGTAATGGGAAAGGTAATGGGAATGGGAATGGGAAAGGGAAAAGGAAAAGAATAGAATAGAATAGAATAGATTAGAATAGAATAAGGAATGGGAATAGAATAGAATAGAATAATGGGAATGGGAATGGGAATGCGAATAGAATAGAGTAGAATATAATAGGGAATGGGAATAGAACAGAACAGAACAGAACAGAACAGAATAGAATAGAATAGAATAGAATAGAATAGAATAGAGTAGAATAGGTAATGGGAATAGAATGGAATAGAATAGAATAGAATAGAATAGAATTGAATAGAATAGAATAGAATAGAATACAATACAATACAATACAATACGGAATGGGAATGGGAATGGGAATGGGCATGGGAATGGGAATGGGAATGGGAATGGGAAAAGAATAGAATAGAATAGAATAGATTAGAATAGAATAAGGAATGGGAATAGAATAGAATAGAATAATGGGAATGGGAATGGGAATGCGAATAGAATAGAGTAGAATATAATAGGGAATGGGAATAGAACAGAACAGAACAGAACAGAACAGAACAGAACAGAATAGAATAGAATAGAATAGAATAGAATAGAATAGAGTAGAATAGGTAATGGGAATAGAATAGAATAGAATAGAATAGAATAGAATAGAATAGAATAGAATTGAATAGAATAGAATAGAATACAATACAATACAATACAATACAATACAATACGGAATGGGAATGGGAATGGGAATGGGCATGGGAATGGGAATGGGAATGGGAATGGGAAAAGAATAGAATAGAATGGAATAAGGAATGGGAATAGAATAGAATAAAATGGAATAGGGAATGGGAATGAGAAAGGGAATGGGAATGGGAATGGGAATGGGAATGGGAATAGAATAGAATAGAATAGAATAGAATAGAATAGAATAGAATAGAATAGAATAGAATAGAATAAGGAATGGTCATAGAATAGAATAGAATAGAATAGAATAGAATAGAATAAGGAATGGGAATAGAATAGAATAGAATAATGGGAATGGGAATGGGAATAGAATAGAGTAGAATAGAATAGGGAATGGGAATAGAACAGAACAGAACAGAACAGAATAGAATAGAATAGAATAGAATAGAATAGAATAGAATAGAATAGGTAATGGGAATAAAATTGAATTGAATTGAATTGAATAGAATAGAATAGAATAGAATAGAACAGAACAGAATAGAATATAATAGAATAAGGAATGGGAATAGAATAGAAAAGAATAGAATAGAATAGAATAGAATAGAATAGGGAATGGGAATGGGAAAGCGAAAGGGAAAGGGAAAGGGAAAGGGAAAGGGAAAGGAAAAGGGAAAGGGAAAAGGAATAGAATAGAATAAAATAAAATAAAATAGAATAGAATAGAATAGAATAGAATAATGGGAATGGGAATGGGAATAGAATAGAATAGGGAATGGGAACAGAACAGAATAGAATAGAATAGAATAGAATAGAATAGAATAGAATAGAATAGAATAGAATAGAATAATGGGAATGGGAATGCGAATAGAATAGAGTAGAATAGAATAGGGAATGGGAATAGAACAGAACAGAACAGAACAGAACAGAATAGAATAGAATAGAATAGAATAGAATAGAATAGAATAAAATAGAATAATGGGAATGGGAATGCGAATAGAATAGAGTAGAATAGAATAGGGAATGGGAATAGAATAGAATAGAATAGAATAGAATAGAATAGAATAGAATAGAATAGAATAGAATAGAATAAGGAATGGTCATAGAATAGAATAGAATAGAATAGAATAGAATAGAATAGAATAGAATAGAATAAGGAATGGGAATAGAATAGAATAGAATAATGGGAATGGGAATGGGAATAGAATAGAGTAGAATAGAATAGGGAATGGGAATAGAACAGAACAGAACAGAATAGAATAGAATAGAATAGAATAGAATAGAATAGAATAGGTAATGGGAATAAAATTGAATTGAATTGAATAGAATAGAATAGAATAGAATAGAATAGAATAGAACAGAATAGAATATAATAGAATAAGGAATGGGAATAGAATAGAAAAGAATAGAATAGAATAGAATAGAATAGGGAATGGGAATGGGAAAGCGAAAGGGAAAGGGAAAGGGAAAGGGAAAGGGAAAGGAAAAGGGAAAGGGAAAAGGAATGGAATAGAATAAAATAAAATAAAATAGAATAGAATAGAATAGAATAGAATAATGGGAATGGGAATGGGAATAGAATAGAATAGGGAATGGGAACAGAACAGAATAGAATAGAATAGAATAGAATAGAATAGAATAGAATAGAATAGAATAGAATAATGGGAATGGGAATGCGAATAGAATAGAGTAGAATAGAATAGGGAATGGGAATAGAACAGAACAGAACAGAACAGAACAGAATAGAATAGAATAGAATAGAATAGAATAGAATAGAATAGAATAGAATAAAATAGAATAATGGGAATGGGAATGCGAATAGAATAGAGTAGAATAGAATAGGGAATGGGAATAGAACAGAACAGAACAGAACAGAATAGAATAGAATAGAATAGAATAGAATAGAATAGAATAGAATAGGTAATGGGAATAGAATAGAATAGAATAGAATAGAATAGAATAGAATACAATACAATACAATACAATACAATACAATACAATACAATAAAATACAATACAATACAATACAATACGGAATGGGAATGGGAATGGGAATGGGCATGGGAATGGGAATGGGAATGGGAAAAGAATAGAATAGAATGGAATAAGGAATGGGAATAGAATAGAATAAAATGGAATAGGGAATGGGAATGGGAATAGGAATGGGAATGGGAATTGGAATGGGAAAGGGAATAGAATAGAATAGAATAGAATAGAATAGAATAGAATAGAATAGAGAATGGCAAAGGTAATGGGAATGGGAAGGTAATGAGAAATGGAAAGATAATGGGAATGGGAACTGAATTCAATAAAATACAATACAATACAATACAATAGGGAAAGGGAATGAGAAAGGGAATGGGAATGGGAATGGGAATGGGAATGGGAATAGAATAGAATAGAATAGAATAGAATAGAATAGAATAGAATAGAATAGAATAAGGAATGGTCATAGAATAGAATAGAATAGAATAGAATAGAATAGAATAGAATAGAATAGAATAAGGAATGGGAATAGAATAGAATAGAATAATGGGAATGGGAATGGGAATAGAATAGAGTAGAATAGAATAGGGAATGGGAATAGAACAGAACAGAATAGAATAGAATAGAATAGAATAGAATAGAATAGAATAGAATAGAATAGAATAGGTAATGGGAATAAAATTGAATTGAATTGAATTGAATAGAATAGAATAGAATAGAATAGAATAGAATAGAATAGAATAGAATAGAACAGAATAGAATATAATAGAATAAGGAATGGGAATAGAATAGAAAAGAATAGAATAGAATAGAATAGAATAGGGAATGGGAATGGGAAAGCGAAAGGGAAAGGGAAAGGGAAAGGGAAAGGGAAAGGAAAAGGGAAAGGGAAAAGGAATAGAATAGAATAGAATAAAATAAAATAAAATAGAATAGAATAGAATAGAATAGAATAATGGGAATGGGAATGGGAATAGAATAGAATAGGGAATGGGAACAGAATAGAATAGAATAGAATAGAATAAAATAGAATAGAATAGAATAATGGGAATGGGAATGCGAATAGAATAGAGTAGAATAGAATAGGGAATGGGAATAGAACAGAACAGAACAGAACAGAACAGAATAGAATAGAATAGAATAGAATAGAATAGAATAGAATAGAATAGAATAGAATAGAATAATGGGAATGGGAATGCGAATAGAATAGAGTAGAATAGAATAGGGAATGGGAATAGAACAGAACAGAACAGAACAGAATAGAATAGAATAGAATAGAATAGAATAGAATAGAATAGGTAATGTGAATAGAATAGAATAGAATAGAATAGAATAGAATAGAATAGAATAGAATACAATACAATACAATACAATACAATAAAATACAATACAATACAATACAATACGGAATGGGAATGGGAATGGGCATGGGAATGGGAATGGGAATGGGAAAAGAATAGAATAGAATGGAATAAGGAATGGCAATAGAATAGAATAAAATGGAATAGGGAATGGGAATGGGAATAGGAATGGGAATGGGAATTGGAATGGGAAAGGGAATAGAATAGAATAGAATAGAATAGAATAGAATAGAATAGAGAATGGCAAAGGTAATGGGAATGGGAAGGTAATGAGAAATGGAAAGATAATGGGAATGGGAACTGAATTCAATACAATACAATACAATACAATAGGGAAAGCGAATGGGAAAGGGAATGGGAATGGGAATGGGAATGGGAATGGGAATGGGAATAGAATAGAATAGAATAGAATAGAATAGAATAGAATAGGGAATGGTCATAGAATAGAATAGAATAGAATAGAATAGAATAGAATAGAATAGAATAGAATAAGGAATGGGAATAGAATAGAATAGAATAATGGGAATGGGAATGGGAATAGAATAGAGTAGAATAGAATAGGGAATGGGAATAGAACAGAAAAGAACAGAACAGAACAGAACAGAATAGAATAGAATAGAATAGAATAGAATAGAATAGAATAGGTAATGGGAATAGAATTGAATTGAATTGAATAGAATAGAATAGAATAGAATAGAATAGAACAGAATAGAATATAATAGAATAAGGAATGGGAATAGAATAGAATAGAATAGAATAGAATAGAATAGGGAATGGGAAAGGGAAAGGGAAAGGGAAAGGGAAGGGGAAAGGGAAAGGGAAAGGGAAAGGGAAAGGGAAAGGGAAAGGGAAAGGGAAAAGGAATAGAGCAGAACAGAACAGAACAGAACAGAATAGAATAGAATAGAATAGAATAGAATAGAATAGAATAATGGGAATGGGAATGGGAATGGGAATAGAATAGAATAGAATAGAATGAGTAGAATAGAATAGGGAATGAGAATAGAACAGAACAGAACAGAATAGAATAGAATAAGGAATGGGAATAGAATAGAATAGAATAGAATAGAATAGAATAGAATAGAATAGAATGCAATAGGGAAAGGGAATGGGAAAGGGAATGGGAATGGGAATGGGAAAGGGAAAAGGAAAAGAATAGAAGAGAATAGAATAGATTAGAATAGAATAGAATAATGGGAATGGGAATGGGAATGGGAATAGAATAGAATAGGGAAAGGGAACAGAACAGAACAGAATAGAATAGAATAGAATAGAATAGAATAGGGAATGGTCATAGAATAGAACAGAATAGAATAGAATAGAATAGAATAGAATAGAATAGAATAGAATAGAATAGAATAAGGAATGGGAATAGAATAGAATAGAATAATGGGAATGGGAATGGGAATAGAATAGAGTAGAATAGAATAGGGAATGGGAATAGAACAGAACAGAACAGAACAGAACAGAATAGAATAGAATAGGTAATGGGAATAGAATAGAATAGAATAGAATAGAATAGAATAGAATAGAATAGAACAGAATAGAAGAGAATAGAATAGAATAGAATAGAATAAGGAATGGGAATAGAATAGAATAGAATAGAATAGAATAGAATAGAATAGAATAGAATAGGGAATGGGAATGGGAAAGGGAAAGGGAAAGGGAAAGGGAAAGGGAAAGGGAAAGGGAAAGGGAAAGGGAAAGGGAAAAGGAATAGAATAGAACAGAACAGAACAGAACAGAACAGAACAGAACAGAACAGAACAGAACAGAACAGAATAGAATAGAATAGAATAGAATAGAATAGAATAGAATAATGGGAATGGGAATGGGAATGGGAATGGGAATAGAATAGAATAGAATAGAATGAGTAGAATAGAATAGGGAATGAGAATAGAACAGAACAGAACAGAATAGAATAGAATAAGGAATGGGAATAGAATAGAATAGAAGAGAATAGAATAGAATAGAATAGAATAGAATGCAATAGGGAAAGGGAATGGGAAAGGGAATGGGAATGGGAATGGGAAAGGGAAAAGGAAAAGAATAGAATAGAATAGAATAGATTAGAATAGAATAAGGAATGGGAATAGAATAGAATAGAATAATGGGAATGGGAATACGAATGGGAATAGAATAGAATAAGGAATGGGAATAGAATAGAATAGAATAGAATGGAATGGAATAGAATAGTGGGAATGGGAATAGAATAGAATAGAATAGAATAGAATAGAATAGGGAATGGGAATAGAACAGAACAGAACAGAATAGAATAGAATAGAATAGAATAGAATAGAATAGAATAGAATAGAATAGAATAGAATAATGGGAATGGGAATGGGAATGGGAATAGAATAGAATAGGGAATGGGAACAGAACAGGACAGAATAGAATAGAATAGAATAGAATAGAATAGAATAGAATAGAATAGAATAGGGAATGGGAATAGAATAGAATAGAATAGAATAGAATAGAATAGAATGCAATAGGGAAAGGTAATGGGAAAGGTAATGGGAATGGGAATGGGAAAGGGAAAAGGAAAAGAATAGAATAGAATAGAATAGATTAGAATAGAATAAGGAATGGGAATAGAATAGAATAGAATAATGGGAATGGGAATGGGAATAGAATAGAATAAGGAATCGGAATAGAATAGAATAGAATAGAATAATGGGAATGGGAATGGGAATGCGAATAGAATAGAGTAGAATAGAATAGGGAATGGGAATAGAACAGAACAGAACAGAACAGAACAGAATAGAATAGAATAGAATAGTATAGAATAGAATAGGTAATGGGAATAGAATAGAATAGAATAGAATAGAATAGAATAGAATAGAATTGAATAGAATAGAATAGAATACAATACAATACAATACAATACAATACAATACAATACAATACGGAATGTGAATGGGAATGGGCATGGGAATGGGAATGGGAAAAGAATAGAATAGAATGGAATAAGGAATGGGAATAGAATAGAATAAAATGGAATAGGGAATGGGAATGGGAATAGGAATGGGAATGGGAATTGGAATGGGAAAGGGAATAGAATAGAATAGAATAGAATAGAATAGAATAGAATAGAGAATGGCAAAGGTAATGGGAATGGGAAGGTAATGAGAAATGGAAAGATAATGGGAATGGGAACTGAATTCAATACAATACAATACAATACAATAGGGAAAGGGAATGGGAAAGGGAATGGGAATGGGAATGGGAATGGGAATGGGAATGGGAATAGAATAGAATAGAATAGAATAGAATAGAATAGAATAGAATAGGGAATGGTCATAGAATAGAATAGAATAGTATAGAATAGAATAGAATAGAATAAGGAATGGGAATAGAATAGAATAGAATAATGGGAATGGGAATGGGAATAGAATAGAGTAGAATAGAATAGGGAATGGGAATAGAACAGAACAGAACAGAACAGAACAGAACAGAACAGAATAGAATAGAATAGAATAGGTAATGGGAATAGAATTGAATTGAATTGAATAGAATAGAATAGAATAGAATAGAATAGAATAGAATAGAACAGAATAGAATATAATAGAATAAGGAATGGGAATAGAATAGAATAGAATAGAATAGAATAGAATAGAATAGAATAGGGAATGGGAATGGGAAAGGGAAAGGGAAAGGGAAAGGGAAAGGGAAAGGGAAAGGGAAAGGGAAAAGGAATAGAACAGAACAGAACAGAACAGAACAGAACAGAACAGAACAGAATAGAATAGAATAGAATAGAATAATGGGAATGGGAATGGGAATGGGAATGGGAATAGAATAGAATAGAATAGAATGAGTAGAATAGAATAGGGAATGAGAATAGAACAGAACAGAATAGAATAGAATAAGGAATGGGAATAGAATAGAATACAATAGAAGAGAATAGAATAGAATAGAATAGAATAGAATAGAATAGAATAGAATAGAATGCAATAGGGAAAGGGAATGGGAAAGGTAATGGGAATGGGAATGGTAAAGGGAAAAGGAAAAGAATAGAATAGAATAGAATAGATTAGAATAGAATAAGGAATGGGAATAGAATAGAATAGAATAATGGGAATGGGCATGGGAATAGAATAGAATAAGGAATGGGAATAGAATAGAATAGAATAGAATAGAATAGAATAGAATAGAATAGAATAGAATAGAATAGAATAGAATGGAATAGAATAGTGGGAATGGGAATAGAATAGAATAGAATAGAATAGGGAATGGGAATAGAACAGAACAGAATAGAATAGAATAGAATAGAATAGAATAGAATAGAATAGAATAGAATAGAATAATGGGAATGGGAATGGGAATGGGAATAGAATAGAATAGGGAATGGGAACAGAACAGAACAGAACAGAATAGAATAGAATAGAATAATGGGAATGGGAAAGGGAATGGGAATGGGAATAGAATAGAATAGAATAGAATAGAATAGAAAAGAATAGAGTAGAATAGAATAGGGAATGGGAATAGAACAGAACAGAACAGAACAGAATAGAATAGAATAGTGAATGGGAATAGAATAGAATAGAATAGAATAGAATAGAATAGAATAGAATAGAATAGAATAGAATAGAAAAGAATATAGTAGAATGGAATAGGGAATGGGAATAGAATAGAATAGAATAGATTACAATAGAATAGAATAGAATAGAATAGAATAGAATAGAATAGTATAGAATAGAATAGAATAGAATGCAATAGGGAAAGGTAATGGGAAAGGTAATGGGAATGGGAATGGGAAAGGGAAAAGGAAAAGAATAGAATAGAATAGAATAGATTAGAATAGAATAAGGAATGGGAATAGAATAGAATAGAATAATGGGAATGGGAATGGGAATAGAATAGAATAAGGAATCGGAATAGAATAGAATAGAATAGAATAATGGGAATGGGAATGGGAATGCGAATAGAATAGAGTAGAATAGAATAGGGAATGGGAATAGAACAGAACAGAACAGAACAGAACAGAATAGAATAGAATAGAATAGAATAGAATAGAATAGAATAGGTAATGGGAATAGAATAGAATAGAATAGAATAGAATAGAATAGAATTGAATAGAATAGAATAGAATAGAATACAATACAATACAACACAATACAATACAATACAATACAATACAATACGGAATGGGAATGGGAATGGGCATGGGAATGGGAATGGGAATGGGAAAAGAATAGAATAGAATGGAATAAGGAATGGCAATAGAATAGAATAAAATGGAATAGGGAATGGGAATGGGAATAGGAATGGGAATGGGAATTGGAATGGGAAAGGGAATAGAATAGAATAGAATAGAATAGAATAGAGAATGGCAAAGGTAATGGGAATGGGAAGGTAATGAGAAATGGAAAGATAATGGGAATGGGAACTGAATTCAATACAATACAATACAATACAATAGGGAAAGGGAATGGGAAAGGGAATGGGAATGGGAATGGGAATGGGAATGGGAATGGGAATGGGAATAGAATAGAATAGAATAGAATAGAATAGGGAATGGTCATAGAATAGAATAGAATAGAATAGAATAGAATAGAATAGAATAAGGAATGGGAATGGGAATAGAATAGAGTAGAATAGAATAGGGAATGGGAATAGAACAGAACAGAACAGAACAGAACAGAATAGAAAAGAATAGAATAGAATAGGTAATGGGAATAGAATTGAATTGAATTGAATAGAATAGAATAGAATAGAATAGAATAGAATAGAACAGAATAGAATATAATAGAATAAGGAATGGGAATAGAATAGAATAGAATAATGGGAATGGGAATAGAATAGAGTAGAATAGAATAGGGAATGGGAATAGAACAGAACAGAACAGAACAGAACAGAACAGAATAGAATAGAATAGGTAATGGGAATAGAATAGAATAGAATAGAATAGAATAGAAT
Organism: Arizona elegans; assembly: GCA_022577455.1. NCBI lineage: Eukaryota > Metazoa > Chordata > Lepidosauria > Squamata > Colubridae > Arizona > Arizona elegans. The sequence continues at coordinate 13,626,545 of JAKOOJ010000019.1, read as the reverse complement.
AGAATAGAATTGAATAGAATAGAATAGAATAGAATACAATACAACAAAATACAATACAATACAATACAATACGGAATGGGAATGGGAATGGGCATGGGAATGGGAATGGGAATGGGAAAAGAATAGAATGGAATGGAATAAGGAATGGCAATAGAATAGAATAAAATGGAATAGGGAATGGGAATGGGAATAGGAATGGGAATGGGAATTGGAATGGGAAAGGGAATAGAATAGAATAGAATAGAATAGAATAGAATAGAATAGAGAATGGCAAAGGTAATGGGAATGGGAAGGTAATGAGAAATGGAAAGATAATGGGAATGGGAACTGAATTCAATACAATACAATACAATACAATAGGGAAAGGGAATGGGAAAGGGAATGGGAATGGGAATGGGAATGGGAATGGGAATGGGAATGGGAATAGAATAGAATAGAATAGAATAGAATAGAATAGAATAGGGAATGGTCATAGAATAGAATAGAATAGAATAGAATAGAATAAAATAGAATAGAATAGAATAAGGAATGGGAATAGAATAGAATAGAATAATGGGAATGGGAATGGGAATAGAATAGAGTGGAATAGAATAGGGAATGGGAATAGAACAGAACAGAACAGAACAGAATAGAAAAGAATAGAATAGAATAGGTAATGGGAATAGAATTGAATTGAATTGAATTGAATAGAATAGAATAGAATAGAATAGAATAGAATAGAACAGAATAGAATATAATAGAATAAGGAATGGGAATAGAATAGAATAGAATAGAATAGAATAGAATAGAATAGGGAATGGGAATGGGAAAGGGAAAGGGAAAGGGAAAGGGAAAGGGAAAGGGAAAGGGAAAGGGAAAAGGAATAGTTAAACAGAACAGAACAGAACAGAACAGAATAGAATAGAATAGAATAGAATAGAATAGAATAGAATAGAATAGAATAGAATAGAATAATGGGAATGGGAATGGGAATGGGAATGGGAATGGGAATGGGAATAGAATAGAATAGAATAGAATAGAATGAGTAGAATAGAATAGGGAATGAGAATAGAACAGAACAGAACAGAATAGAATAGAATAAGGAATGGGAATAGAATAGAATAGAAGAGAAGAGAATAGAATAGAATAGAATAGAATGCAATAGGGAAAGGGAATGAGAAAGGGAATGGGAATGGGAATGGGAAAGGGAAAAGGAAAAGAACAGAATAGAATAGAATAGATTAGAATAGAATAAGGAATGGGAATAGAATAGAATAGAATAATGGGAATGGGAATAGAATAGAATAAGGAATGGGAATAGAATAGAATAGAATAGAATAGAATAGAATGGAATAGAATAGTGGGAATGGGAATAGAATAGAATAGAATAGAATAGGGAATGGGAATAGAACAGAACAGAACAGAACAGAACAGAATAGAATAGAATAGAATAGAATAGAATAGAATAGGGAATGGGAATAGAATAGAATAGAATAGAATAGAATAGAATAGAATAGAATGCAATAGGGAAAGGTAATGGGAAAGGTAATGGGAATGGGAATGGGAAAGGGAAAAGGAAAAGAATAGAATAGAATAGAATAGAATAGATTAGAATAGAATAGAATAAGGAATGGGAATAGAGTACAATAGAATAATGGGAATGGGAATGGGAATAGAATAGAATAAGGAATCGGAATAGAATAGAATAGAATAGAATAATGGGAATGGGAATGGGAATGCGAATAGAATAGAGTAGAATAGAATAGGGAATGGGAATAGAACAGAACAGAACAGAACAGAATAGAATAGAATAGAATAGAATAGAATAGAATAGGTAATGGGAATAGAATAGAATAGAATAGAATAGAATAGAATAGAATAGAATACAATACAATACAATACAATACAATACAATACAATAAAATACAATACAATACAATACAATACAATACAATACGGAATGTGAATGGGAATGGGCATGGGAATGGGAATGGGAAAAGAATAGAATAGAATGGAATAAGGAATGGGAATAGAATAGAATAAAATGGAATAGGGAATGGGAATGGGAATAGGAATGGGAATGGGAATTGGAATGGGAAAGGGAATAGAATAGAATAGAATAGAATAGAATAGAATAGAATAGAATAGAATAGAGAATGGCAAAGGTAATGGGAATGGGAAGGTAATGAGAAATGGAAAGATAATGGGAATGGGAACTGAATTCAATACAATACAATACAATACAATAGGGAAAGGGAATGGGAAAGGGAATGGGAATGGGAATGGGAATGGGAATGGGAATGGGAATGGGAATGGGAATGGGAATAGAATAGAATAGAATAGAATAGAATAGAATAGAATAGGGAATGGTCATAGAATAGAATAGAATAGAATAGAATAGAATAGAATAGAATAGAATAGAATAGAATAGAATAAGGAATGGGAATAGAATAGAATAGAATAGAATAGAATAGAATAGAATAGAATAAGGAATGGGAATAGAATAGAATAGAATAATGGGAATGGGAATGGGAATAGAATAGAGTAGAATAGAAAAGGGAATGGGAATAGAACAGAACAGAACAGAACAGAACAGAACAGAACAGAATAGAATAGAATAGAATAGAATAGAATAGAATAGAATAGGTAATGGGAATAGAATAGAATAGAATAGAATAGAATAGAATAGAATAGAACAGAATAGAATATAATAGAATAAGGAATGGGAATAGAATAGAATAGAATAGAATAGAATAGAATAGGGAATGGGAATGGGAATGGGAAAGGGAAAGGGAAAGGGAAAGGGAAAGGGAAAGGGAAAGGGAAAGGGAAAGGGAAAGGGAAAGGGAAAGGGAAAAGGAATAGAATAGAACAGAACAGAACAGAACAGAACAGAACAGAATAGAATAGAATAGAATAGAATAGAATAGAATAGAATAATGGGAATGGGAAAGGGAATGGGAATGGGAATGGGAAAGGGAAAAGGAAAAGAATAGAATAGAATAGAATAGATTAGAATAGAATAAGGAATGGGAATAGAATAGAATAGAATAATGGGAATGGGAATGGGAATAGAATAGAATAAGGAATGGGAATAGAATAGAATAGAATAGAATAGAATAGAATAGAATAGAATGGAATAGAATAGTGGGAATGGGAATAGAATAGAATAGAATAGAATAGAATAGAATAGGGAATGGGAATAGAACAGAATAGAATAGAATAGAATAGAGTAGAATAGAATAGAATAGAATAGAATAGAATAATGGGAATGGGAATAGAATAGAATAGGGAATGGGAACAGAACAGAACAGAACAGAATAGAATAGAATAGAATAGAATAGAATAGAATAGAATAGAATAGAATAGAATAGAATAGAATAGAATAGAATAATGGGAATGGGAATGGGAATGGGAATGGGAATGGGAATAGAATAGAATAGAATAGAATAGAATAGGGAATGGGAATAGAACAGAACAGAACAGAACAGAATAGAATAGAATAGGGAATGGGAATAGAATAGAATAGAATAGAATAGAATAGAATAGAATAGAATAGAATAGAATATAGTAGAATAGAATAAGGAATGGGAATAGAATAGAATAGAATAATGGGAATGGGAATGGGAATAGAATAGAATAAGGAATGGGAATAGAATAGAATAGAATAGAATAGAATAGAATAGAATGGAATGGAATAGAATAGTGGGAATGGGAATAGAATAGAATAGAATAGAATAGGGAATGGGAATAGAACAGAACAGAATAGAATAGAATAGAATAGAATAGAATAGAATAGAATAATGGGAATGGGAATAGAATAGAATAGGGAATGGGAACAGAACAGAACAGAATAGAATAGAATAGAATAGAATAGAATAGAATAGAGTAGAATAGAATAGGGAATGGCAATAGAACAGAACAGAACAGAACAGAATAGAATAGAATAGGGAATGGGAATAGAATAGAATAGAATAGAATAGAATAGAATAGAATAGAATAGAATATAGTAGAATAGAATAGGGAATGGGAATAGAATAGAATAGAATAGAATAGAATAGAATAGAATAGAATGCAATAGGGAAAGGTAATGGGAAAGGTAATGGGAATGGGAATGGGAAAGGGAAAAGGAAAAGAATAGAATAGAATAGAATAGATTAGAATAGAATAAGGAATGGGAATAGAATAGAATAGAATAATGGGAATGGGAATGGGAATGGGAATAGAATAGAATAAGGAATGGGAATAGAATAGAATAGAATAGAATAATGGGAATGGGAATGGGAATGCGAATAGAATAGAGTAGAATAGAATAGGGAATGGGAATAGAACAGAACAGAACAGAACAGAATAGAATAGAATAGAATAGAATAGGTAATGGGAATAGAATAGAATAGAATAGAATAGAATAGAATAGAATATAGTAGAATAGAATAGGGAATGGGAATAGAATAGAATAGAATAGAATAGAATAGAATAGAATAGAATAGAATGCAATAGGGAAAGGTAATGGGAAAGGTAATGGGAATGGGAATGGGAAAGGGAAAAGGAAAAGAATAGAATAGAATAGATTAGAATAGAATAGAATAAGGAATGGGAATAGAATAGAATAGAATAATGGGAATGGGAATGGGAATGGGAATAGAATAGAATAAGGAATGGGAATAGAATAGAATAGAATAGAATAATGGGAATGGGAATGCGAATAGAATAGAGTAGAATAGAATAGGGAATGGGAATAGAACAGAACAGAATAGAATAGAATAGAATAGAATAGAATAGAATAGAATAGAATAGGTAATGGGAATAGAATAGAATAGAATAGAATAGAATAGAATAGAATAGAATACAATAGAATAGGTAATGGGAATAGAATAGAATAGAATAGAATAGAATTGAATAGAATAGTATACAATACAATACAATACAATACAATACAATACAATACAATACGGAATGGGAATGGGAATGGGCATGGGAATGGGAATGGGAAAAGAATAGAATAGAATGGAATAAGGAATGGGAATAGAATAGAATAAAATGGAATATGGAATGGGAATGGGAATAGGAATGGGAATGGGAATGGGAATGGGAAAGGGAATAGAATAGAATAGAATAGAATAGAATAGAATAGAGAATGGCAAAGGTAATGGGAATGGGAAGGTAATGAGAAATGGAAAGATAATGGGAATGGGAACTGAATAGAATAGAATAGAATAGAATAGGGAATGGTAATAGAATAGAATAGAATAGAATAGAATAGAATAGAATAAGGAATGGGAATAGAATAGAATAGAATAATGGGAATGGGAATGGGAATAGAATAGAGTAGAATAGAATAGGGAATGGGAATAGAACAGAACAGAACAGAACAGAACAGAACAGAACAGAACAGAATAGAATAGAATAGAATAGAATAGAATAGAATAGGTAATGGGAATAGAATAGAATAGAATAGAATAGAATAGAATAGAACAGAATAGAATATAATAGAATAAGGAATGGGAATAGAATAGAATAGAATAGAATAATGGGAATGGGAATGGGAATGCGAATAGAATAGAGTAGAATAGAATAGGGAATGGGAATAGAACAGAACAGAACAGAACAGAATAGAATAGAATAGAATAGAATAGGTAATGGGAATAGAATAGAATAGAATAGAATAGAATAGATTAGAATAGAATAGAATAGAATATAGTAGAATAGAATAGGGAATGGGAATAGAATAGAATAGAATAGAATAGAATAGAATAGAATAGAATGCAATAGGGAAAGGTAATGGGAAAGGTAATGGGAATGGGAATGGGAAAGGGAAAAGGAAAAGAATAGAATAGAATAGAATAGATTAGAATAGAATAAGGAATGGGAATAGAATAGAATAGAATAATGGGAATGGGAATGGGAATGGGAATAGAATAGAATAAGGAATGGGAATAGAATAGAATAGAATAGAATAATGGGAATGGGAATGCGAATAGAATAGAGTAGAATAGAATAGGGAATGGGAATAGAACAGAACAGAACAGAACAGAATAGAATAGAATAGAATAGAATAGAATAGAATAGAATAGAATAGAATAGAATAGGTAATGGGAATAGAATAGAATAGAATAGAATAGAATAGAATAGAATAGAATAGAATAGAATTGAATAGAATAGTATACAATACAATACAATACAATACAATACAATACAATACAATACAATACGGAATGGGAATGGGAATGGGCATGAGAATGGGAATGGGAAAAGAATAGAATAGAATGGAATAAGGAATGGGAATAGAATAGAATAAAATGGAATAGGGAATGGGAATGGGAATAGGAATGGGAATGGGAATTGGAATGGGAAAGGGAATAGAATAGAATAGAATAGAATAGAATAGAATAGAATAGAATAGAGAATGGCAAAGGTAATGGGAATGGGAAGGTAATGAGAAATGGAAAGATAATGGGAATGGGAACTGAATAGAATAGAATAGAATAGAATAGGGAATGGTAATAGAATAGAATAGAATAGAATAGAATAGAATAGAATAGAATAGAATAGAATAAGGAATGGGAATAGAATAGAATAGAATAATGGGAATGGGAATGGGAATAGAATAGAGTAGAATAGAATAGGGAATGGGAATAGAACAGAACAGAACAGAACAGAACAGAACAGAACAGAACAGAACAGAATAGAATAGAATAGAATAGAATAGAATAGGTAATGGGAATAGAATAGAATAGAATAGAATAGAATAGAATAGAACAGAATAGAATATAATAGAATAAGGAATGGGAATAGAATAGAATAGAATAGAATAGAATAGAATAGAATAGAATAGGGAAAGGGAATGGGAAAGGGAAAGGGAAAGGGAAAGGGAAAGGGAAAGGGAAAGGGAAAGGGAAAGGGAAAAGGAATAGAACAGAACAGAACAGAATAGAATAGAATAGAATAGAATAGAATAGAATAATGGGAATGGGAATGGGAATGGGAATAGAATAGAATAGGGAATGGGAACAGAACAGAATAGAATAGAATAGAATAGAATAGAATAGAATAGAATAGAATAGAATAATGGGAATGGGAATGGGAATGGGAATGGGAATAGAATAGAATAGAATAGAATAGAATAGAATAGAGTAGAGTAGAATAGAATAGGGAATGGGAATAGAACAGAACAGAACAGAACAGAATAGAATAGAATAGGGAATGGGAATAGAATAGAATAGAATAGAATAGAATAGAATAGAATAGAATAGAATAGAATATAGTAGAATAGAATAGGGAATGGGAATAGAATAGAATAGAATAGAATAGAATAGAATAGAATAGAATGCAATAGGGAAAGGTAATGGGAAAGGTAATGGGAATGGGAATGGGAAAGGGAAAAGGAAAAGAATAGAATAGAATAGAATAGATTAGAATAGAATAAGGAATGGGAATAGAATAGAATAGAATAATGGGAATGGGAATGGGAATGGGACTAGAATAGAATAAGGAATGGGAATAGAATAGAATAGAATAGAATAATGGGAATGGGAATGGGAATGCGAATAGAATAGAGTAGAATAGAATAGGGAATGGGAATAGAACAGAACAGAACAGAACAGAATAGAATAGAATAGAATAGAATAGAATAGAATAGAATAGAATAGAATAGAATAGAATAGAATAGGTAATGGGAATAGAATAGAATAGAATAGAATAGAATACAATACAATACAATACAATACAATACGGAATGGGAATGGGAATGGGAATGGGCATGGGAATGGGAATGGGAAAAGAATAGAATAGAATGGAATAAGGAATGGGAATAGAATAGAATAAGGAATGGGAATAGAATAGAATAGAATAGAATAATGGGAATGGGAATGGGAATGCGAATAGAATAGAGTAGAATAGAATAGGGAATGGGAATAGAACAGAACAGAACAGAATAGAATAGAATAGAATAGAATAGAATAGAATAGAATAGAATAGGTAATGGGAATAGAATAGAATAGAATAGAATAGAATAGAATAGAATAGAATACAATACAATACAATACAATACAATACGGAATGGGAATGGGAATGGGAAAGGGAATGGGAATGGGAATGGGAATAGGAATGGGAATGGGAATTGGAATGGGAAAGGGAATAGAATAGAATAGAATAGAATAGAATAGAATAGAATAGAATAGAGAATGGCAAAGGTAATGGGAATGGGAAGGTAATGAGAAATGGAAAGATAATGGGAATGGGAACTGAATAGAATAGAATAGAATAGAATAGAATAGAATAGATTAGAATAGAATAAGGAATGGGAATAGAATAGAATAGAATTATGGGAATGGGAATGGGAATAGAATAGAATAAGGAATCGGAATAGAATAGAATAGAATAGAATAATGGGAATGGGAATGGGAATGCGAATAGAATAGAGTAGAATAGAATAGGGAATGGGAATAGAACAGAACAGAACAGAACAGAACAGAACAGAACAGAATAGAATAGAATAGAATAGAATAGGTAATGGGAATAGAATAGAATAGAATAGAATAGAATAGAATAGAATTGAATAGAATAGAATAGAATAGAATAGAATACAATACAATACAATACAATACAATAGAATACAATACAATACAATACAATACAATACGGAATGGGAATGGGAATGGGCATGGGAATGGGAATGGGAATGGGAAAAGAATAGAATAGAATGGAATAAGGAATGGCAATAGAATAGAATAAAATGGAATAGGGAATGGGAATGGGAATAGGAATGGGAATGGGAATTGGAATGGGAAAGGGAATAGAATAGAATAGAATAGAATAGAATAGAATAGAATAGAATAGAGAATGGCAAAGGTAATGGGAATGGGAAGGTAATGAGAAATGGAAAGATAATGGGAATGGGAACTGAATTCAATACAATACAATACAATAGGGAAAGGGAATGGGAATGGGAATGGGAATGGGAATGGGAATGGGAATAGAATAGAATAGAATAGAATAGAATAGAATAGAATAGAATAGAATAGGGAATGGTCATAGAATAGAATAGAATAGAATAGAATAGAATAGATAGAATAGAATAGAATAAGGAATGGGAATAGAATAGAATAGAATAATGGGAATGGGAATGGGAATAGAATAGAGTAGAATAGAATAGGGAATGGGAATAGAACAGAACAGGACAGAACAGAACAGAATAGAAAAGAATAGAATAGAATAGGTAATGGGAATAGAATTGAATTGAATTGAATAGAATAGAATAGAATAGAATAGAATAGAACAGAATAGAATAGAATAGAATAAGGAATGGGAATAGAATAGAATAGAATAGAATAGAATAGAATAGAATAGAATAGAATACAATACAATAGGGAATGGGAAAGGGAAAGGGAAAGGGAAAGGGAAAGGGAAAGGGAAAGGGAAAGGGAAAGGGAAAGGGAAAAGGAATAGAATAGAACAGAACAGAACAGAACAGAACAGAATAGAATAGAATAGAATAGAATAGAATAATGGGAATGGGAAAGGGAATGGGAATGGGAATGGGAATAGAATAGAATAGAATAGAATAGAATAGAATGAGGAGAATAGAATAGGGAATGAGAATAGAACAGAACAGAACAGAATAGAATAGAATAAGGAATGGGAATAGAATAGAATAGAATAGAAGAGAATAGAATAGAATAGAATAGAATAGAATGCAATAGGGAAAGGGAATGAGAAAGGGAATGGGAATGGGAATGGGAAAGGGAAAAGGAAAAGAATAGAATAGAATAGAATAGATTAGAATAGAATAAGTAATGGGAATAGAATAGAATAGAATAATGGGAATGGGAATGGGAATGGGAATAGAATAGAATAAGGAATGGTAATAGAATAGAATAGAATAGAATAGAATGAAATAGAATAGTGGGAATGGGAATAGAATAGAATAGAATAGAATAGGGAATGGGAATAGAACAGAACAGAACAGAATAGAATAGAATAGAATAGAATAGAATAGAATAGAATAATGGGAATGGGAATGGGAATGGGAATGGGAATAGAATATAATAGGGAATGGGAACAGAACAGAACAGAATAGAATAGAATAGGGAATGGGAATAGAATAGAATAGAATAGAATAGAATAGAATAGAATAGAATAGAATAGAATGCAATAGGGAAAGGTAATGGGAAAGGTAATGGGAATGGGAATGGGAAAGGGAAAAGGAAAAGAATAGAATAGAATAGAATAGAATAGAATAGAATAGAATAAGGAATGGGAATAGAATAGAATAGAATAATGGGAATGGGAATGGGAATAGAATAGAATAAGGAATCGGAATAGAATAGAATAGAATAGAATAATGGGAATGGGAATGGGAATGCGAATAGAATAGAGTAGAATAGAATAGGGAATGGGAATAGAACAGAACAGAACAGAACAGAATAGAATAGAATAGAATAGAATAGGTAATGGGAATAGAATAGAATAGAATAGAATAGAATAGAATAGAATAGAATAGAATAGAATAGAATAGAATAGAATAGAATAGAATAGAATAGAATAGAATAGAATAGAATAGAATAGAATAGAATAGAATAATGGGAATGGGAATAGAATAGAATAGGGAATGGGAACAGAACAGAATAGAATAGAATAGAATAGAATAGAATAGAATAGAATAGAATAGAATAGAGTAGAATAGAATAGGGAATGGGAATAGAACAGAACAGAACAGAACAGAATAGAATAGAATAGGGAATGGGAATAGAATAGAATAGAATAGAATAGAATAGAATAGAATAGAATATAGTAGAATAGAATAGGGAATGGGAATAGAATAGAATAGAATAGAATAGAATAGAATAGAATAGAATGCAATAGGGAAAGGTAATGGGAAAGGTAATGGGAATGGGAATGGGAAAGGGAAAAGGAAAAGAATAGAATAGAATAGAATAGATTAGAATAGAATAAGGAATGGGAATAGAATAGAATAGAATAATGGGAATGGGAATGGGAATGGGAATAGAATAGAATAAGGAATGGGAATAGAATAGAATAGAATAGAATAATGGGAATGGGAATGGGAATGCGAATAGAATAGAGTAGAATAGAATAGGGAATGGGAATAGAACAGAACAGAACAGAACAGAATAGAATAGAATAGAATAGAATAGAATAGAATAGAATAGGTAATGGGAATAGAATAGAATAGAATAGAATAGAATAGAATAGAATATAGTAGAATAGAATAGGGAATGGGAATAGAATAGAATAGAATAGAATAGAATAGAATGCAATAGGGAAAGGTAATGGGAAAGGTAATGGGAATGGGAATGGGAAAGGGAAAAGGAAAAGAATAGAATAGAATAGAATAGATTAGAATAGAATAAGGAATGGGAATAGAATAGAATAGAATAATGGGAATGGGAATGGGAATGGGAATAGAATAGAATAAGGAATGGGAATAGAATAGAATAGAATAGAATAATGGGAATGGGAATGGGAATGCGAATAGAATAGAGTAGAATAGAATAGGGAATGGGAATAGAACAGAACAGAACAGAATAGAATAGAATAGAATAGAATAGAATAGAATAGGTAATGGGAATAGAATAGAATAGAATAGAATAGAATAGAATAGAATAGAATAGAATTGAATAGAATAGAATATTATACAATACAATACAATACAATACAATACAATACAATACGGAATGGGAATGGGAATGGGCATGGGAATGGGAATGGGAAAAGAATAGAATAGAATGGAATAAGGAATGGGAATAGAATAGAATAAAATGGAATAGGGAATGGGAATGGGAATGGGAATAGGAATGGGAATGGGAATTGGAATGGGAAAGGGAATAGAATAGAATAGAATAGAATAGAATAGAATAGAGAATGGCAAAGGTAATGGGAATGGGAAGGTAATGAGAAATGGAAAGATAATGGGAATGGGAACTGAATAGAATAGAATAGAATAGAATAGGGAATGGTAATAGAATAGAATAGAATAGAATAGAATAGAATAGAATAGAATAGAATAAGGAATGGGAATAGAATAGAATAGAATAATGGGAATGGGAATGGGAATGGGAATAGAATAGAGTAGAATAGAATAGGGAATGGGAATAGAACAGAACAGAACAGAACAGAATAGAATAGAATAGAATAGAATAGAATAGAATAGAATAGAATAGAATAGGTAATGGGAATAGAATAGAATAGAATAGAATAGAATAGAATTGAATAGAACAGAATAGAATATAATAGAATAAGGAATGGGAATAGAATAGAATAGAATAGAATAGAATAGAATAGAATAGGGAAAGGGAATGGGAAAGGGAAAGGGAAAGGGAAAGGGAAAGGGAAAGGGAAAGGGAAAGGGAAAGGGAAAGGGAAAGGGAAAAGGAATAGAACAGAACAGAATAGAATAGAATAGAATAGAATAGAATAGAATACAATAGAATAATGGGAATGGGAATGGGAATGGGAATAGAATAGAATAGAATAGAATGAGTAGAATAGAATAGGGAATGAGAATAGAACAGAACAGAACAGAACAGAATAGAATAGAATAGAATAGAATAGAATAGAATAGAATAATGGGAATGGGAATGGGAATGGGAATAGAATAGAATAGGGAATGGGAACAGAACAGAATAGAATAGTATAGAATAGAATAGAATAGAATAGAATAGAATAATGGGAATGGGAATGGGAATGGGAATGGGAATAGAATAGAATAGAATAGAATAGAATAGAGTAGAGTAGAATAGAATAGGGAATGGGAATAGAACAGAACAGAACAGAACAGAATAGAATAGAATAGGGAATGGGAATAGAATAGAATAGAATAGAATAGAATAGAATAGAATAGAATAGAATAGAATAGAATATAGTAGAATAGAATAGGGAATGGGAATAGAATAGAATAGAATAGAATAGAATAGAATAGAATAGAATAGAATAGAATAGAATAGAATGCAATAGGGAAAGGTAATGGGAAAGGTAATGGGAATGGGAATGGGAAAGGGAAAAGGAAAAGAATAGAATAGAATAGAATAGATTAGAATAGAATAAGGAATGGGAATAGAATAGAATAGAATAATGGGAATGGGAATGGGAATGGGACTAGAATAGAATAAGGAATGGGAATAGAATAGAATAGAATAGAATAATGGGAATGGGAATGGGAATGCGAATAGAATAGAGTAGAATAGAATAGGGAATGGGAATAGAACAGAACAGAACAGAATAGAATAGAATAGAATAGAATAGAATAGAATAGAATAGAATAGAATAGAATAGAATAGGTAATGGGAATAGAATAGAATAGAATAGAATAGAATAGAATAGAATACAATACAATACAATACAATACAATACAATACAATACAATACAATACGGAATGGGAATGGGAATGGGAATGGGCATGGGAATGGGAATGGGAAAAGAATAGAATAGAATGGAATAAGGAATGGGAATAGAATAGAATAAGGAATGGGAATAGAATAGAATAGAATAGAATAATGGGAATGGGAATGGGAATCCGAATAGAATAGAGTAGAATAGAATAGGGAATGGGAATAGAACAGAACAGAACAGAACAGAATAGAATAGAATAGAATAGAATAGAATAGGTAATGGGAATAGAATAAAATAGAATAGAATAGAATAGAATAGAATAGAATAGAATACAATACAATACAATACAATACAATACAATACAATACGGAATGGGAATGGGAATGGGAAAGGGAATGGGAATGGGAATGGGAATAGGAATGGGAATGGGAATTGGAATGGGAAAGGGAATAGAATAGAATAGAATAGAATAGAATAGAATAGAATAGAATAGAGAATGGCAAAGGTAATGGGAATGGGAAGGTAATGAGAAATGGAAAGATAATGGGAATGGGAACTGAATAGAATAGAATAGAATAGAATAGAATAGAATAGAATAGAATAGAATAGAATAGAATAGAATAGAATGCAATAGGGAAAGGTAATGGGAAAGGTAATGGGAATGGGAATGGGAAAGGGAAAAGGAAAAGAATAGAATAGAATAGAATAGATTAGAATAGAATAAGGAATGGGAATAGAATAGAATAGAATAATGGGAATGGGAATGGGAATGGGACTAGAATAGAATAAGGAATGGGAATAGAATAGAATAGAATAGAATAATGGGAATGGGAATGGGAATGCGAATAGAATAGAGTAGAATAGAATAGGGAATGGGAATAGAACAGAACAGAACAGAATAGAATAGAATAGAATAGAATAGAATAGAATAGAATAGAATAGGTAATGGGAATAGAATAGAATAGAATAGAATAGAATACAATACAATACAATACAATACAATACAATACAATACGGAATGGGAATGGGAATGGGAATGGGCATGGGAATGGGAATGGGAAAAGAATAGAATAGAATGGAATAAGGAATGGGAATAGAATAGAATAAGGAATGGGAATAGAATAGAATAGAATAGAATAATGGGAATGGGAATGGGAATGCGAATAGAATAGAGTAGAATAGAATAGGGAATGGGAATAGAACAGAACAGAACAGAATAGAATAGAATAGAATAGAATAGAATAGAATAGAATAGAATAGAATAGAATAGAATAGGTAATGGGAATAGAATAGAATAGAATAGAATAGAATAGAATAGAATAGAATAGAATACAATACAATACAATACAATACGGAATGGGAATGAGAATGGGAAAGGGAATGGGAATGGGAATGGGAATAGGAATGGGAATGGGAATTGGAATGGGAAAGGGAATAGAATAGAATAGAATAGAATAGAGAATGGCAAAGGTAATGGGAATGGGAAGGTAATGAGAAATGGAAAGATAATGGGAATGGGAACTGAATAGAATAGAATAGAATAGAATAGAATAGAATAGAATAGAATAGAATAGAATAGAATAGAATAGAATAGAATAGAATAGAATAATGGGAATGGGAAAGGGAATGGGAATGGGAATGGGAATAGAATAGAATAGAATAGAATAGAATGAGGAGAATAGAATAGGGAATGAGAATAGAACAGAACAGAACAGAATAGAATAGAATAAGGAATGGGAATAGAATAGAATAGAATAGAAGAGAATAGAATAGAATAGAATAGAATAGAATGCAATAGGGAAAGTGAATGAGAAAGGGAATGGGAATGGGAATGGGAAAGGGAAAAGGAAAAGAATAGAATAGAATAGAATAGATTAGAATAGAATAAGGAATGGGAATAGAATAGAATAGAATAATGGGAATGGGAATGGGAATGGGAATAGAACAGAATAAGGAATGGGAATAGAATAGAATAGAATAGAATAGAATGGAATAGAATAGTGGGAATGGGAATAGAATAGAATAGAATAGAATAGGGAATGGGAATAGAACAGAACAGAACAGAATAGAATAGAATAGAATAGAATAGAATAGAATAGAATAGAATAGAATAATGGGAATGGGAATGGGAATGGGAATGGGAATAGAATATAATAGGGAATGGGAACAGAACAGAACAGAATAGAATAGAATAGGGAATGGGAATAGAATAGAATAGAATAGAATAGAATAGAATAGAATAGAATAGAATAGAATAGAATAGAATAGAATAGAATGCAATAGGGAAAGGTAATGGGAAAGGTAATGGGAATGGGAATGGGAAAGGGAAAAGGAAAAGAATAGAATAGAATAGAATAGAATAGAATAGAATAGAATAAGGAATGGGAATAGAATAGAATAGAATAATGGGAATGGGAATGGGAATAGAATAGAATAAGGAATCGGAATAGAATAGAATAGAATAGAATAATGGGAATGGGAATGGGAATGCGAATAGAATAGAGTAGAATAGAATAGGGAATGGGAATAGAACAGAACAGAACAGAACAGAACAGAACAGAATAGAATAGAATAGAATAGAATAGGTAATGGGAATAGAATAGAATAGAATAGAATAGAATAGAATAGAATTGAATAGAATAGAATAGAATAGAATAGAATAGAATAGAATAGAATAGAATAGAATAGAATAATGGGAATGGGAATAGAATAGAATAGGGAATGGGAACAGGACAGAATAGAATAGAATAGAATAGAATAGAATAGAATAGAATAGAATAGAGTAGAATAGAATAGGGAATGGGAATAGAACAGAACAGAACAGAACAGAATAGAATAGAATAGGGAATGGGAATAGAATAGAATAGAATAGAATAGAATAGAATAGAATAGAATAGAATAGAATATAGTAGAATAGAATAGGGAATGGGAATAGAATAGAATAGAATAGAATAGAATAGAATAGAATAGAATAGAATAGAATGCAATAGGGAAAGGTAATGGGAAAGGTAATGGGAATGGGAATGGGAAAGGGAAAAGGAAAAGAATAGAATAGAATAGAATAGATTAGAATAGAATAAGGAATGGGAATAGAATAGAATAGAATAATGGGAATGGGAATGGGAATGGGAATAGAATAGAATAAGGAATGGGAATAGAATAGAATAGAATAGAATAATGGGAATGGGAATGGGAATGCGAATAGAATAGAGTAGAATAGAATAGGGAATGGGAATAGAACAGAACAGAACAGAACAGAATAGAATAGAATAGAATAGAATAGAATAGAATAGAATAGGTAATGGGAATAGAATAGAATAGAATAGAATAGAATAGAATAGAATAGAATAGAATAGAATATAGTAGAATAGAATAGGGAATGGGAATAGAATAGAATAGAATAGAATAGAATAGAATAGAATAGAATGCAATAGGGAAAGGTAATGGGAAAGGTAATGGGAATGGGAATGGGAAAGGGAAAAGGAAAAGAATAGAATAGAATAGAATAGATTAGAATAGAATAAGGAATGGGAATAGAATAGAATAGAATAATGGGAATGGGAATGGGAATGGGAATAGAATAGAATAAGGAATGGGAATAGAATAGAATAGAATAGAATAATGGGAATGGGAATGGGAATGCGAATAGAATAGAGTAGAATAGAATAGGGAATGGGAATAGAACAGAACAGAACAGAACAGAATAGAATAGAATAGAATAGAATAGAATAGAATAGAATAGGTAATGGGAATAGAATAGAATAGAATAGAATAGAATAGAATTGAATAGAATAGAATAGTATACAATACAATACAATACAATACAATACAATACAATACAATACAATACGGAATGGGAATGGGAATGGGCATGGGAATGGGAATGGGAAAAGAATAGAATAGAATGGAATAAGGAATGGGAATAGAATAGAATAAAATGGAATAGGGAATGGGAATGGGAATGGGAATAGGAATGGGAATGGGAATTGGAATGGGAAAGGGAATAGAATAGAATAGAATAGAATAGAATAGAATAGAGAATGGCAAAGGTAATGGGAATGGGAAGGTAATGAGAAATGGAAAGATAATGGGAATGGGAACTGAATAGAATAGAATAGAATAGAATAGGGAATGGTAATAGAATAGAATAGAATAGAATAGAATAGAATAGAATAGAATAGAATAAGGAATGGGAATAGAATAGAATAGAATAATGGGAATGGGAATGGGAATAGAATAGAGTAGAATAGAATAGGGAATGGGAATAGAACAGAACAGAACAGAACAGAACAGAACAGAATAGAATAGAATAGAATAGAATAGAATAGGTAATGGGAATAGAATAGAATAGAATAGAATAGAATAGAATAGAACAGAATAGAATATAATAGAATAAGGAATGGGAATAGAATAGAATAGAATAGAATAGAATAGAATAGAATAGGGAAAGGGAATGGGAAAGGGATAGGGAAAGGGAAAGGGAAAGGGAAAGGGAAAGGGAAAGGGAAAGGGAAAAGGAATAGAACAGAACAGAATAGAATAGAATAGAATAGAATAGAATAGAATAGAATAGAATAGAATAGAATAGAATAGAATAATGGGAATGGGAATGGGAATGGGAATGGGAATAGAATAGAATAGAATAGAATAGAATGAGTAGAATAGAATAGGGAATGAGAATAGAACAGAACAGAACAGAATAGAATAGAATAGAATAGAATAGAATAGAATAGAATAGAATAGAATAGAATAATGGGAATGGGAATGGGAATGGGAATAGAATAGAATAGGGAATGGGAACAGAACAGAATAGAATAGAATAGAATAGAATAGAATAGAATAGAATAATGGGAATGGGAATGGGAATGGGAATGGGAATGGGAATAGAATAGAATAGAATAGAATAGAATAGAATAGAATAGAATAGGTAATGGGAATAGAATAGAATAGAATAGAATAGAATAGAATAGAATAGAATAGAATACAATACAATACAATACAATACAATACAATACAATACGGAATGGGAATGGGAATGGGAATGGGCATGGGAATGGGAATGGGAAAAGAATAGAATAGAATGGAATAAGGAATGGGAATAGAATAGAATAAGGAATGGGAATAGAATAGAATAGAATAGAATAATGGGAATGGGAATGGGAATGCGAATAGAATAGAGTAGAATAGAATAGGGAATGGGAATAGAACAGAACAGAACAGAATAGAATAGAATAGAATAGAATAGAATAGAATAGAATAGAATAGAATAGAATAGGTAATGGGAATAGAATAAAATAGAATAGAATAGAATAGAATAGAATAGAATAGAATAGAATAGAATACAATACAATACAATACAATACAATACAATACAATACAATACGGAATGGGAATGGGAATGGGAAAGGGAATGGGAATGGGAATGGGAATAGGAATGGGAATGGGAATTGGAATGGGAAAGGGAATAGAATAGAATAGAATAGAATAGAGAATGGCAAAGGTAATGGGAATGGGAAGGTAATGAGAAATGGAAAGATAATGGGAATGGGAACTGAATAGAATAGAATAGAATAGAATAGAATAGAATAGAATAGAATAGAATAGAATAGAATGCAATAGGGAAAGGTAATGGGAAAGGTAATGGGAATGGGAATGGGAAAGGGAAAAGGAAAAGAATAGAATAGAATAGAATAGATTAGAATAGAATAAGGAATGGGAATAGAATAGAATAGAATTATGGGAATGGGAATGGGAATAGAATAGAATAAGGAATCGGAATAGAATAGAATAGAATAGAATAATGGGAATGGGAATGGGAATGCGAATAGAATAGAGTAGAATAGAATAGGGAATGGGAATAGAACAGAACAGAACAGAACAGAACAGAACAGAATAGAATAGAATAGAATAGAATAGGTAATGGGAATAGAATAGAATAGAATAGAATAGAATAGAATAGAATAGAATAGAATTGAATAGAATAGAATAGAATAGAATAGAATAGAATAGAATACAATACAATAGAATAGAATACAATACAATACAATACAATACATTACAATACAATACGGAATGGGAATGGGATAGGTAATGGGAATGGGAATGGGAATGGTAATGGGAATGGGAAAAGAATAGAATAAAATACAATATGGAATGGGAACGGGAACGGGAATGACAATAGAATAGAATAGAATAGAATAGAATAGAATAGAATAGAATAGAATAGAATAGAATAAAATAATGGGAATGGGAATGGGAATGGGAATAGAATAGAATAGGGAATGGGAACAGAACAGAACAGAACAGAATAGAATAGAATAGAATAGAATAGAATAGAATAGAATAATGGGAATGGGAATGGGAATGGGAATGGGAATGGGAATGGGAATAGAATAGAATAGAATAGAATAGAGTAGAATAGAATAGAATAGGGAATGGGAATAGAACAGAACAGAACAGAACAGAATAGAATAGAATAGGGAATGGGAATAGAATAGAATAGAATAGAATAGAATAGAATAGAATAGAATAGAATAGAATAGAATAGAGTAGAATAGAATAGGGAATGGGAATAGAAGAGAATAGAATAGAATAGATAGAATAGAATAGAATAGAATAGAATAGAATAGAATAGAATAGAATAGAATAGAACAGAACAGAATAGAATAGAATAGAATAGAATAAGGAATGGGAATAGAATAGAATAGAATAGAATAGAATAGAATAGAATAGAATAGAGAATGGGAATGGGAATGGGAAAGGGAAAGGGAAAGGGAAAGGGAAAGGGAAAAGGAAATGGAAAAGGAATAGAATAGAATAGAATAGAATAGATTAGGGAATGGGAATAGAACAGAACACAATAGAATAGAAAAGAATAAGGAATGGGAATAGTATAGTATAGTATAGTATAGTATAGTATAGAATAGAATAGAATAGAATAGAATAGAATAGAATAGAATAGAATAGGGAATGGGAATGGGAATGGGAATGGGAAAGGGAAAGGGAAAGGGAAAGGGAAATGGAAAAGGAATAGAATAGAATAGAATAGAATAGAATAGAATAGAATAGGGAATGGGAATAGAACAGAACACAATAGAATAGAAAAGAATAAGGAATGGGAATAGTATAGTATAGTATAGTATAGTATAGTATAGTATAGTATAGTATAGTATAGTATAGTATAGTATAGAATAGAATAGGGAATGGTCATAGAACAGAATAGAATAGAATAGAATAGAATAGAATAGAATAGAATAGAGAATGGCAAAGGTAATGGGAATGGGAAAGGTAATGAGAAATGGAAAGATAATGGGAATGGGAACTGAATAGAATAGAATAGAATAGAATAGAATAGAATAGAATAGAATAGAATAGAATAGAATAGAATAGAATAGAATAGAATAGAATAGAATATGGAATGGGAATAGAACAGAACACAATAGAATAGAAAAGAATAAGGAATGGGAATAGTATAATATAGTATAGTATAGTATAGAATAGAATAGAATAGAATAGAATATAATAGAATAGGGAATTGTCATAGAATAGAATAGAATAGAATAGAATAGAATAGAATAAAATAGGGAATGGGAATAGAATAGAATAGAATAATGGGAATGGGAATGGGAATGGGAATGGAAATGGGAATAGAATAGAGTAGAATAGAATAGAATAGAATAGAATAGGTAATGGGAATAGAATAGAATTGAATAGAATAGAATAGAATAGAATAGAATAGAATAGAATACAATACAATACAATACAATACAATACAATACAATACAATACAATACGGAATGGGAATGGGATAGGTAATGGGAATGGGAATGGGAATGGGAATAGGAATGGGAATGCGAATGGGAAAAGAATAGAATAAAATACAATATGGAATGGGAACGGGAACGGGAATGACAATAGAACAGAACAGAACAGAATAGAATAGAATAGAATAGAATAGAATAGAATAGGTAATGGGAATAGAATTGAATTGAATAGAATAGAATAGAATAGAATAGAATAGAATAGAATAGAATAGAATAGAATACAATACAATACAATACAATACAATACAATACAATACAATACAATACAATACAATACAATACGGAATGGGAATGGGAATGGGAATGGGAATGGGAATGGGAAAAGAATAGAATAAAATACAATATGGAATGGGAACGGGAACGGGAATGACAATAGAATAGAATAGAATAGAATAGAATAGAATAGAATAGAATAGAATAGAATAGAATAGAATAGAATAATGGGAATGGGAATGGGAATGGGAATAGAATAGAATAGGGAATGGGAACAGAACAGAACAGAATAGAATAGAATAGAATAGAATAGAATAGAATAGAATAGAATAGAATAGAATAATGGGAATGGGAATGGGAATAGAATAGAATAGAATAGAATAGAATAGTATAGAATAGAATAGAATAGAATAGAATAGAATAGAATAGAATAGAATGCAATTGGGAAAGGGAATGGGAAAGGTAATGGGAATGGGAATGGGAAAGGGAAAAGGAAAAGAATAGAATAGAATAGATTAGAATAGAATAAGGAATGGGAATAGAATAGAATAGAATAATGGGAATGGGAATGGGAATGGGAATAGAATAGAATAAGGAATGGGAATAGAATAGAATAGAATAATGGGAATGGGAATGGGAATGCGAATAGAAAAGAGTAGAATAGAATAGGGAATGGGAATAGAACAGAACAGAATAGAATAGAATAGGGAATGGGAATAGAATAGAATAGAATAGAATAGAATAGAATAGAATAGAATAGAATAGAATAGAATGCAATTGGGAAAGGGAATGGGAAAGGTAATGGGAATGGGAATGGGAATGGGAATGGGAATGGGAATAGAATAGAATAGAGTAGAATAGAATAGAATAGAATAGGGAATGGGAATAGAATAGAATAGAATAATGGGAATGGGAATGGGAATGGGAATGGGAATGGGAATGGGAAAAGAATAGAATAAAATACAATATGGAATGGGAACGGGAACGGGAATGACAATAGAATAGAATAGAATAGAATAGAATAGAATAGAATAGAATAGATTAGGGAATGGGAATAGAACAGAACACAATAGAATAGAAAAGAATAAGGAATGGGAATAGTATAGTATAGTATAGTATAGTATAGTATAGTATAGTATAGAATAGAATAGAATAGAATAGAATAGAATAGAATAGAATAGAATAGAATAGAATAGGGAATGGGAATGGGAATGGGAAAGGGAAAGGGAAAGGGAAAGGGAAAGGGAAAGGGAAATGGAAAAGGAATAGAATAGAATAGAATAGAATAGAATAGAATAGAATAGAATAGGGAATGGGAATAGAACAGAACACAATAGAATAGAAAAGAATAAGGAATGGGAATAGTATAGTATAGTATAGTATAGTATAGTATAGTATAGTATAGAATAGAATAGAATAGAATAGGGAATGGTCATAGAACAGAATAGAATAGAATAGAATAGAATAGAATAGAATAGAATAGAGAATGGCAAAGGTAATGGGAATGGGAAAGGTAATGAGAAATGGAAAGATAATGGGAATGGGAACTGAATAGAATAGAATAGAATAGAATAGAATAGAATAGAATAGAATAGAATAGAATAGAATATGGAATGGGAATAGAACAGAACACAATAGAATAGAAAAGAATAAGGAATGGGAATAGTATAATATAGTATAGTATAGTATAGAATAGAATAGAATAGAATAGAATAGAATAGAATAGGGAATTGTCATAGAATAGAATAGAATAGAATAGAATAGAATAAAATAGGGAATGGGAATAGAATAGAATAGAATAATGGGAATTGGAATGGGAATGGGAATGGAAATGGGAATAGAATAGAGTAGAAAAGAATAGGGAATGGGAATAGAACAGAACAGAACAGAACAGAACAGAACAGAATAGAATAGAATAGAATAGAATAGAATAGAATAGAATAGAATAGGTAATGGGAATAGAATTGAATAGAATAGAATAGAATAGAATAGAATACAATACAATACAATACAATACAATACAATACAATACAATACAATACGGAATGGGAATGGGATAGGTAATGGGAATGGGAATGGGAATGGGAATGGGAATGGGAATGGGAATGCGAATGGGAAAAGAATAGAATAAAATACAATATGGAATGGGAACGGGAACGGGAATGACAATAGAACAGAACAGAATAGAATAGAATAGAATAGAATAGAATAGAATAGGTAATGGGAATAGAATTGAATTGAATTGAATAGAATAGAATAGAATAGAATAGAATAGAATAGAATAGAATAGAATAGAATAGAATAGAATACAATACAATACAATACAATACAATACAATACGGAATGGGAATGGGAATGGGAATGGGAATGGGAAAAGAATAGAATAAAATACAATATGGAATGGGAACGGGAACGGGAATGACAATAGAATAGAATAGAATAGAATAGAATAGAATAGAATAGAATAGAATAGAATAATGGGAATGGGAATGGGAATGGGAATAGAATAGAATAGGGAATGGGAACAGAACAGAACAGAATAGAATAGAATAGAATAGAATAGAATAGAATAATGGGAATGGGAATGGGAATAGAATAGAATAGAATAGAATAGAATAGAATAGAATAGAATAGAATAGAATAGAATAGAATAGAGTAGAATAGAATAGGGAATGGGAATAGAACAGAACAGAAGAGAAGAGAATAGAATAGAATAGGGAATGGGAATAGAATAGAATAGAATATAGTAGAATAGAATAGGGAATGGGAATAGAATAGAATAGAATAGAATAGAATAGTATAGAATAGAATAGAATAGAATAGAATAGAATAGAATAGAATAGAATAGAATAGAATAGAATAGAATGCAATTGGGAAAGGGAATGGGAAAGGTAATGGGAAAGGGAATGGGAAAGGGAAAAGGAAAAGAATAGAATAGAATAGATTAGAATAGAATAAGGAATGGGAATAGAATAGAATAGAATAATGGGAATGGCAATGGGAATGGGAATAGAATAGAATAAGGAATGGGAATAGAATAGAATAGAATAGAATAATGGGAATGGGAATGGGAATGCGAATAGAAAAGAGTAGAATAGAATAGGGAATGGGAATAGAACAGAACAGAACAGAATAGAATAGAATAGGGAATGGGAATAGAATAGAATAGAATAGAATAGAATAGAATAGAATAGAATAGAATAGAATAGAATAGAATAGAATGCAATTGGGAAAGGGAATGGGAAAGGTAATGGGAATGGGAATGGGAAAGGGAAAATGAAAAGAATAGAATAGAATAGAATTGATTAGAATAGAATAAGGAATGGGAATAGAATAGAATAGAATAGAATAGAATAGAATAATGGGAATGGGAATGGGAATGCGAATAGAATAGAGTAGAAAAGAATAGGGAATGGGAATAGAACAGAACAGAACAGAACAGAACAGAATAGAATAGAATAGAATAGAATAGAATAGAATAGAATAGAATAGAATAGAATAGGTAATGGGAATAGAATAGAATAGAATAGAATAGAATAGAATAGAATAGAATAGAATAGAATAGAATAGACTACAATACAATACAATACAATACAATACGGAATGGGAATGGGAATGGGCATGGGAATGGGAATGGGAATGGAAAAAGAATAGAATAGAATGGAATAAGGAATGGGAATAGAATAGAATAAAATGGAATAGGGAATGGGAATGGGAATAGGAATAGGAATGGGAATGGGAATGGGAATTGGAATGGGAAAGGGAATAGAATAGAATAGAATAGAATAGAATAGAATAGAATAGAATAGAGAATGGCAAAGGTAATGGGAAGGGGAAGGTAATGAGAAATGGAAAGATAATGGGAATGGGAACTGAATAGAATAGAATAGAATAGAATAGAATAGAATAGAATAGAATAGAATAGAATAGAATAGAATAGAATACAATACAATACAATACAATACAATACAATACAATACAATAGGGAAAGGGAAAGGGAAAGGGAAAGGGAATGGGAATGGGAATGGGAATGGGAATGGGAATGGCAATAGAATAGAATAGAATAGAATAGAATAGAATAGGGAATGGTCATAGAATAGAATAGAATAGAATAGAATAAGGAATGGGAATAGAATAGAATAGAATAATGGGAATGGGAATGGGAATGGGAATAGAACAGAACAGAACAGAACAGAACAGAATAGAATAGAATAGAATAGAATAGGGAATGGGAATAGAATAGAATAGAATAGAATAGAATAGAATAGAATAGAATAGAACAGAATAGAATATAATAGAATAAGGAATGGGAATAGAAGAGAATAGAATAGAATAGAATAGAATAGAATAGAATAGAATAGGGAATGGGAATGGGAATGGGAAAGGGAAAGGGAAAGGGAAAGGGAAAGGGAAAGGGAAAGGGAAAGGGAAAGGGAAAAGGGATAGAATAGAATAGAATAGAATAGAATAGAATAGAATAGAATAGAATAATGTGAATGGGAATGGGAATGGGAATAGAATAGAATAGGGAATGGGAATAGAACAGAATAGAATAGAATAGAATAGAATAGAATAGAATAGAATAGAATAGAATAGAATAGAACAGAATAATGGGAATGGGAATGGGAATGGGAATGGGAATAGAATAGAATAGAATAGAATAGAATAGAATAGAATAATGGGAATGGGAATGGGAATGGGAATAGAATAGAATAGAATAGAATAGAATAGAATAGAATAGAATAGAATTGAATAGGAAATGGGAATAGAATAGTATACAATAGGATACAATCGAATAGGGAATGGGAATGGGAATGGGAATGGGAATGAGAATAGAATAGAATAGAATAGAATAGAATAGAATAGAATAGAATAGGGAATGGGAATTGAATTAGAATAGAATAGAATAGAATAGAATAGAATAGAAGAGAAGAGAATAGAATAGAATAGAATAGAATAGAATAGAATAGAATAGAATAATGGGAATGGGAATGGGAATGGGAATGGTAATGGGAATGGGAATGGGAATGGGAATAGAATAGAATAGAATAGAATAGGGAATCGTCATAGAATAGAATAGAATAGAATAGAATAGAATAGAATAAGGAATGGGAATAGAATAGAATAGAATAATGGGAATGGGAATGGGAATGGGAATGGGAATAGAATAGAATAGAATAGAATAGAATAGAATAGAATAGAATAGTATAGAATAGAATAGAATAGAATAGGGAATGGAAA
Organism: Arizona elegans; assembly: GCA_022577455.1. Lineage (NCBI taxonomy): Eukaryota > Metazoa > Chordata > Lepidosauria > Squamata > Colubridae > Arizona > Arizona elegans. Next base: position 13,599,938 of record JAKOOJ010000019.1, on the reverse strand, counting down.
TAGAATAGAATAGAATAGAATAGAATAGAATAGAATAGAATAGAATAGAATAAGGAATGGGAAAAGAATAGAATAGAATAATGGGAATGGGAATGGGAATGGGAATGGGAATGGGAATAGAATAGAATAGAGTAGAATAGAATAGGCAATGGGAAGGGGAAAGGGAAAGGGAAAGGGAAAGGGAAAGGGAATAGAATAGGGAATGGGAATAGAATAGAATAGAATAATGGGAATGGGAATGGGAATGGGAATAGAATAGAATAGAATAGAATAGAAAAGGGAATGGGAATAGAACAGAACAGAACAGAACAGAACAGAACAGAACAGAACAGAATAGAATAGAATAGAATAGAATAGAATAGGGAATGGGAATAGAATAGAATAGAATAATGGGAATGGGAATGGGAATGGGAATGGGAATGGGAATAGAATAGAATAGAATAGAATAGAATAGGGAATGGGAATAGAACAGAACAGAACAGAACAGAACAGAACAGAACAGAATAGAATAGAATAGAATAGAATAGAATAGAATAAGGAATGGGAATAGAATAGAATAGAATAGAATAGAATAGAATAGGGAATGGGAATGGGAATGGGAAAGGGAAAGGGAAAGGGAAAGGGAAAGGGAAAGGGAAAGGGAAAAGGAATAGGAATAGAATAGAATAGAATAGAATAGAATAGAATAGAATAGAATAGGGAATGGGAATAGAACAGAACACAATAGAATAGAAAAGAATAAGGAATGAGAATAGTATAGTATAGTATAGTATTGTATAGAATAGAATACAATAGAATAGAATAGAATAGAATAGGGAATTGTCATAGAATAGAATAGAATAGAATAGAATAGAATAGAATAGAATAAAATAGGGAATGGGAATAGAATAGAATAGAATAATGGGAATGGGAATGGGAATGGGAATGGAAATGGGAATAGAATAGAGTAGAATAGAATAGGGAATGGGAATAGAACAGAACAGAACAGAACAGAACAGAATAGAATAGAATAGAATAGAATAGAATAGAATAGAATAGAATAGGTAATGGGAATAGAATAGAATAGAATTGAATTGAATAGAATAGAATAGAATACAATACAATACAATACAATACAATACGGAATGGGAATGGGATAGGTAATGGGAATGGGAATGGGAATGGGAATGCGAATGGGAAAAGAATAGAATAAAATACAATATGGAATGGGAACGGGAACGGGAATGACAATAGAACAGAATGGAATAGAATAGAATAGAATAGAATAGAATAGAATAGAATAGAATAGGTAATGGGAATTGAATAGAATAGAATAGAATAAAATACAATATGGAATGGGAACGGGAACGGGAATGACAATAGAATAGAATAGAATAGAATAGAATAGAATAGAATGGAATAGAATAGAATAGAATAGAATAGAATAGAATAGAATAGAATAGAATAATGGGAATGGGAATGGGAATGGGAATGGGAATGGGAATAGAATAGAATAGAATAGAATAGAATAGAATATAATAGAATAATGGGAATGGGAATGGGAATGGAAATAGAATAGAATAGAATAGAATAGAATAGAATAGAATTGAATAGAATAGAATAGTGGGAATGGGAATAGAATAGAATAGAATAGAATAGAATAGGGAATGGGAATAGAACAGAACAGAACAGAACAGAATAGAATAGAATAGGGAATGGGAATAGAACAGAACGGAACGGAACAGAACAGAACAGAACAGAACAGAACATAGTAGAATAGAATAGAATAGAATAGAATAGAATAGAATAGAATAGAATAGAACAGAACAGAATAGAATAATGGGAATGGGAATGGGAATGGGAATGGGAATAGAATAGAATAGAATAGAATAGAATAGAATAATGGGAATGGGAATGGGAATGGGAATGGGAATGGGAATGGAAATAGAATAGATAAGAATAGAATAGAATAGAATAGAATAGAATAGAATAGAATAAGGAATGGGAATAGAATAGAACAGAATAATGGGAATGGGAATGGGAATGGGAATGGGAATGGGAATAGAATAGGGAATGGACATAGAATAGAATAGAATAGAATAGAATAGAATAGAATAGAATAGAATAAGGAATGGGAATAGAATAGAATAATGGGAATGGGAATGGGAATAGATTAGAATAGAGTAGAATAGAATAGGCAATGGGAATGGGAATGGGAAAGGGAAAGGGAAAGGGAAAGGGAAAGGGAAAGGGAAAGGGAAAGGGAAAGGGAATAGAATAGAATAGAATAGAATAGAATAGAATAGAATAGAGTAGAATAATGGGAATGGGAATGGGAATGGGAATAGAATAGAATAGAATAGGGAATGGACATAGAATAGAATAGAATAGAATAGAATAGAATAGAATAGAATAGAATTGAATAGAATAGTGGGAATGGGAATAGAATAGAATAGAATAGAATAGAATAGAATAGAATAGAATAGGGAATGGGAATAGAACAGAACAGAACAGAACAGAATAGAATAGAATAGAATAGGGAATGGGAATAGAACAGAACGGAACGGAACAGAACAGAACAGAACAGAACAGAACAGAACATAGTAGAATAGAATAGAATAGAATAGAATAGAATAGAATAGAATAGAATAGAATAGAATAGAATAGAATAGAATAGAATAATGGGAATGGGAATGGGAATGGGAATGGGAATAGAATAGAATAGAATAGAATAGAATAGAATAGAATAGAATAGAATAGAATAGAATAATGGGAATGGGAATGGGAATGGGAATGGGAATGGAAATAGAATAGAATAGAATAGAATAGGGAATGGACATAGAATAGAATAGAATAGAATAGAATAGAATAGAATAGAATAGAATAGAATAAGGAATGGGAATAGAATAGAACAGAATAATGGGAATGGGAATGGGAATGGGAATGGGAATGGGAATGGGAATGGGAATAGAATAGAATAGAGTAGAATAGAATAGGGAATGGGAATTGAATACAACAGAAAAGAACAGAATACAATACAATACAATACAATACAATACAATACAATACAATACAATACAATACAATACAATACAATAGGGAATGGGAATGGGAATGGGAAAGGGAATGGGAATGGGAATGGGAATGGGAATGGGAATGGGAATGGGAATGGGAATGGGAATGGGAAAAGAATAGAATAAAATACAATATGGAATGGGAACGGGAACGGGAATGACAATAGAATAGAATAGAATAATGGGAATGGGAATGGGAATGGGAATGGGAATAGAATAGAATAGAATAGAATAGAATAGAATAGAATAGAATAATGGGAATGGGAATGGGAATGGGAATGGGAATGGAAATAGAATAGAATAGAATAGAATAGGGAATGGACATAGAATAGAATAGAATAGAATAGAATAGAATAGAATAGAATAGAATAGAATAAGGAATGGGAATAGAATAGAACAGAATAATGGGAATGGGAATGGGAATGGGAATGGGAATGGGAATAGAATAGAATAGAGTAGAATAGAATAGGGAATGGGAATTGAATACAACAGAAAAGAACAGAATACAATACAATACAATACAATACAATACAATACAATACAATAGAATAGAATAGGGAATGGGAATAGAACAGAACAGAACAGAACAGAACAGAATAGAATAGAATAGAATAGAATAGAATAGAATAGAATAGAATAGAATAGAAGAATAAATGGAAATAGAACAGAACAGAACAGGGAATGGGAATGGGAATGGGAATGGGAATGGGAATAGAATAGGGAATGGACATAGAATAGAATAGAATAAAATAGAATAGAATAGAATAGAATAGAATAAGGAATGGGAATAGAATAGAATAATGGGAATGGGAATGGGAATAGATTAGAATAGAGTAGAATAGAATAGGCAATGGGAATGGGAAAGGGAAAGGGAAAGGGAAAGGGAAAGGGAAAGGGAAAGGGAAAGGGAATAGAATAGAATAGAATAGAATAGAATAGAATAGAGTAGAATAATGGGAATGGGAATGGGAATGGGAATAGAATAGAATAGAATAGGGAATGGACATAGAATAGAATAGAATAGAATAGAATAGAATAGAATAGAATTGAATTGAATAGAATAGAATAGAATAGTGGGAATGGGAATAGAATAGAATAGAATAGAATAGAATAGGGAATGGGAATAGAACAGAACAGAACAGAACAGAATAGAATAGAATAGAGAATGGGAATAGAACAGAACGGAACGGAACAGAACAGAAAAGAACAGAACAGAACAAAACATAGTAGAATAGAATAGAATAGAATTGAATAGAATAGAATAGAATAGAATAGAATAGAATAGAATAGAATAGAATAGAATAGAATAGAATAGAATAGAATAATGGGAATGGGAATGGGAATGGGAATGGGAATGGGAATAGAATAGAATAGAATAGAATAGAATAGAATAATGGGAATGGGAATGGGAATGGAGATAGAATAGAATAGAATAGAATAGAATAGAATTGAATAGAATAGAATAGTGGGAATGGGAATAGAATAGAATAGAATAGAATAGGGAATGGGAATAGAACAGAACAGAACAGAACAGAATAGAATAGAATAGGGAATGGGAATAGAACAGAACGGAACGGAACAGAACAGAACAGAACAGAACAGAACATAGTAGAATAGAATAGAATAGAATAGAATAGAATAGAACAGAATAGAATAGAATAATGGGAATGGGAATGGGAATGGGAATGGGAATAGAATAGAATAGAATAGAATAGAATAGAATAATGGGAATGGGAATGGGAATGGGAATGGGAATGGGAATGGGAATGGAAATAGAATAGATAAGAATAGAATAGAATAGAATAGAATAGAATAGAATAGAATAAGGAATGGGAATAGAATAGAACAGAATAATGGGAATGGGAATGGGAATGGGAATGGGAATGGGAATGGAATAGGGAATGGACATAGAATAGAATAGAATAGAATAGAATAGAATAGAATAGAATAGAATAGAATAAGGAATGGGAATAGAATAGAATAATGGGAATGGGAATGGGAATAGATTAGAATAGAGTAGAATAGAATAGGCAATGGGAATGGGAATGGGAAAGGGAAAGGGAAAGGGAAAGGGAAAGGGAAAGGGAAAGGGAAAGGGAAAGGGAATAGAATAGAATAGAATAGAATAGAATAGAATAGAGTAGAATAATGGGAATGGGAATGGGAATGGGAATAGAATAGAATAGAATAGGGAATGGACATAGAATAGAATAGAATAGAATAGAATAGAATAGAATAGAATAGAATAGAATAGAATAGAATTGAATAGAATAGTGGGAATGGGAATAGAATAGAATAGAATAGAATAGAATAGGGAATGGGAATAGAACAGAACAGAACAGAACAGAATAGAATAGAATAGGGAATGGGAATAGAACAGAACGGAACGGAACAGAACAGAAAAGAACAGAACAGAACAGAACATAGTAGAATAGAATAGAATTGAATAGAATAGAATAGAATAGAATAGAATAGAATAGAATTGAATTGAATAGAATAGAATAGTGGGAATGGGAATAGAATAGAATAGAATAGAATAGAATAGAATAGAATAGGGAATGGGAATAGAACAGAACAGAACAGAACAGAATAGAATAGAATAGGGAATGGGAATAGAACAGAACGGAACGGAACAGAACAGAAAAGAACAGAACAGAACAGAACATAGTAGAATAGAATAGAATTGAATAGAATAGAATAGAATAGAATAGAATAGAATAGAATAGAATAATGGGAATGGGAATGGGAATGGAAATAGAATAGAATAGAATAGAATAGAATAGAATAGAATAGAATAGAATAGAATTGAATAGAATAGAATAGTGGGAATGGGAATAGAATAGAATAGAATAGAATAGGGAATGGGAATAGAACAGAACAGAACAGAACAGAATAGAATAGAATAGGGAATGGGAATAGAACAGAACGGAACGGAACAGAACAGAACAGAACAGAACAGAACAGAACATAGTAGAATAGAATAGAATAGAATAGAATAGAATAGAATAGAATAGAATAGAATAATGGGAATGGGAATGGGAATGGGAATGGGAATGGGAATAGAATAGAATAGAATAGAATAGAATAATGGGAATGGGAATGGGAATGGGAATGGGAATGGAAATAGAATAGAATAGAATAGAATAGAATAGAATAGAATAGAATAAGGAATGGGAATAGAATAGAACAGAATAATGGGAATGGGAATGGAAATGGGAATGGGAATGGGAATAGAATAGAATAGAGTAGAATAGAATAGGGAATGGGAATTGAATACAACAGAAAAGAACAGAATACAATACAATACAATACAATACAATACAATACAATAGAATAGAATAGAATAGGGAATGGGAATAGAACAGAACAGAATAGAATGGAATAGAATAGAATAGAATAGAATAGAATAGAATAGAATAGAATAGAATAGAATAGAATAGAATAGAATAGAATAGAATAGAATAGAAGAATAAATGGAAATAGAACAGAACGGAACGGAACAGAACAGAAAAGAACAGAACAGAACAGAACATAGTAGAATAGAATAGAATTGAATAGAATAGAATAGAATAGAATAGAATAGAATTGAATTGAATAGAATAGAATAGTGGGAATGGGAATAGAATAGAATAGAATAGAATAGAATAGAATAGGGAATGGGAATAGAACAGAACAGAACAGAACAGAATACAATAGAATAGGGAATGGGAATAGAACAGAACGGAACGGAACAGAACAGAAAAGAACAGAACAGAACAGAACATAGTAGAATAGAATAGAATTGAATAGAATAGAATAGAATAGAATAGAATAGAATAGAATAGAATAATGGGAATGGGAAAGGGAATGGGAATGGGAATAGAATAGAATAGAATAGAATAGAATAGAATAGAATAGAATAGAATAATGGGAATGGGAATGGGAATGGAAATAGAATAGAATAGAATAGAATAGAATAGAATAGAATTGAATAGAATAGAATAGTGGGAATGGGAATAGAATAGAATAGAATAGAATAGGGAATGGGAATAGAACAGAACAGAACAGAACAGAATAGAATAGAATAGGGAATGGGAATAGAACAGAACGGAACGGAACAGAACAGAACAGAACAGAACAGAACATAGTAGAATAGAATAGAATAGAATAGAATAGAATAGAATAGAATAGAATAGAATAGAATAGAATAGAATAGAATAATGGGAATGGGAATGGGAATGGGAATGGGAATAGAATAGAATAGAATAGAATAGAATAATGGGAATGGGAATGGGAATGGGAATGGGAATGGGAATGGAAATAGAATAGAATAGAATAGAATAGAATAGAATAGAATAGGGAATGGGAATAGAATAGAACAGAATAATGGGAATGGGAATGGGAATGGGAATGGGAATGGGAATAGAATAGAATAGAGTAGAATAGAATAGGGAATGGGAATTGAATACAACAGAAAAGAACAGAATACAATACAATACAATACAATACAATAGAATAGAATAGAATAGAATAGGGAATGGGAATAGAACAGAACAGAATGGAATGGAATAGAATAGAATAGAATAGAATAGAATAGAATAGAATAGAATAGAATAGAATAGAATAGAATAGAAGAATAAATGGAAATAGAACAGAACAGAACAGGGAATGGGAATGGGAATGGGAATGGGAATGGGAATGGGAATAGATTAGAATAGAGTAGAATAGAATAGGCAATGGGAATGGGAAAGGGAAAGGGAAAGGGAAAGGGAAAGGGAAAGGGAAAGGGAAAGGGAAAGGGAATAGAATAGAATAGAATAGAATAGAATAGAATAGAATAGAATAGAATAGAATAGAATAGAATAATGGGAATGGGAATGGGATTGGGAATAGAATAGAATAGAATAGGGAATGGACATAGAATAGAATAGAATAGAATAGAATAGAATAGAATAAGGAATGGGAATAGAACAGAATAATGGGAATGGGAAAGGGAAAGGGAATGGGAATGGGAATGGGAATAGAATAGAACAGAACAGAACAGAACAGAATAGAATACAATACAATACAATACAATACAAGAGAATAGAATAGGTAATGGGAATAGAACAGAACAGAACAGAACAGAATAGAATAGAATAGGGAATGGGAATAGAATAGAATAGAATAGAATAGAATAGAATATAGGAGAATAGAATAGGGAATGGGAATAGAATAGAATAGAATAGATTACAATTGAATAGAATAGAATAGAATAGAATAGAATAGAATAGAATAGAATAGAATAGAATAGAATGCAATAGGGAAAGTGAATGGGAAAGGGAATGGGAATGGGAATGGGAAAGGGAAAAGGAATAGAATAGAATAGAATAGAATAGAATAGATTGGAATAGAATAAGGAATGGGAATAGAATAGAATAGAATAGAATAGAATAGAATAGAATAGAATAGAATAGAATAGAGTAGAGTAGAATAGAATAGGGAATGGGAATAGAACAGAACAGAACAGAACAGAATAGAATAGAATAGGGAATGGGAATAGAATAGAATAGAATAGAATATATTAGAATAGAATAGGGAAGGGGAATAGAATTGAATTGAATAGAATAGAATAGAATAGAATAGAATAGAATAGAATAGAATAGAATAGAATAGAATAGAATAGAATGCAATAGGGAAAGGGAATGGGAAAGGTAATGGGAATGGGAATGGGAATGGGAATGTGAAAGGGAAAGGGAAAGGGAATAGAATAGAATACAATAGAATAGAATAGAATAGAATAGAATAGAATAATGGGAATGGGAATGGGAATGGGAATGGGAATGGGAATAGAATAGAATAGAATAGAATACAATACAATACAATACAATACAATACAATACAATACAATACAATACAATACAATACAATACAATACAATAGAATAGGTAATGGGAATAGAACAGAACAGAACAGAACAGAATAGAATAGAATAGGGAATGGGAATAGAATAGAATAGAATAGAATATAGTAGAATAGAATAGGGAATGGGAATAGAATAGAATAGAATAGATTACAATAGAATAGAATAGAATAGAATAGAATAGAATAGAATAGAATAGAATAGAATGCAATAGGGAAAGGGAATGGGAAAGGGAATGGGAATGGGAATGGGAATGGGAAAGGGAAAAGGAATAGAATAGAATAGAATAGAATAGAATAGAATAGAATAGAATAGAATAGAATAAGGAATGGGAATAGAATAGAATAGAATAGAATAGAATAGAATAGAATAGAGTAGAATAGAATAGGGAATGGGAATAGAACAGAACAGAACAGAATAGAACAGAATAGAATAGAATAGGGAATGGGAATAGAATAGAATAGAAGAGAATATAGTAGAATAGAATAGGGAATGGGAATAGAATTGAATAGAATAGAATAGAATAGAATAGAATAGAATAGAATAGAATGCAATAGGGAAAGGGAATGGGAAAGGTAATGGGAATGGGAATGGGAATGGGAATGTGAAAGGGAAAGGGAAATTGGAATAGAATAGAATAGAATAGAATAGAATAGAATAGAATAGAATAGAATAGAATAGAATAATGGGAATGGGAATGGGAATGGGAATAGAATAGATTAGAATAGAATAGAATAGGGAATGGGAATAGAACAGAACAGAACAGAACAGAATAGAATAGAATAGAATAGAATAGAATAGAAGAATAAATGGAAATAGAATAGAATAGAATAGAATAGGGAATGGGAATGGGAATGGGAATGGGAATGGGAATGAGAATAGAATAGAATAGAATAGAATAGAATAGAATAGAATAGAATAGTATAGAATAGAATAGGGAATTGGAATAGAATAGAATAGAATAATGGGAATGGGAATGGGAATGGGAATAGATTAGAATAGAGTAGAATAGAATAAGCAAAGGGAATGGGAATGGGAAAGGGAAAGGGAAAGGGAAAGGGAAAGGGAATAGAATAGAATAGAATAGAATAGAATAGAATAGAATAGAATAATGGGAAATGGGAATGGGAATGGGAATGGGAATAGAATAGAATAGAATAGGGAATGGACATAATAGAATAGAATAGAATAGAATAGAATAGAATAGAATAGAATAGAATAGAATAGAATAAGGAATGGGAATAGAATAGAATAATGGGAATGGGAATGGGAATGGGAATGGGAATGGGAATAGAATAGAATAGAGTAGAATAGAATAGGGAATGGGAACAGAACAGAACAGAACAGAATAGAATAGAATACAATACAATACAATACAATACAATAGAATAGGTAATGGGAATAGAACAGAACAGAACAGAACAGAACAGAATAGAATAGGGAATGGGAAATAGAATAGAATAGAATAGAATAGAATAGAATATAGTAGAATAGAATAGGGAATGGGATTTGAATAGAATAGAATAGAATAGAATAGAATAGAATAGAATAGAATAGAATGCAATAGGGAAAGGGAATGGGAATGGGAATGGGAAAGGGAAAAGGAATAGAATAGAATAGAATAGAATAGAATAGAATAGAATAGAATAGAATAGAATAAGGAATGGGAATAGAATAGAATAGAGTAGAATAGAGTAGAATAGAATAGGGAATGGGAATAGAACAGAACAGAACAGAACAGAACAGAACAGAATAGAATAGGGAATGGGAATAGAATAGAATAGAATAGAATATAGTAGAATAGAATAGGGAATGGGAATAGAATTGAATAGAATAGAATAGAATAGAATAGAATAGAATAGAATAGAATGCAATAGGGAAAGAGAATGGGAAAGGTAAAGGGAATGGGAATGGGAATGGGAAAGGGAAAAGGAATAGAATAGAATAGAATAGAATAGAATAGAATAGAATAGAATAGAATAATGGGAATGGGAATGGGACTGGGAATGGGAATAGAATAGAATAGAATAGAATAGAATAGAATAGAATAGAATAGAGAATGGGAATAGAAAAGAACAGAATAGAATAGAATAGAATAGAATAGAATAGAATAGAATAGAATAATAAATGGAAATAGAATAGAATAGAATAGAATAGAATAGGGAATGGGAATGGGAATGGGAATGGGAATGGGAATGGGAATGAGAATAGAATAGAATAGAATAGAATAGAATAGAATAGAATAAAATAAGGAATGGGAATAGAATAGAATAGAATAATGGGAATGGGAATGGGAATGGGAATGGGAATAGATTAGAATAGAGTAGAATAGAATAGGAAATGGGAATGGGAATAGGAAAGGGAAAGGGAAAGGGAAAGGGAATAGAATAGAATAGAATAGAATAGAATAGAATAGAATAGAATAGAATAGAATAATGGGAATGGGAATGGGAAAGGGAATAGAATAGAATAGAATAAGGAATGGGAATAGAATAGAATAATGGGAATGGGAATGGGAATGGGAATGGGAATGGGAATGGGAATAGAATAGAATAGAGTAGAAAAGAATAGGGAATGGGAATTGAATAGAACAGAACAGAACAGAACAGAATAGAATAGAATACAATACAATAGAATAGAATAGGAAATGGGAATAGAATAGAATAGAATAGAATAGAATAGAATAGAATAGGGAATGGGAAAGGGAATTGGAATGACAATAGAATAGAATAGAATAGAATAGAATTGAATAGAATAGAATAGTGGGAATGGGAATAGAATAGAATAGAATAGAATGGAATAGAATAGGGAATGGGAATAGAACAGAACAGAACAGAACAGAATAGAATAGAATAGGGAATGGGAATAGAACAGAACGGAACGGAACAGAACAGAACAGAACAGAACAGAACATAGTAGAATAGAATAGAATAGAATAGAATAGAATAGAATAGAATAGAAGAATAAATGGAAATAGAATAGAATAGAATAGAATAGAATAGGGAATTGGAATGGGAATGGGAATGGGAATGGGAATGGGAATGGGAATAGAATAGAATAGAATAGGGAATGGACATAGAATAAAATAGAATAGAATAGAATAGAATAGAATAGAATAGAATAGAATAAGGAATGGGAATAGAATAGAATAATGGGAATGGGAATGGGAATGGGAATGGGAATGGGAATAGAATAGAATAGAGTAGAATAGAATAGGGAATGGGAATAGAACAGAACAGAACAGAACAGAACAGAACAGAATAGAATAGAATAGGGAATGGGAATAGAATAGAATAGAATAGAATATAGTAGAATTGAATAGGGAATGGGAATAGAATTGAATAGAATAGAATAGAATAGAATAGAATGCAATAGGGAAAGGGAATGGGAAAGGGAATGGGAATGGGAATGGGAAAGGGAAAAGGAATAGAATAGAATAGAATAGAATAGAATAGAATAGAATAGGGAATGGGAATAGAATTGAATTGAATAGAATAGAATAGAATAGAATAGAATAGAATAGAATAGAATAGAATAGAATACAATACAATACAATACAATACAATACATTACAATACATTACAATACAATACGGAATGGGAATGGGATAGGTAATGGGAATGGGAATGGGAATGGGAAAAGAATAGAATAAAATACAATATGGAATGGGAACGGGAACGGGAATGACAATAGAATAGAATAGAATAGAATAGAATAGAATAGAATAGAATAGAATAGAATAATGGGAATGGGAATAGAATAGAATAGGGAATTGGAACAGAACAGAACAGAACAGAATAGAATAGAATAGAATAGAATAGAATAGAATAGAATAGAATAGAATAGAATAGAATAGAATAGAATAAGGAATGGGAATAGAATAGAATAGAATAGAATAGAATAGGGAATGGGAATGGGAAAGGTAATGGGAATGGGAATGGGAATGGGAATGGGAATGGGAATAGAATAGAGTAGAATAGAATAGGGAATGGGAATAGAACAGAACAGAACAGAACAGAATAGAATAGAATAGGGAATGGGAATAGAATAGAATAGAATAGAATATAGTAGAATAGAATAGGGAATGGGAATAGAATAGAATAGAATAGAATAGAATAGAATAGAATAGAATAGAATAGAATAGAATGGAATGCAATAGGGAAAGGGAATGGTAAAGGTAATGGGAATGGGAATGGGAATGGGAAAAGGAAAAGAATAGAATAGAATAGAATAGAATAGAATAGAATAGAATAGAATAGAATAGAATACGGAATGGGAATAGAATAGAATAGAATAGAATAGGGAATGGGAGTGGGAATGGGAAAGGGAAAGGGAAAGGGAAAGGGAAAGGGAAATGGAAAAGGAATAGAATAGAATAGAATAGGGAATGGGAACAGTACAGAATAGAATAGAATAGAATAGAATAGAATAGAATAGAATAGAATAGAATAGAATAGAATAAGGAATGGGAATAGAATAGAATAGAATAGAATAGAATAGAATAGGGAATGGGAATGGGAAAGGTAATGGGAATGGGAATGGGAATGGGAATGGGAATGGGAATAGAATAGAGTAGAATAGAATAGGGAATGGGAATAGAACAGAACAGAACAGAACAGAATAGAATAGAATAGGGAATGGGAATAGAATAGAATAGAATAGAATATAGTAGAATAGAATAGGGAATGGGAATAGAATAGAATAGAATAGAATAGAATAGAATAGAATAGAATAGAATAGAATAGAATAGAATAGAATAGAATAGAATGCAATAGGGAAAGGGAATGGGAAAGGTAATGGGAATGGGAATGGGAATGGGAAAAGGAAAAGAATAGAATAGAATAGAATAGAATAGAATAGAATAGAATAGAATAGAATAGAATACGGAATGGGAATAGAATAGAATAGAATAGAATAGGGAATGGGAGTGGGAATGGGAAAGGGAAAGGGAAAGGGAAAGGGAAATGGAAAAGGAATAGAATAGAATAGAATAGGGAATGGGAATAGAACAGAACACAATAGAATAGAAAAGAATAAGGAATGGGAATAGTATAGTATAGTATAGTATAGTATAGAATAGAATAGAATAGAATAGAATAGAATAGAATAGAATAGAATAGAATAGAATAGAATAGAATAGAATAGGGAATGGTCATAGAACAGAATAGAATAGAATAGAATAGAATAGAATAGAGAATGGCAAAGGTAATGGGAATGGGAAAGGTAATGAGAAATGGAAAGATAATGGGAATGGGAACTGAATAGAATAGAATAGAATGCAATAGGGAAAGGGAATGGGAAAGGTAATGGGAATGGGAATGGGAATGGGAAAAGGAAAAGAATAGAATAGAATAGAATAGAATAGAATAGAATAGAATAGAATAGAATAGAATAGAATAGAATAGAATACGGAATGGGAATAGAATAGAATAGAATAGAATAGGGAATGGGAATGGGAATGGGAAAGGGAAAGGGAAAGGGAAAGGGAAATGGAAAAGGAATAGAATAGAATAGAATAGGGAATGGGAATAGAACAGAACACAATAGAATAGAAAAGAATAAGGAATGGGAATAGTATAGTATAGTATAGTATAGTATAGTATAGTATAGAATAGAATAGAATAGAATAGAATAGAATAGAATAGAATAGAATAGGGAATGGTCATAGAACAGAATAGAATAGAATAGAATAGAATAGAATAGAATAGAATAGAATAGAATAGAATAGAGAATGGCAAAGGTAATGGGAATGGGAAAGGTAATGAGAAATGGAAAGATAATGGGAATGGGAACTGAATAGAATAGAATAGAATGCAATAGGGAAAGGGAATGGGACAGGGAATGGGAATGGGAATGGGAAAGGGAAAAGGAATAGAATAGAATAGAATAGAATAGAATAGAATAGAATAGGGAATGGGAATAGAATAGAATAGAATAGAATAGAATAGAATAGAATAGAATAGAATAGAATAGAATAGAATAGAATAGAATACAATACAATACAATACAATACAATACAATACATTACAATACAATACGGAATGGGAATGGGATAGGTAATGGGAATGGGAATGGGAATGGGAATGGGAAAAGAATAGAATAAAATACAATATGGAATGGGAACGGGAACGGGAATGACAATAGAATAGAATAGAATAGAATAGAATAGAATAGAATAGAATAGAATAGAATAATTGGAATGGGAATGGGAATGGGAATAGAATAGAATAGGGAATTGGAACAGAACAGAACAGAACAGAATAGAATAGAATAGAATAGAATAGAATAGAATAATGGGAATGGGAATGGGAATGGGAATGGGAATAGAATAGAATAGGGAATGGGAACAGTACAGAACAGAATAGAATAGAATAGAATAGAATAGAATAAGGAATGGGAATAGAATAGAATAGAATAGAATAGGGAATGGGAATGGGAAAGGTAATGGGAATGGGAATGGGAATGGGAATGGGAATGGGAATGGGAATAGAACAGAACAGAACAGAACAGAATAGAATAGAAAAGGGAATGGGAATAGAATAGAATAGAATAGAATAGAATATAGTAGAATAGAATAGGGAATGGGAATAGAATAGAATAGAATAGAATAGAATAGAATAGAATAGAACAGAATAGAATAGAATAAGGAATGGGAATAGAATAGAATAGAATAGAATAGAATAGGGAATGGGAATGGGAATGGGAAAGGGAAAGGGAAAGGGAAATGGAAAAGAAATAGAATAGAATAGAATAGGGAATGGGAATAGAACAGAACACAATAGAATAGAAAAGAATAAGGAATGGGAATAGTATAGTATAGTATAGTATAGTATAGAATAGAATAGAATAGAATAGAATAGGGAATGGTCATAGAACAGAATAGAATAGAATAGAATAGAATAGAATAGAATAGAATAGAGAATGGCAAAGGTAATGGGAATGGGAAAGGTAATGAGAAATGGAAAGATAATGGGAATGGGAACTGAATAGAATAGAATAGAATAGCATAGAATAGAATAGAATAGAATAGAATAGAATAGAATAGAATAGAATAGAATAGAATAGAATAGAATATGGAATGGGAATAGAACAGAACACAATAGAATAGAAAAGAATAAGGAATGGGAATAGTATAATATAGTATAGTATAGAATAGAATAGAATAGAAGAGAAGAGAATAGAAGAGAAGAGAATAGAATAGAATAGGGAATTGTCATAGAATAGAATAGAATAGAATAGAATAGAATAGAATAAAATAGGGAATGGGAATAGAATAGAATAGAATAATGGGAATGGGAATGGGAATGGGAATGGAAATGGGAATAGAATAGAGTAGAATAGAATAGGGAATGGGAATAGAACAGAACAGAACAGAACAGAATAGAATAGAATAGAATAGAATAGAATAGAATAGAATAGGTAATGGGAATAGAATAGAATAGAATAGAATAGAATAGAATAGAATAGAATCGAATACAATACAATACAATACAATACAATACAATACAATACAATACAATACAATACAACACAATACAATACGGAATCGGAAAGGGATAGGTAATGGGAATGGGAATGGGAATGGGATGGGAATGCGAATGGGAAAAGAATAGAATAAAATACAATATGGAATGGGAACGGGAACGGGAATGACAATAGAATAGAATAGAATAGAATAGAATAGAATAGAATAGAATAGAATAGAATAGGTAATGGGAATAGAATTGAATAGAATAGAATAGAATAGGGAATTGTCATAGAATAGAATAGAATAGAATAGAATAGAATAGAATAGAATAGAATAGTGAATGGGAATAGAATAGAATAGAATAATGGGAATGGGAATGGGAATGGAAATGGGAATAGAATAGAGTAGAATAGAATAGGGAATGGGAATAGAACAGAACAGAACAGAACAGAACAGAACAGAACAGAATAGAATAGAATAGAATAGGTAATGGGAATAGAATTGAATAGAATAGAATAGAATAGAATAGAATAGAATAGAATAGAATAATGGGAATGGGAATGGGAATGGGAATAGAATAGAATAGGGAATGGGAACAGAACAGAACAGAACAGAACAGAATAGAATAGAATAGAATAGAATAGAATAGAATAGAATAATGGGAATGGGAATGGGAATGGGAATGGGAATAGAATAGAATAGGGAATGGGAACAGTACAGAACAGAATAGAATAGAATAGCATAGAATAGAATAGAATAGAATAGAATAGAATAAGGAATGGGAATAGAATAGAATAGAATAGAATAGAATAGAATAGGGAATGGGAATGGGAAAGGTAATGGGAATGGGAATGGGAATGGGAATGGGAATGGGAATGGGAATAGAACAGAACAGAACAGAACAGAACAGAATAGAATAGAATAGGGAATGGGAATAGAATAGAATAGAATAGAATAGAATAGAATAGAACAGAATAGAATAGAATAAGGAATGGGAATAGAATAGAATAGAATAGAATAGAATAGAATAGGGAATGGGAATGGGAATGGGAAAGGGAAAGGGAAAGGGAAAGGGAAATGGAAAAGGAATAGAATAGAATAGAATAGGGAATGGAAATAGAACAGAACACAATAGAATATAAAAGAATAAGGAATGGGAATAGTATAGTATAGTATAGTATAGTATAGTATAGAATAGAATAGAATAGAATAGAATAGAATAGAATAGAATAGAATAGAATAGAATAGGGAATGGTCATAGAACAGAATAGAATAGAATAGAATAGAATAGAATAGAATAGAATAGAGAATGGCAAAGGTAATGGGAATGGGAAAGGTAATGAGAAATGGAAAGATAATGGGAATGGGAACTGAATAGAATAGAATAGAATAGAATAGAATAGAATAGAATAGAATAGAATAGAATATGGAATGGGAATAGAACAGAACACAATAGAATAGAAAAAAATAAGGAATGGGAATACTATAATATAGTATAGTATAGAATAGAATAGAGTAGAATAGAAGAGAAGAGAATAGAATAGAATAGGGAATTGTCATAGAATAGAATAGAATAGAATAGAATAGAATAGAATAGAATAAAATAGGGAATGGGAATAGAATAGAATAGAATAGAATAGAATAATGGGAATGGGAATGGGAATGGGAATGGAAATGGGAATAGAATAGAGGAGAATAGAATAGGGAATGGGAATAGAACAGAACAGAACAGAACAGAACAGAACAGAACAGAATAGAATAGAATAGAATAGAATAGAATAGAATAGAATAGGTATTGGGAATAGAATAGAATAGAATAGAATAGAATAGAATAGAATACAATACAATACAATACAATGCAATACAATACAATACGGAATCGGAATGGGATAGGTAATGGGAATGGGAATGGGAATGGGATGGGAATGCGAATGGGAAAAGAATAGAATAAAATACAATATGGAATGGGAACGGGAACGGGAATGACAATAGAATAGAATAGAATAGAATAGAATAGAATAGAATAGAATAGAATAGAATACAATACAATACGGAATGGGAATGGGATAGGTAATGGGAATGGGAATGGGAATGGGAATGGGAATGGGAAAAGAATAGAATAAAATACAATATGGAATGGGAACGGGAACGGGAATGACAATAGAATAGAATAGAATAGAATAGAATAGAATAGAATAGAATAGAATAGAATAGAATAATGGGAATGGGAATGGGAATGGGAATAGAATAGAATAGGGAATGGGAACAGAACAGAACAGAACAGAACAGAATAGAATAGAATAGAATAGAATAGAATAGAATAATGGGAATGGGAATGGGAATGGGAATAGAATAGAATAGAATAGAGTAGAGTAGAATAGAATAGGGAATGGGAATAGAACAGAACAGAACAGAACAGAATAGAATAGAATAGGGAATGGGAATAGAATAGAATAGAATAGAATAGAATATAGTAGAATAGAATAGGGAATGGGAATAGAATAGAATAGAATAGAATAGAATAGAATAGAATAGAATAGAATAGAATAGAATAGTATAGAATAGAATAGAATGCAATAGGGAAAGGGAATGGGAAAGGTAATGGGAATGGGAAAGGGAAAGGGAAAAGGAAAAGAATAGAATAGAATAGAATAGATTAGAATAGAATAAGGAATGGGAATAGAATAGAATAGAATAGAATAATGGGAATGGAAATGGGAATGGGAATGGGAATAGAATAGAATAAGGAATGGGAATAGAATAGAATAGAATAGAATTGAATAATGGGAATGGGAATGGGAATGCGAATAGAATAGAGTAGAATAAAATAGGGAATGGGAATAGAATAGAACAGAATAGAATAGAATAGAATAGAATAGAATAGAATAGAATAGAATAGAATAGGTAATGGGAATAGAATTGAATAGAATAGAATAGAATAGAATAGAATAGAATAGAATAGAATAGAATAGAATAGAATACAATACAATACAATACAATACGGAATGGGAATGGGAATGGGAATGGGAATGGGCATGGGAATGGGAATGGGAAAAGAATAGAATAGAATAGAATAGAATAGGGAATGGGAATGGGAATGGGAAAGGGAAAGGGAAAGGGAAAGGGAAAGGGAAAGGGAAAAGGAATAGAATAGAATAGAATAGAATAGAATAGAATAGAATAGAATAGAATAGAATAGAATAGAATAGAATAATGGGAATGGGAATGGGAATAGAATAGAATAGAATAGAATAGAATAGAATAGGGAATGGTCATAGAACAGAATAGAATAGAATAGAATAGAATAGAATAGAATAGAGAATGGCAAAGGTAATGGGAATGGGAAAGGTAATGAGAAATGGAAAGATAATGGGAATGGGAACTGAATAGAATAGAATAGAATAGAATAGAATAGAATAGAATAGAATAGAATAGAATAGAATAGAATATGGAATGGGAATAGAACAGAACACAATAGAATAGAAAAGAATAAGGAATGGGAATACTATAATATAGTATAGTATAGAATAGAATAGAATAGAATAGAAGAGAAGAGAAGAGAAGAGAAGAGAAGAGAAGAGAAGAGAAGAGAATAGGGAATTGTCATAGAATAGAATAGAATAGAATAGAATAAAATAGGGAATGGGAATAGAATAGAATAGAATAATGGGAATGGGAATGGGAATGGAAATGGGAATAGAATAGAGTAGAATAGAATAGGGAATGGGAATAGAACAGAACAGAACAGAACAGAACAGAACAGAACAGAATAGAATAGAATAGAATAGAATAGAATAGAATAGAATAGAATAGGTAATGGGAATAGAATAGAATAGAATAGAATAGAATAGAATAGAATACAATACAATACAATACAATACAATACAATACGGAATCGGAATGGGATAGGTAATGGGAATGGGAATGGGAATGGGATGGGAATGCGAATGGGAAAAGAATAGCATAAAATACAATATGGAATGGGAACGGGAACGGGAATGACAATAGAATAGAATAGAATAGAATAGAATAGAATAGAATAGAATAGAATAGAATAGAATAGAATAGGTAATGGGAATAGAATTGAATAGAATAGAATAGAATACAATACAATACAATACAATACAATACAATACAATACGGAATGGGAATGGGATAGGTAATGGGAATGGGAATGGGAATGGGAATGGGAAAAGAATAGAATAAAATACAATATGGAATGGGAACGGGAACGGGAATGACAATAGAATAGAATAGAATAGAATAGAATAGAATAGAATAGAATAGGTAATGGGAATAGAATTGAATAGAATAGAATAGAATAGGGAATTGTCATAGAATAGAATAGAATAGAATAGAATAGAATAGAATAGTGAATGGGAATAGAATAGAATAGAATAATGGGAATGGGAATGGGAATGGAAATGGGAATAGAATAGAGTAGAATAGAATAGGGAATGGGAATAGAACAGAACAGAACAGAACAGAACAGAACAGAACAGAACAGAATAGAATAGAATAGAATAGGTAATGGGAATAGAATTGAATTGAATAGAATAGAATAGAATAGAATAGAATAGAATAGAATAGAATAATGGGAATGGGAATGGGAATGGGAATAGAATAGAATAGGGAATGGGAACAGAACAGAACAGAACAGAACAGAATAGAATAGAATAGAATAGAATAGAATAGAATAATGGGAATGGGAATGGGAATGGGAATGGGAATAGAATAGAATAGGGAATGGGAACAGTACAGAACAGAATAGAATAGAATAGCATAGAATAGAATAGAATAGAATAGAATAGAATAGAATAAGGAATGGGAATAGAATAGAATAGAATAGAATAGAATAGAATAGGGAATGGGAATGGGAAAGGTAATGGGAATGGGAATGGGAATGGGAATGGGAATGGGAATGGGAATAGAACAGAACAGAACAGAACAGAACAGAATAGAATAGAATAGGGAATGGGAATAGAATAGAATAGAATAGAATAGAATAGAATAGAATATAGTAGAATAGAATAGGGAATGGGAATAGAATAGAATAGAATAGAATAGAATAGAATAGAATAGAATAGAATGCAATATGGAAAGGGAAAGGGAAAGGGAATGGGAATGGGAATGGGAAAGGGAAAAGGAAAAGAATAGAATAGAATAGAATAGAATAGAATGGAATAGAATAGAATAGAACAGAATAGAATAGAATAAGGAATGGGAATAGAATAGAATAGAATAGAATAGAATAGGGAATGGGAATGGGAATGGGAAAGGGAAAGGGAAAGGGAAAGGGAAATGGAAAAGGAATAGAATAGAATAGAATAGGGAATGGGAATAGAACAGAACACAATAGAATATAAAAGAATAAGGAATGGGAATAGTATAGTATAGTATAGTATAGTATAGTATAGAATAGAATAGAATAGAATAGAATAGAATAGAATAGAATAGAATAGAATAGGGAATGGTCATAGAACAGAATAGAATAGAATAGAATAGAATAGAATAGAATAGAGAATGGCAAAGGTAATGGGAATGGGAAAGGTAATGAGAAATGGAAAGATAATGGGAATGGGAACTGAATAGAATAGAATAGAATAGAATAGAATAGAATAGAATAGAATAGAATAGAATAGAATAGAATATGGAATGGGAATAGAACAGAACACAATAGAATAGAAAAAAATAAGGAATGGGAATACTATAATATAGTATAGTATAGAATAGAATAGAGTAGAATAGAAGAGAAGAGAATAGAATAGAATAGGGAATTGTCATAGAATAGAATAGAATAGAATAGAATAGAATAGAATAGAATAGAATAAAATAGGGAATGGGAATAGAATAGAATAGAATAGAATAGAATAATGGGAATGGGAATGGGAATGGGAATGGAAATGGGAATAGAATAGAGGAGAATAGAATAGGGAATGGGAATAGAACAGAACAGAACAGAACAGAACAGAACAGAACAGAACAGAACAGAATAGAATAGAATAGAATAGAATAGAATAGAATAGAATAGAATAGGTATTGGGAATAGAATAGAATAGAATAGAATAGAATAGAATACAATACAATACAATACAATACAATACAATACAATACGGAATCGGAATGGGATAGGTAATGGGAATGGGAATGGGAATGGGATGGGAATGCGAATGGGAAAAGAATAGAATAAAATACAATATGGAATGGGAACGGGAACGGGAATGACAATAGAATAGAATAGAATAGAATAGAATAGAATAGAATAGAATAGAATACAATACAATACAATACAATACAATACAATACAATACGGAATGGGAATGGGATAGGTAATGGGAATGGGAATGGGAATGGGAATGGGAAAAGAATAGAATAAAATACAATATGGAATGGGAACGGGAACGGGAATGACAATAGAATAGAATAGAATAGAATAGAATAGAATAGAATAGAATAGAATAGAATAGAATAGAATAGAATAATGGGAATGGGAATGGGAATGGGAATAGAATAGAATAGGGAATGGGAACAGAACAGAACAGAACAGAACAGAATAGAATAGAATAGAATAGAATAGAATAGAATAGAATAGAATAATGGGAATGGGAATGGAAATAGAATAGAATAGAATAGAGTAGAGTAGAATAGAATAGGGAATGGGAATAGAACAGAACAGAACAGAACAGAATAGAATAGAATAGGGAATGGGAATAGAATAGAATAGAATAGAATAGAATATAGTAGAATAGAATAGGGAATGGGAATAGAATAGAATAGAATAGAATAGAATAGAATAGAATAGAATAGTATAGAATAGAATAGAATGCAATAGGGAAAGGTAATGGGAAAGGTAATGGGAATGGGAATGGGAAAGGGAAAAGGAAAAGAATAGAATAGAATAGAATAGAATAGAATAGATTAGAACAGAATAAGGAATGGGAATAGAATAGAATAGAATAGAATAGTGGGAATGGGAATGGGAATGCGAAGAGAATAGAGTAGAATAGAATAGGGAATGGGAATAGAACAGAACAGAACAAAACAGAACAGAACAGAATAGAATAGAATAGAATAGAATAGAATAGAATAGAATAGAATAGGTAATGGGAATAGAATAGAATAGAATAGAATAGAATAGAATAGAATAGAATTGAATAGAATAGAATACAATACAATACAATACAATACAATACAATACAATACAATACAATACAATACAATACAATACAATACAATACGGAATGGGAATTGGAATGGGCATGGGAATGGGAATGGGAATGGGAAAAGAATAGAATAGAATGGAATAAGGAATGGGAATAGAATAGAATAAAATGGAATAGGGAATGGGAATAGGAATGGGAATGGGAATTGGAATGGGAAAGGTAATAGAATAGAATAGAATAGAATAGAATATAGAATGGCAAAGGTAATGGGAATGGGAAGGTAATGAGAAATGGAAAGATAATGGGAATGGGAACTGAATTCAATACAATACAATACAGTACAATAGGGAAAGGGAATGGGAAAGGGAATGGGAATGGGAATGGGAATGGGAATGGGAATGGGAATAGAATATAATAGAATAGAATAGAATAGAATAGAATAGGGAATGGTCATAGAATAGAATAGAATAGAATAGAATAGAATAGAATAGAATAGAATAAGGAATGGGAATAGAATAGAATAGAATAATGGGAATGGGAATGGGAATAGAATAGAGTAGAATAGAATAGGGAATGGGAATAGAATTGAATAGAATAGAATAGAATAGAATAGAATAGAATAGAACAGAATAGAATAGAATAGAATAAGGAATGAGAATAGAATAGAATAGAATAGAATAGAATAGAATAGGGAATGGGAAAGGGAAAGGGAAAGGGAAAGGGAAAGGGAAAGGGAAAGGGAAAGGGAAAGGGAAAGGGAAAGGGAAAGGGAAAGGGAAAAGGAATAGAATAGAATAGAATAGAATAGAATAGAATAGAATAGAATAGAATAATGGGAATGGGAATGGGAATAGAATAGAATAGGGAATGGGAACAGAACAGAACAGAACAGAATAGAATAGAATAGAATAGAATAGAATAGAATAGAATAATGGGAATGGGAATGGGAATGGGAATAGAATAGAATAGAATAGAATAGGGAATGGGAATAGAATAGAATAGAATAGAATAGAATAGAATAGAATAGAATAGAATAGAATAGAATATAGTAGAATGGAATAGGGAATGGGAATAGAATAGAATAGAATAGAACAGAATAGAATAGAATAGAATAGAATGCAATAGGGAAAGGTAATGGGAAAGGTAATGGGAATGGGAATGGGAAAGGGAAAAGGAAAAGAATAGAATAGAATAGAATAGATTAGAATAGAATAAGGAATGGGAATAGTATAGTATAGTATAGTATAGTATAGTATAGAATAGAATAGAATAGAATAGAATAGAATAGAATAGAATAGAATAGAATAGGGAATGGTCATAGAACAGAATAGAATAGAATAGAATAGAATAGAATAGAATAGAATAGAGAATGGCAAAGGTAATGGGAATGGGAAAGGTAATGAGAAATGGAAAGATAATGGGAATGGGAACTGAATAGAATAGAATAGAATAGAATAGAATAGAATAGAATAGAATAGAATAGAATAGAATAGAATATGGAATGGGAATAGAACAGAACACAATAGAATAGAAAAAAATAAGGAATGGGAATACTATAATATAGTATAGTATAGAATAGAATAGAGTAGAATAGAAGAGAAGAGAATAGAATAGAATAGGGAATTGTCATAGAATAGAATAGAATAGAATAGAATAGAATAGAATAGAATAGAATAAAATAGGGAATGGGAATAGAATAGAATAGAATAGAATAGAATAATGGGAATGGGAATGGGAATGGGAATGGAAATGGGAATAGAATAGAGGAGAATAGAATAGGGAATGGGAATAGAACAGAACAGAACAGAACAGAACAGAACAGAACAGAACAGAACAGAATAGAATAGAATAGAATAGAATAGAATAGAATAGAATAGAATAGGTATTGGGAATAGAATAGAATAGAATAGAATAGAATAGAATAGAATACAATACAATACAATACAATACAATACAATACGGAATCGGAATGGGATAGGTAATGGGAATGGGAATGGGAATGGGATGGGAATGCGAATGGGAAAAGAATAGAATAAAATACAATATGGAATGGGAACGGGAACGGGAATGACAATAGAATAGAATAGAATAGAATAGAATAGAATAGAATAGAATAGAATACAATACAATACAATACAATACAATACAATACAATACGGAATGGGAATGGGATAGGTAATGGGAATGGGAATGGGAATGGGAATGGGAAAAGAATAGAATAAAATACAATATGGAATGGGAACGGGAACGGGAATGACAATAGAATAGAATAGAATAGAATAGAATAGAATAGAATAGAATAGAATAGAATAGAATAGAATAGAATAATGGGAATGGGAATGGGAATGGGAATAGAATAGAATAGGGAATGGGAACAGAACAGAACAGAACAGAACAGAATAGAATAGAATAGAATAGAATAGAATAGAATAGAATAGAATAATGGGAATGGGAATGGAAATAGAATAGAATAGAATAGAGTAGAGTAGAATAGAATAGGGAATGGGAATAGAACAGAACAGAACAGAACAGAATAGAATAGAATAGGGAATGGGAATAGAATAGAATAGAATAGAATAGAATATAGTAGAATAGAATAGGGAATGGGAATAGAATAGAATAGAATAGAATAGAATAGAATAGAATAGAATAGTATAGAATAGAATAGAATGCAATAGGGAAAGGTAATGGGAAAGGTAATGGGAATGGGAATGGGAAAGGGAAAAGGAAAAGAATAGAATAGAATAGAATAGAATAGAATAGATTAGAACAGAATAAGGAATGGGAATAGAATAGAATAGAATAGAATAGTGGGAATGGGAATGGGAATGCGAAGAGAATAGAGTAGAATAGAATAGGGAATGGGAATAGAACAGAACAGAACAAAACAGAACAGAACAGAATAGAATAGAATAGAATAGAATAGAATAGAATAGAATAGAATAGGTAATGGGAATAGAATAGAATAGAATAGAATAGAATAGAATAGAATAGAATTGAATAGAATAGAATACAATACAATACAATACAATACAATACAATACAATACAATACAATACAATACAATACAATACAATACAATACGGAATGGGAATTGGAATGGGCATGGGAATGGGAATGGGAATGGGAAAAGAATAGAATAGAATGGAATAAGGAATGGGAATAGAATAGAATAAAATGGAATAGGGAATGGGAATAGGAATGGGAATGGGAATTGGAATGGGAAAGGTAATAGAATAGAATAGAATAGAATAGAATATAGAATGGCAAAGGTAATGGGAATGGGAAGGTAATGAGAAATGGAAAGATAATGGGAATGGGAACTGAATTCAATACAATACAATACAGTACAATAGGGAAAGGGAATGGGAAAGGGAATGGGAATGGGAATGGGAATGGGAATGGGAATGGGAATAGAATATAATAGAATAGAATAGAATAGAATAGAATAGGGAATGGTCATAGAATAGAATAGAATAGAATAGAATAGAATAGAATAGAATAGAATAAGGAATGGGAATAGAATAGAATAGAATAATGGGAATGGGAATGGGAATAGAATAGAGTAGAATAGAATAGGGAATGGGAATAGAATTGAATAGAATAGAATAGAATAGAATAGAATAGAATAGAACAGAATAGAATAGAATAGAATAAGGAATGAGAATAGAATAGAATAGAATAGAATAGAATAGAATAGGGAATGGGAAAGGGAAAGGGAAAGGGAAAGGGAAAGGGAAAGGGAAAGGGAAAGGGAAAGGGAAAGGGAAAGGGAAAGGGAAAGGGAAAGGGAAAGGGAAAAGGAATAGAATAGAATAGAATAGAATAGAATAGAATAGAATAGAATAGAATAATGGGAATGGGAATGGGAATAGAATAGAATAGGGAATGGGAACAGAACAGAACAGAACAGAATAGAATAGAATAGAATAGAATAGAATAGAATAGAATAATGGGAATGGGAATGGGAATGGGAATAGAATAGAATAGAATAGAATAGGGAATGGGAATAGAATAGAATAGAATAGAATAGAATAGAATAGAATAGAATAGAATAGAATAGAATATAGTAGAATGGAATAGGGAATGGGAATAGAATAGAATAGAATAGAACAGAATAGAATAGAATAGAATAGAATGCAATAGGGAAAGGTAATGGGAAAGGTAATGGGAATGGGAATGGGAAAGGGAAAAGGAAAAGAATAGAATAGAATAGAATAGATTAGAATAGAATAAGGAATGGGAATAGTATAGTATAGTATAGTATAGTATAGTATAGAATAGAATAGAATAGAATAGAATAGAATAGAATAGAATAGAATAGAATAGAATAGGGAATGGTCATAGAACAGAATAGAATAGAATAGAATAGAATAGAATAGAATAGAATAGAGAATGGCAAAGGTAATGGGAATGGGAAAGGTAATGAGAAATGGAAAGATAATGGGAATGGGAACTGAATAGAATAGAATAGAATAGAATAGAATAGAATAGAATAGAATAGAATAGAATAGAATAGAATATGGAATGGGAATAGAACAGAACACAATAGAATAGAAAAAAATAAGGAATGGGAATACTATAATATAGTATAGTATAGAATAGAATAGAGTAGAATAGAAGAGAAGAGAATAGAATAGAATAGGGAATTGTCATAGAATAGAATAGAATAGAATAGAATAGAATAGAATAGAATAGAATAGAATAAAATAGGGAATGGGAATAGAATAGAATAGAATAGAATAGAATAATGGGAATGGGAATGGGAATGGGAATGGAAATGGGAATAGAATAGAGGAGAATAGAATAGGGAATGGGAATAGAACAGAACAGAACAGAACAGAACAGAACAGAACAGAACAGAACAGAATAGAATAGAATAGAATAGAATAGAATAGAATAGAATAGAATAGGTATTGGGAATAGAATAGAATAGAATAGAATAGAATAGAATAGAATACAATACAATACAATACAATACAATACAATACGGAATCGGAATGGGATAGGTAATGGGAATGGGAATGGGAATGGGATGGGAATGCGAATGGGAAAAGAATAGAATAAAATACAATATGGAATGGGAACGGGAACGGGAATGACAATAGAATAGAATAGAATAGAATAGAATAGAATAGAATAGAATAGAATAGAATAGAATACAATACAATACAATACAATACAATACGGAATGGGAATGGGATAGGTAATGGGAATGGGAATGGGAATGGGAATGGGAAAAGAATAGAATAAAATACAATATGGAATGGGAACGGGAACGGGAATGACAATAGAATAGAATAGAATAGAATAGAATAGAATAGAATAGAATAGAATAGAATAGAATAGAATAGAATAATGGGAATGGGAATGGGAATGGGAATAGAATAGAATAGGGAATGGGAACAGAACAGAACAGAACAGAACAGAATAGAATAGAATAGAATAGAATAGAATAGAATAGAATAGAATAATGGGAATGGGAATGGAAATAGAATAGAATAGAATAGAGTAGAGTAGAATAGAATAGGGAATGGGAATAGAACAGAACAGAACAGAACAGAATAGAATAGAATAGGGAATGGGAATAGAATAGAATAGAATAGAATAGAATATAGTAGAATAGAATAGGGAATGGGAATAGAATAGAATAGAATAGAATAGAATAGAATAGAATAGAATAGTATAGAATAGAATAGAATGCAATAGGGAAAGGTAATGGGAAAGGTAATGGGAATGGGAATGGGAAAGGGAAAAGGAAAAGAATAGAATAGAATAGAATAGAATAGAATAGATTAGAACAGAATAAGGAATGGGAATAGAATAGAATAGAATAGAATAGTGGGAATGGGAATGGGAATGCGAAGAGAATAGAGTAGAATAGAATAGGGAATGGGAATAGAACAGAACAGAACAAAACAGAACAGAACAGAATAGAATAGAATAGAATAGAATAGAATAGAATAGAATAGAATAGGTAATGGGAATAGAATAGAATAGAATAGAATAGAATAGAATAGAATAGAATTGAATAGAATACAATACAATACAATACAATACAATACAATACAATACAATACAATACAATACAATACAATACAATACAATACAATACGGAATGGGAATTGGAATGGGCATGGGAATGGGAATGGGAATGGGAAAAGAATAGAATAGAATGGAATAAGGAATGGGAATAGAATAGAATAAAATGGAATAGGGAATGGGAATAGGAATGGGAATGGGAATTGGAATGGGAAAGGTAATAGAATAGAATAGAATAGAATAGAATATAGAATGGCAAAGGTAATGGGAATGGGAAGGTAATGAGAAATGGAAAGATAATGGGAATGGGAACTGAATTCAATACAATACAATACAGTACAATAGGGAAAGGGAATGGGAAAGGGAATGGGAATGGGAATGGGAATGGGAATGGGAATGGGAATAGAATATAATAGAATAGAATAGAATAGAATAGAATAGGGAATGGTCATAGAATAGAATAGAATAGAATAGAATAGAATAGAATAGAATAGAATAAGGAATGGGAATAGAATAGAATAGAATAATGGGAATGGGAATGGGAATAGAATAGAGTAGAATAGAATAGGGAATGGGAATAGAATTGAATAGAATAGAATAGAATAGAATAGAATAGAATAGAACAGAATAGAATAGAATAGAATAAGGAATGAGAATAGAATAGAATAGAATAGAATAGAATAGAATAGGGAATGGGAAAGGGAAAGGGAAAGGGAAAGGGAAAGGGAAAGGGAAAGGGAAAGGGAAAGGGAAAGGGAAAGGGAAAGGGAAAGGGAAAGGGAAAGGGAAAAGGAATAGAATAGAATAGAATAGAATAGAATAGAATAGAATAGAATAGAATAGAATAATGGGAATGGGAATGGGAATAGAATAGAATAGGGAATGGGAACAGAACAGAACAGAACAGAATAGAATAGAATAGAATAGAATAGAATAGAATAGAATAATGGGAATGGGAATGGGAATGGGAATAGAATAGAATAGAATAGAATAGGGAATGGGAATAGAATAGAATAGAATAGAATAGAATAGAATAGAATAGAATAGAATAGAATAGAATATAGTAGAATGGAATAGGGAATGGGAATAGAATAGAATAGAATAGAACAGAATAGAATAGAATAGAATAGAATGCAATAGGGAAAGGTAATGGGAAAGGTAATGGGAATGGGAATGGGAAAGGGAAAAGGAAAAGAATAGAATAGAATAGAATAGATTAGAATAGAATAAGGAATGGGAATAGAATAGAATAGAATAATGGGAATGGGAATGGGAATAGAATAGAATAAGGAATGGGAATAGAATAGAATAGAATAGAATAATGGGAATGGGAATGGGAATGCGAATAGAATAGAGTAGAATAGAATAGGGAATGGGAATAGAACAGAACAGAACAGAACAGAACAGAACAGAATAGAATAGAATAGAATAGAATAGAGTAGAATAGGTAATGGGAATAGAATAGAATAGAATAGAATAGAATAGAATAGAATAGAATACAATACAATACAATACAATACAATACAATACAATACAATACAATACAATACGGAATGGGAATGGGAATGGGAATGGGCATGGGAATGGGAATGGGAATGGGAATGGGAATGGGAAAAGAATAGAATAGAATGGAATAAGGAATGGGAATAGAATAGAATAAAATGGAATAGGGAATGGGAATGGGAATAGGAATGGGAATGGGAATTGGAATGGGAAAGGGAAAAGGAAAAGAATAGAATAGAATAGAATAGATTAGAATAGAATAAGGAATGGGAATAGAATAGAATAGAATAATGGGAATGGGAATGGGAATGCGAATAGAATAGAGTAGAATAGAATAGGGAATGGGAATAGAACAGAACAGAACAGAACAGAACAGAACAGAATAGAATAGAATAGAATAGAATAGAATAGAGTAGAGTAGAATAGGTAATGGGAATAGAATAGAATAGAATAGAATAGAATTGAATAGAATAGAATAGAATAGAATAGAATAGAATAGAATAGAATACAATACAATACAATACAATACAATACAATACAATACAATACAATACAATACAATACGGAATGGGAATGGGAATGGGAATGGGCATGGGAATGGGAATGGGAATGGGAATGGGAATGGGAAAAGAATAGAATAGAATGGAATAAGGAATGGGAATAGAATAGAATAAAATGGAATAGGGAATGGGAATGGGAATAGGAATGGGAATGGGAATTGGAATGGGAAAGGGAATAGAATAGAATAGAATAGAATAGAATAGAATAGAATAGAATAGAATAGAATAGAGAATGGCAAAGGTAATGGGAATGGGAAGGTAATGAGAAATGGAAAGAAAATGGGAATGGGAACTGAATTCAATAAAATACAATACAATACAATACAATAGGGAAAGGGAATGGGAAAGGGAATGGGAATGGGAATGGGAATGGGAATGGGAATGGGAATAGAATAGAATAGAATAGAATAGAATAGAATAGAATAAGGAATGGTCATAGAATAGAATAGAATAAAATAGAATAGAATAGAATAGAATAGAATAGAATAAGGAATGGGAATAGAATAGAATAGAATAATGGGAATGGGAATAGAATAGAGTAGAATAGAATAGGGAATGGGAATAGAACAGAACAGAATAGAATAGAATAGAATAGAATAGAATAGAATAGAATAGAATAGGTAATGGGAATAGAATTGAATTGAATTGAATAGAATAGAATAGAATAGAATAGAATAGAATAGAATAGAATAGAACAGAATAGAATATAATAGAATAAGGAATGGGAATAGAATAGAATAGAATAGAATAGAATAGGGAATGGGAATGGGAAAGCGAAAGGGAAAGGGAAAGGGAAAGGGAAAGGGAAAGGGAAAGGGAAAAGGAATAGAATAGAATAGAATAGAATAGAATAGAATAGAATAGAATAGAATAGAATAATGGGAATGGGAATGGGAATAGAATAGAATAGGGAATGGGAACAGAACAGAACAGAATAGAATAGAATAGAATAGAATAGAATAGAATAGAATAGAATAGAATAGAATAGAATAGAATAATGGGAATGGGAATGGGAATAGAATAGAATAGAATAGAATAGAGTAGAATAGAATAGGGAATGGGAATAGAACAGAACAGAACAGAACAGAATAGAATAGAATAGAATAGAATAGAATAGAATAGAATAGAATAGGTAATGGGAATAGAATTGAATTGAATTGAATAGAATAGAAGAGAATAGAATAGAATAGAAGAGAATAGAACAGAATAGAATATAATAGAATAAGGAATGGGAATAGAATAGAATAGAATAGAATAGAATAGAATAGAATAGGGAATGGGAATGGGAAAGCGAAAGGGAAAGGGAAAGGGAAAGGGAAAGGGAAAGGGAAAGGGAAAGGGAAAGGGAAAGGGAAAAGGAATAGAATAGAATAGAATAGAATAGAATAGAATAGAATAGAATAATGGGAATGGGAATGGGAATAGAATAGAATAGAATAGAATAGAGTAGAATAGAATAGGGAATGGGAATAGAACAGAACAGAACAAAACAGAACAGAACAGAATAGAATAGAATAGGGAATGGGAATAGAATAGAATAGAATAGAATAGAATAGAATAGAATAGAATAGAATATAGTAGAATGGAATAGGGAATGGGAATAGAATAGAATACAATAGAACAGAATAGAATAGAATAGAATAGAATGCAATAGGGAAAGGTAATGGGAAAGGTAATGGGAATGGGAATGGGAAAGGGAAAAGGAAAAGAATAGAATAGAATAGAATAGATTAGAATAGAATAAGGAATGGGAATAGAATAGAATAGAATAATGGGAATGGGAATGGGAATGCGAATAGAATAGAGTAGAATAGAATAGGGAATGGGAATAGAACAGAACAGAACAGAACAGAACAGAACAGAATAGAATAGAATAGAATAGAATAGAATAGAATAGAGTAGAATAGGTAATGGGAATAGAATAGAATAGAATAGAATTGAATTGAATAGAATAGAATACAATACAATACAATACAATACAATACAATACAATACAATACAATACGGAATGGGAATGGGAATGGGAATGGGCATGGGAATGGGAATGGGAATGGGAATGGGAAAAGAATAGAATAGAATGGAATAAGGAATGGGAATAGAATAGAATAAAATGGAATAGGGAATGGGAATGGGAATAGGAATGGGAATGGGAATTGGAATGGGAAAGGGAATAGAATAGAATATTATAGAATAGAATAGAATAGAGAATGGCAAAGGTAATGGGAATGGGAAGGTAATGAGAAATGGAAAGATAATGGGAATGGGAACTGAATTCAATACAATACAATACAAGACAATACAATAGGGAAAGGGAATGGGAAAGGGAATGGGAATGGGAATGGGAATGGGAATGGGAATGGGAATGGGAATAGAATAGAATAGAATAGAATAAGGAATGGTCATAGAATAGAATAGAATAGAATAGAATAGAATAGAATAGAATAGGTAATGGGAATAGAATTGAATTGAATTGAATTGAATAGAATAGAATAGAATAGAATAGAATAGAATAGAATAGAACAGAATAGAATATAATAGAATAAGGAATGGGAATAGAATAGAATAGAATAGAATAGAATAGGGAATGGGAATGGGAAAGCGAAAGGGAAAGGGAAAGGGAAAGGGAAAGGGAAAGGAAAAGGGAAAGGGAAAAGGAATAGAATAGAATAGAATAAAATAAAATAGAATAGAATAGAATAGAATAGAATAATGGGAATGGGAATGGGAATAGAATAGAATAGGGAATGGGAACAGAATAGAATAGAATAGAATAGAATAGAATAGAATAGAATAGAATAGAATAGAATAATGGGAATGGGAATGCGAATGCGAATAGAATAGAGTAGAATAGAATAGGGAATGGGAATAGAACAGAACAGAACAGAACAGAATAGAATAGAATAGAATAGAATAGAATAGAATAGAATAGAATAGAATAATGGGAATGGGAATGCGAATAGAATAGAGTAGAATAGATTAGGGAATGGGAATAGAACAGAACAGAACAGAACAGAACAGAACAGAACAGAACAGAATAGAATAGAATAGAATAGAACAGAATAGAATAGAATAGAATAGGTAATGGGAATAGAATAGAATAGAATAGAATAGAATAGAATAGATTTGAATAGAATAGAATAGAATAGAATACAATACAATACAATACAATAAAATACAATACAATACAATACAATACGGAATGGGAATGGGAATGGGCATGGGAATGGGAATGGGAATGGGAAAAGAATAGAATAGAATGGAATAAGGAATGGCAATAGAATAGAATAAAATGGAATAGGGAATGGGAATGGGAATAGGAATGGGAATGGGAATTGGAATGGGAAAGGGAATAGAATAGAATAGAATAGAATAGAATAGAATAGAATAGAGAATGGCAAAGGTAATGGGAATGGGAAGGTAATGAGAAATGGAAAGATAATGGGAATGGGAACTGAATTCAATACAATACAATACAATACAATAGGGAAAGGGAATGGGAAAGGGAATGGGAATGGGAATGGGAATGGGAATGGGAATGGTCATAGAATAGAATAGAATAGAATAGAATAGGGAATGGTCATAGAATAGAATAGAATAGAATAGAATAGAATAGAATAGAATAGAATAAGGAATGGGAATAGAATAGAATAGAATAGAATAGAATAGATTTGAATAGAATAGAATAGAATAGAATACAATACAATACAATACAATACAATACAATACAATACAATACGGAATGTGAATGGGAATGGGCATGGGAATGGGAATGGGAAAAGAATAGAATAGAATGGAATAAGGAATGGGAATAGAATAGAATAAAATGGAATAGGGAATGGGAATGGGAATAGGAATGGGAATGGGAACTGAATTCAATACAATACAATACAATACAATAGGGAAAGGGAATGGGAAAGGGAATGGGAATGGGAATGGGAATGGGAATGGGAATGGTCATAGAATAGAATAGAATAGAATAGAATAGGGAATGGTCATAGAATAGAATAGAATAGAATAGAATAGAATAGAATAGAATAGAATAAGGAATGGGAATAGAATAGAATAGAATAATGGGAATGGGAATGGGAATAGAATAGAGTAGAATAGAATAGGGAATGGGAATAGAACAGAACAGAACAGAACAGAACAGAACAGAATAGAATAGAATAGAATAGGTAATGGGAATAGAATTGAATAGAATAGAATAGAATAGAATAGAATAGAATAGAATAGAACAGAATAGAATATAATAGAATAAGGAATGGGAATAGAATAGAATAGAATAGAATAGAATAGGGAGTGGGAATGGGAAAGGGAAAGGGAAAGGGAAAGGGAAAGGGAAAGGGAAAGGGAAAGGGAAAAGGAATAGAATAGAACAGAACAGAACAGAACAGAACAGAACAGAACAGAACAGAATAGAATAGAATAGAATAGAATAGAATAGAATAGAATAATGGGAATGGGAATGGGAATGGGAATGGGAATGGGAATAGAATAGAATAGAATAGAATGAGTAGAATAGAATAAGGAATGGGAATAGAATAGAATAGAAGAGAATAGAATAGAATAGAATAGAATAGAATGCAATAGGGAAAGGGAATGGGAAAGGGAATGGGAATGGGAATGGGAAAGGGAAAAGGAAAAGAATAGAATAGAATAGATTAGAATAGAATAAGGAATGGGAATAGAATAGAATAGAATAATGGGAATGGGAATACGAATGGGAATAGAATAGAATAAGGAATGGGAATAGAATAGAATAGAATAGAATGGAATAGAATAGTGGGAATGGGAATAGAATAGAATAGAATAGAATAGAATAGAATAGAATAGAATAGGGAATGGGAATAGAACAGAACAGAACAGAATAGAATAGAATAGAATAGAATAGAATAGAATAGAATAGAATAGAATAGAATAATGGGAATGGGAATGGGAATGGGAATAGAATAGAATAGGGAATGGGAACAGAACAGAACAGAACAGAATAGAATAGAATAGAATAGAATAGAATAGGGAATGGGAACAGAACAGAACAGAACAGAATAGAATAGAATAGAATAGAATGGAATAGAATAGTGGGAATGGGAATAGAATAGAATAGAATAGAATAGAATAGAATAGGGAATGGGAATAGAACAGAACAGAACAGAATAGAATAGAATAGAATAGAATAGAATAGAATAGAATAGAATAGAATAGAATAGAATAGAATAGAATAGAATAATGGGAATGGGAATGGGAATGGGAATAGAATAGAATAGGGAATGGGAACAGAACAGAACAGAACAGAATAGAATAGAATAGAATAGAATAGAATAGAATAGGGAATGGGAATAGAATAGAATAGAATAGAATAGAATAGAATAGAATAGAATAGAATAGAATAATGGGAATGGGAATGGGAATGGGAATGGGAATGGGAATAGAATAGAATAGAATAGAATGAGTAGAATAGAATAAGGAATGGGAATAGAATAGAATAGAAGAGAATAGAATAGAATAGAATAGAATAGAATGCAATAGGGAAAGGGAATGGGAAAGGGAATGGGAATGGGAATGGGAAAGGGAAAAGGAAAAGAATAGAATAGAATAGATTAGAATAGAATAAGGAATGGGAATAGAATAGAATAGAATAATGGGAATGGGAATACGAATGGGAATAGAATAGAATAAGGAATGGGAATAGAATAGAATAGAATAGAATGGAATAGAATAGTGGGAATGGGAATAGAATAGAATAGAATAGAATAGAATAGAATAGAATAGGGAATGGGAATAGAACAGAACAGAACAGAATAGAATAGAATAGAATAGAATAGAATAGAATAGAATAGAATAGAATAGAATAATGGGAATGGGAATGGGAATGGGAATAGAATAGAATAGGGAATGGGAACAGAACAGAACAGAACAGAATAGAATAGAATAGAATAGAATAGAATAGGGAATGGGAACAGAACAGAACAGAACAGAATAGAATAGAATAGAATAGAATGGAATAGAATAGTGGGAATGGGAATAGAATAGAATAGAATAGAATAGAATAGAATAGAATAGAATAGGGAATGGGAATAGAACAGAACAGAATAGAATAGAATAGAATAGAATAGAATAGAATAGAATAGAATAGAATAGAATAATGGGAATGGGAATGGGAATGGGAATAGAATAGAATAGGGAATGGGAACAGAACAGAACAGAACAGAATAGAATAGAATAGAATAGAATAGAATAGAATAGGGAATGGGAATAGAATAGAATAGAATAGAATAGAATAGAATAGAATAGAATGCAATAGGGAAAGGTAATGGGAAAGGTAATGGGAATGGGAATGGGAAAGGGAAAAGGAAAAGAATAGAATAGAATAGAATAGATTAGAATAGAATAAGGAATGGGAATAGAATAGAATAGAATAATGGGAATGGGAATGGGAATAGAATAGAATAAGGAATCGGAATAGAATAGAATAGAATAGAATAATGGGAATGGGAATGGGAATGCGAATAGAATAGAGTAGAATAGAATAGGGAATGGGAATAGAACAGAACAGAACAGAACAGAATAGAATAGAATAGAATAGAATAGAATAGAATAGAATAGAATAGAATAGAATAGGTAATGGGAATAGAATAGAATAGAATAGAATAGAATAGAATAGAATAGAATTGAATAGAATAGAATAGAATACAATACAATACAATACAATACAATACAATACAATACAATACAATACAATACAATACGGAATGTGAATGGGAATGGGCATGGGAATGGGAATGGGAAAAGAATAGAATAGAATGGAATAAGGAATGGGAATAGAATAGAATAAAATGGAATAGGGAATGGGAATGGGAATAGGAATGGGAATGGGAATTGGAATGGGAAAGGGAATAGAATAGAATAGAATAGAATAGAATAGAATAGAATAGAATAGAATAGAGAATGGCAAAGGTAATGGGAATGGGAAGGTAATGAGAAATGGAAAGATAATGGGAATGGGAACTGAATTCAATACAATACAATACAATACAATAGGGAAAGGGAATGGGAATGGGAAAGGGAATGGGAATGGGAATGGGAATGGGAATAGAATAGAATAGAATAGAATAGAATAGAATAGAATAGAATAGGGAATGGTCATAGAATAGAATAGAATAGAATAGAATAGAATAGAATAGAATAGAATACAATACAATACAATACAATACAATACAATACAATACAATACAATACAATAGGGAAAGGGAATGGGAAAGGGAATGGGAATAGGAATGGGAATGGGAATGGGAATAGAATAGAATAGAATAGAATAGAATAGGGAATGGTCATAGAATAGAATAGAATAGAATAGAATAGAATAGAATAGAATAGAATAAGGAATGGGAATAGAATAGAATAGAATAATGGGAATGGGAATGGGAATAGAATAGAACAGAACAGAACAGAACAGAACAGAATAGAATAGAATAGGTAATGGGAATAGAATTGAATAGAATAGAATAGAATAGAATAGAATAGAACAGAATAAGGAATGGGAATAGAATAGAATAGAATAGAATAGAATAGAATAGAATAGAATAGCGAATGGGAATGGGAAAGGGAAAGGGAAAGGGAAAGGGAAAGGGAAAGGGAAAGGGAAAGGGAAAGGGAAAAGGAATAGAATAGAACAGAACAGAACAGAACAGAACAGAACAGAACAGAATAGAATAGAATAGAATAGAATAGAATAGAATAGAATAGAATAATGGGAATGGGAATGGGAATAGAATAGAATAGAATAGAATGAGTAGAATAGAATAGGGAATGAGAATAGAACAGAACAGAATAGAATAGAATAGAATAGAATAGAATAGAATAGAATAGAATAGAATAGAATAGAATAATGGGAATGGGAATAGGAATGGGAATAGAATAGAATAGAAGAGAATAGAATAGAATAGAATAGAATAGAATGCAATAGGGAAAGGGAATGGGAAAGGGAATGGGAATGGGAATGGGAAAGGGAAAAGGAAAAGAATAGAATAGAATAGAATAGATTAGAATAGAATAAGGAATGGGAATAGAATAGAATAGAATAATGGGAATGGGAATACGAATGGGAATAGAATAGAATAAGGAATGGGAATAGAATAGAATAGAATAGAATAGAATGGAATAGAATAGTGGGAATGGGAATAGAATAGAATAGAATAGAATAGAATAGAATAGAATAGAATAGAATAGAATAGAATAGGGAATGGGAATAGAACAGAACAGAATAGAATAGAATAGAATAGAATAGAATAGAATAGAATAGAATAGAATAGAATAGAATAGAATAATGGGAATGGGAATGGGAATGGGAATAGAATAGAATAGGGAATGGGAACAGAACAGAACAGAATAGAATAGAATAGAATAGAATAGAATAGAATAGAATAGGGAATGGGAATAGAATAGAAGAGAATAGAATAGAATAGAATAGAATAGAATAGAATAGAATAGAATGCAATAGGGAAAGGTAATGGGAAAGGTAATGGGAATGGGTATGGGAAAGGGAAAAGGAAAAGAATAGAATAGAATAGAATAGATTAGAATAGAATAGAATAAGGAATGGGAATAGAATAGAATAGAATAATGGGAATGGGAATGGGAATAGAATAGAATAAGGAATCGGAATAGAATAGAATAGAATAGAATAATGGGAATGGGAATGGGAATGCGAATAGAATAGAGTAGAATAGAATAGGGAATGGGAATAGAACAGAACAGAACAGAACAGAACAGAACAGAACAGAATAGAATAGAATAGAATAGAATAGAATAGTATAGAATAGAATAGGTAATGGGAATAGAATAGAATAGAATAGAATAGAATAGAATAGAATAGAATTGAATACAATACAATACAATACAATACAATACAATACAATACAATACAATACGGAATGTGAATGGGAATGGGCATGGGAATGGGAATGGGAAAAGAATAGAATAGAATGGAATAAGGAATGGGAATGGGAATAGGAATGGGAATGGGAATGGGAATTGGAATGGGAAAGGGAATAGAATAGAATAGAATAGAATAGAATAGAATAGAATAGAGAATGGCAAAGGTAATGGGAATGGGAAGGTAATGAGAAATGGAAAGATAATGGGAATGGGAACTGAATAGAATAGAATAGAATAGAATAGGGAATGGTAATAGAATAGAATAGAATAGAATAGAATAGAATAGAATAGAATAGAATAGAATAGAATAGAATAAGGAATGGGAATAGAATAGAATAGAATAATGGGAATGGGAATGGGAATAGAATAGAGTAGAATAGAATAGGGAATGGGAATAGAACAGAACAGAACAGAACAGAACAGAACAGAACAGAACAGAATAGAATAGAATAGAATAGAATAGAATAGAATAGAATAGGTAATGGGAATAGAATAGAATAGAATAGAATAGAATAGAATAGAATAGAACAGAATAGAATATAATAGAATAAGGAATGGGAATAGAATAGAATAGAATAGAATAGAATAGAATAGAATAGGGAAAGGGAATGGGAAAGGGAAAGGGAAAGGGAAAGGGAAAGGGAAAGGGAAAGGGAAAGGGAAAAGGAATAGAACAGAACAGAACAGAATAGAATAGAATAGAATAGAATAGAATAGAATAATGGGAATGGGAATGGGAATGGGAATAGAATAGAATAGGGAATGGGAACAGAATAGAATAGAATAGAATAGAATAGAATAGAATAGAATAGAATAGAATAGAATAGAATAGAATAATGGGAATGGGAATGGGAATGGGAATGGGAATAGAATAGAATAGAATAGAATAGAATAGAATAGAGTAGAGTAGAATAGAATAGGGAATGGGAATAGAACAGAACAGAACAGAACAGAATAGAATAGAATAGGGAATGGGAATAGAATAGAATAGAATAGAATAGAATAGAATAGAATAGAATAGAATATAGTAGAATAGAATAGGGAATGGGAATAGAATAGAATAGAATAGAATAGAATAGAATAGAATAGAATGCAATAGGGAAAGGTAATGGGAAAGGTAATGGGAATGGGAATGGGAAAGGGAAAAGGAAAAGAATAGAATAGAATAGAATAGATTAGAATAGAATAAGGAATGGGAATAGAATAGAATAGAATAATGGGAATGGGAATGGGAATGGGACTAGAATAGAATAAGGAATGGGAATAGAATAGAATAGAATAGAATAATGGGAATGGGAATGGGAATGCGAATAGAATAGAGTAGAATAGAATAGGGAATGGGAATAGAACAGAACAGAACAGAATAGAATAGAATAGAATAGAATAGAATAGAATAGAATAGAATAGAATAGAATAGGTAATGGGAATAGAATAGAATAGAATAGAATAGAATAGAATAGAATAGAATAGAATAGAATACAATACAATACAATACAATACAATACGGAATGGGAATGGGAATGGGAATGGGCATGGGAATGGGAATGGGAAAAGAATAGAATAGAATGGAATAAGGAATGGGAATAGAATAGAATAAGGAATGGGAATAGAATAGAATAGAATAGAATAATGGGAATGGGAATGGGAATGCGAATAGAATAGAGTAGAATAGAATAGGGAATGGTCATAGAATAGAATAGAATAGAATAGAATAGAATAGAATAGAATAGAATAAGGAATGGGAATAGAATAGAATAGAATAATGGGAATGGGAATGGGAATAGAATAGAGTAGAATAGAATAGGGAATGGGAATAGAACAGAACAGAACAGAACAGAACAGAATAGAATAGAATAGAATAGAATAGAATAGAATAGAATAGAATAGAATAGGTAATGGGAATAGAATTGAATTGAATTGAATAGAATAGAATAGAATAGAATAGAATAGAATAGAACAGAATAGAATATAATAGAATAAGGAATGGGAATAGAATAGAATAGAATAGAATAGAATAGAATAGGGAATGGGAAAGGGAAAGGGAAAGGGAAAGGGAAAGGGAAAGGGAAAGGGAAAGGGAAAGGGAAAGGGAAAAGGAATAGAACAGAACAGAACAGAAGAGAAGAGAAGAGAAGAGAAGAGAAGAGAAGAGAAGAGAATAGAATAGAATAGAATAGAATAGAATAGAATAGAATAGAATAATGGGAATGGGAATGGGAATGGGAATGGGAATGGGAATAGAATAGAATAGAATAGAATGAGTAGAATAGAATAGGGAATGAGAATAGAACAGAACAGAACAGAATAGAATAGAATAAGGAATGGGAATAGAATAGAATAGAATAGAATAGAATAGAATAGAATAGAATAGAATGCAATAGGGAAAGGGAATGGGAAAGGGAATGGGAATGGGAATGGGAATGGGAATAGAATAGAATAGGGAATGGGAACAGAACAGAACAGAATAGAATAGAATAGAATAGAATAGAATAGAATAGAATAGAATAGGGAATGGGAATAGAATAGAATAGAATAGAATAGAATAGAATAGAATAGAATAGAATGCAATAGGGAAAGGTAATGGGAAAGGTAATGGGAATGGGAATGGGAAAGGGAAAAGGAAAAGAATAGAATAGATTAGAATAGATTAGAATAGAATAGGGAATGGGAATAGAATAGAATAGAATAATGGGAATGGGAATGGGAATAGAATAGAATAAGGAATCGGAATAGAATAGAATAGAAAAGAATAATGGGAATGGGAATGGGAATGCGAATAGAATAGAGTAGAATAGAATAGGGAATGGGAATAGAACAGAACAGAACAGAACAGAATAGAATAGAATAGAATAGAATAGGTAATGGGAATAGAATAGAATAGAATAGAATAGAATAGAATAGAATAGAATTGAATACAATACAATACAATACAATACAATACAATACAATACAATACAATACAATACAATACGGAATGTGAATGGGAATGGGCATGGGAATGGGAATGGGAAAAGAATAGAATAGAATGGAATAAGGAATGGGAATAGAATAGAATAAAATGGAATAGGGAATGGGAATGGGAATAGGAATGGGAATGGGAATTGGAATGGGAAAGGGAATAGAATAGAATAGAATAGAATAGAATAGAATAGAGAATGGCAAAGGTAATGGGAATGGGAAGGTAATGAGAAATGGAAAGATAATGGGAATGGGAACTGAATTCAATACAATACAATACAATACAATAGGGAAAGGGAATGGGAAAGGGAATGGGAATGGGAATGGGAATGGGAATGGGAATGGTCATAGAATAGAATAGAATAGAATAGAATAGAATAGAATAGAATAAGGAATGGGAATAGAATAGAATAGAATAATGGGAATGGGAATGGGAATAGAATAGAGTAGAATAGAATAGGGAATGGGAATAGAACAGAACAGAACAGAACAGAACAGAACAGAATAGAATAGAATAGAATAGAATAGGTAATGGGAATAGAATTGAATTGAATAGAATAGAATAGAATAGAATAGAATAGAATAGAATAGAACAGAATAGAATATAATAGAATAAGGAATGGGAATAGAATAGAATAGAATAGAA
The DNA here is from genome assembly GCA_022577455.1 of Arizona elegans. Taxonomy (NCBI): domain Eukaryota; kingdom Metazoa; phylum Chordata; class Lepidosauria; order Squamata; family Colubridae; genus Arizona; species Arizona elegans. The sequence continues at coordinate 13,555,730 of JAKOOJ010000019.1, read as the reverse complement.
TAGAATAGAATAGGGAATGGGAAAGGGAAAGGGAAAGGGAAAGGGAAAGGGAAAGGGAAAGGGAAAGGGAAAAGGAATAGAACAGAACAGAACAGAACAGAACAGAACAGAACAGAACAGAACAGAATAGAATAGAATAGAATAGAATAGAATAGAATAGAATAGAATAGAATAATGGGAATGGGAATGGGAATGGGAATGGGAATAGAATAGAATAGAATAGAATGAGTAGAATAGAATAGGGAATGAGAATAGAACAGAACAGAACAGAATAGAATAGAATAAGGAATGGGAATAGAATAGAATAGAAGAGAAGAGAATAGAATAGAATAGAATAGAATAGAATGCAATAGGGAAAGGGAATGGGAAAGGGAATGGGAAAGGGAATGGGAATGGGAATGGTAAAGGGAAAAGGAAAAGAATAGAATAGAATAGAATAGATTAGAATAGAATAAGGAATGGGAATAGAATAGAATAGAATAATGGGAATGGGAATGGGAATAGAATAGAATAAGGAATGGGAATAGAATAGAATAGAATAGAATAGAATAGAATAGAATAGAATAGAATAGAATAGAATGGAATAGAATAGTGGGAATGGGAATAGAATAGAATAGAATAGAATAGGGAATGGGAATAGAACAGAATAGAATAGAATAGAATAGAATAGAATAGAATAGAATAGAATAGAATAGAATAGAATAATGGGAATGGGAATGGGAATGGGAATAGAATAGGGAATGGGAACAGAACAGAACAGAACAGAATAGAATAGAATAGAATAGAATAGAATAGAATAGAATAATGGGAATGGGAAAGGGAATGGGAATGGGAATAGAATAGAATAGAATAGAATAGAATAGAATAGAATAGAATAGAGTAGAATAGAATAGGGAATGGGAATAGAACAGAACAGAACAGAACAGAATAGAATAGAATAGGGAATGGGAATAGAATAGAATAGAATAGAATAGAATAGAATAGAATAGAATAGAATAGAATAGAATAGAATATAGTAGAATGGAATAGGGAATGGGAATAGAATAGAATAGAATAGATTACAATAGAATAGAATAGAATAGAATAGAATAGAATAGAATAGAATAGAATAGAATAGAATAGAATAGAATGCAATAGGGAAAGGTAATGGGAAAGGTAATGGGAATGGGAATGGGAAAAGGAAAAGGAAAAGAATAGAATAGAATAGAATAGATTAGAATAGAATAAGGAATGGGAATAGAATAGAATAGAATAATGGGAATGGGAATGGGAATAGAATAGAATAAGGAATCGGAATAGAATAGAATAGAATAGAATAATGGGAATGGGAATGGGAATGCGAATAGAATAGAGTAGAATAGAATAGGGAATGGGAATAGAACAGAACAGAACAGAACAGAATAGAATAGAATAGAATAGAATAGAATAGAATAGGTAATGGGAATAGAATAGAATAGAATAGAATAGAATAGAATAGAATAGAATAGAATTGAATAGAATAGAATAGAATACAATACAATACAATACAACACAATACAATACAATACGGAATGGGAATGGGAATGGGCATGGGAATGGGAATGGGAATGGGAAAAGAATAGAATAGAATGGAATAAGGAATGGCAATAGAATAGAATAAAATGGAATAGGGAATGGGAATGGGAATAGGAATGGGAATGGGAATTGGAATGGGAAAGGGAATAGAATAGAATAGAATAGAATAGAATAGAATAGAATAGAATAGAGAATGGCAAAGGTAATGGGAATGGGAAGGTAATGAGAAATGGAAAGATAATGGGAATGGGAACTGAATTCAATACAATACAATACAATACAATAGGGAAAGGGAATGGGAAAGGGAATGGGAATGGGAATGCGAATGGGAATGGGAATGGTCATAGAATAGAATAGAATAGAATAGAATAGAATAGAATAGAATAAGGAATGGGAATAGAATAGAATAGAATAATGGGAATGGGAATGGGAATAGAATAGAGTAGAATAGAATAGGGAATGGGAATAGAACAGAACAGAACAGAACAGAACAGAATAGAAAAGAATAGAATAGAATAGGTAATGGGAATAGAATTGAATTGAACAGAATAGAATAGAATAGAATAGAATAGAATAGAACAGAATAGAATAGAATAGAATAAGGAATGGGAATAGAATAGAATAGAATAGAATAGAATAGAATAGAATACAATAGGGAATGGGAAAGGGAAAGGGAAAGGGAAAGGGAAAGGGAAAGGGAAAGGGAAAGGGAAAGGGAAAGGGAAAAGGAATAGAATAGAACAGAACAGAACAGAACAGAACAGAATAGAATAGAATAGAATAGAATAGAATAATGGGAATGGGAAAGGGAATGGGAATGGGAATGGGAATAGAACAGAACAGAACAGAACAGAATAGAAAAGAATAGAATAGAATAGGTAATGGGAATAGAATTGAATTGAATTGAATAGAATAGAATAGAATAGAATAGAATAGAATAGAATAGAACAGAATAGAATATAATAGAATAAGGAATGGGAATAGAATAGAATAGAATAGAATAGGGAATGGGAATGGGAAAGGGAAAGGGAAAGGGAAAGGGAAAGGGAAAGGGAAAGGGAAAGGGAAAAGGAATAGAATAGAACAGAACAGAACAGAACAGAACAGAACAGAACAGAACAGAATAGAATAGAATAGAATAGAATAGAATAGAATAGAATAGAATAGAATAATGGGAATGGGAATGGGAATGGGAATGGGAATGGGAATAGAATAGAATAGAATAGAATGAGTAGAATAGAATAGAATGCAATAGGGAAAGGTAATGGGAAAGGTAATGGGAATGGGAATGGGAAAGGGAATGGGAAAAGAATAGAATAAAATACAATATGGAATGGGAACGGGAACGGGAATGACAATAGAATAGAATAGAATAGAATAGAATAGAATAGAATAGAATAGAATAGAATAGAATAATGGGAATGTGAATGGGAATGGGCATAGAATAGAATAGGGAATGGGAACAGAACAGAACAGAACAGAACAGAATAGAATAGAATAGAATAGAATAGAATAATGGGAATGGGAATGGGAATGGGAATGGGAATAGAATAGAATAGAATAGAATAGAGTAGAGTAGAATAGAATAGGGAATGGGAATAGAACAGAACAGAACAGAACAGAATAGAATAGAATAGGGAATGGGAATAGAATAGAATAGAATAGAATAGAATAGAATAGAATAGAATAGAATAGAATAGAATATAGTAGAATAGAATAGGGAATGGGAATAGAATAGAATAGAATAGAATAGAATAGAATAGAATAGAATAGAATAGAATAGAATAGAATAGAATGCAATAGGGAAAGGGAATGGGAAAGGTAATGGGAATGGGAATGGGAAAGGGAAAAGGAAAAGAATAGAATAGAATAGAATAGATTAGAATAGAATAAGGAATGGGAATAGAATAGAATAGAATAGAATAATGGGAATGGGAATGGGAATGGGAATAGAATAGAATAAGGAATGGGAATAGAATAGAATAGAATAGAATTGAATAATGGGAATGGGAATGGGAATGCGAATAGAATAGAGTAGAATAGAATAGGGAATGGGAATAGAACAGAACAGAACAGAATAGAATAGAATAGAATAGAATAGAATAGAATAGAATAGAATAGGTAATGGGAATAGAATAGAATAGAATAGAATTGAATAGAATAGAATAGAATAGAATAGAATAGAATAGAATAGAATAGAATAGAATAGAATACAATACAATACAATACAATACAATACGGAATGGGAATGGGAATGGGAATGGGCATGGGAATGGGAATGGGAATGGGAAAAGAATAGAATAGAATAGAATAGAATAGGGAATGGGAATGGGAAAGGGAAAGGGAAAGGGAAAGGGAAAGGGAAAGGGAAAGGGAAAAGGAATAGAATAGAATAGAATAGAATAGAATAGAATAGAATAGAATAGAATAGAATAGAATAATGGGAATGGGAATGGGAATAGAATAGAATAGGGAATGGGAACAGAATAGAATAGAATAGAATAGAATAGAATAGAATAGAATAGAATAATGGGAATGGGAATGGGAATGGGAATGGGAATAGAATAGAATAGAATAGAAGAGAGTAGAATAGAATAGGGAATGGGAATAGAACAGAACAGAACAGAACAGAATAGAATAGAATAGAATAGGGAATGGGAATAGAATAGAATAGAATAGAATAGAATAGAATAGAATAGAATAGAATAGAATATAGTAGAATGGAATAGGGAATGGGAATAGAATAGAATAGAATAGAATAGAATAGAATAGAATACAATACAATACAATACAATACAATACAATACAATACAATACAATACAATACAATACAATACGGAATGGGAATGGGAATGGGCATGGGAATGGGAATGGGAAAAGAATAGAATAGAATGGAATAAGGAATGGGAATAGAATAGAATAAAATGGAATAGGGAATGGGAATGGGAATGGGAATGGGAATAGAATAGAATAGAATAGAATAGAATAGAATAGAATAGGGAATGGGAATGGGAAAGCGAAAGGGAAAGGGAAAGGGAAAGGGAAAGGGAAAGGGAAAGGGAAAAGGAATAAAATAGAATAGAATAGAATAGAATAGAATAGAATAGAATAGAATAGAATAGAATAGAATAGAATAGAATAGAATAGAATAATGGGAATGGGAATGGGAATAGAATAGAATAGGGAATGGAAACAGAACAGAATAGAATAGAATAGAATAGAATAGAATAGAATAGAATAGAATAGAATAGAATAGAATAGAATAGAATAATGGGAATGGGAATGGGAAAGGGAAAAGGAAAAGAATAGAATAGAATAGAATAGAATAGGTAATGGGAATAGAATAGAATAGAATAGAATAGAATAGAATAGAATAGAATAGAATTGAATAGAATACAATACAATACAATACAATACAATACGGAATGGGAATTGGAATGGGCATGGGAATGGGAATGGGAATGGGAATGGGAAAAGAATAGAATAGAATGGAATAAGGAATGGGAATAGAATAGAATAAAATGGAATAGGGAATGGGAATGGGAATAGGAATGGGAATGGGAATGGGAATTGGAATGGGAAAGGGAATAGAATAGAATAGAATAGAATAGAATAGAGAATGGCAAAGGTAATGGGAATGGGAAGGTAATGAGAAATGGAAAGATAATGGGAATGGGAACTGAATTCAATACAATACAATACAATACAATAGGGAAAGGGAATGGGAATGGGAAAGGGAATGGGAATGGGAATGGGAATGGGAATGGGAATGGGAATAGAATAGAATAGAATAGAATAGAATAGAATAGAATAGAATATAGTAGAATGGAATAGGGAATGGGAATAGAATAGAATAGAATAGAATAGAATAGAATAGAATAGAATAGAATACAATACAATACAATACAATACAATACAATACAATACAATACAATACGGAATGGGAATGGGAATGGGCATGGGAATGGGAATGGGAAAAGAATAGAATAGAATGGAATAAGGAATGGGAATAGAATAGAATAAAATGGAATAGGGAATGGGAATGGGAATGGGAATGGGAATAGAATAGAATAGAATAGAATAGAATAGAATAGAATAGGGAATGGGAATGGGAAAGCGAAAGGGAAAGGGAAAGGGAAAGGGAAAGGGAAAGGGAAAGGGAAAAGGAATAAAATAGAATAGAATAGAATAGAATAGAATAGAATAGAATAGAATAGAATAGAATAGAATAATGGGAATGGGAATGGGAATAGAATAGAATAGGGAATGGAAACAGAACAGAATAGAATAGAATAGAATAGAATAGAATAGAATAGAATAGAATAGAATAGAATAATGGGAATGGGAATGGGAAAGGGAAAAGGAAAAGAATAGAATAGAATAGAATAGATTAGAATAGAATAAGGAATGGAAATAGAATAGAATAGAATAGAATAGTGGGAATGGGAATGGGAATGCGAAGAGAATAGAGTAGAATAGAATAGGGAATGGGAATAGAACAGAATAGAACAAAACAGAACAGAACATAATAGAATAGAATAGAATAGAATAGAATAGAATAGAATAGGTAATGGGAATAGAATAGAATAGAATAGAATAGAATAGAATAGAATAGAATAGAATTGAATAGAATACAATACAATACAATACAATACAATACGGAATGGGAATTGGAATGGGCATGGGAATGGGAATGGGAATGGGAATGGGAAAAGAATAGAATAGAATGGAATAAGGAATGGGAATAGAATAGAATAAAATGGAATAGGGAATGGGAATGGGAATAGGAATGGGAATGGGAATGGGAATTGGAATGGGAAAGGGAATAGAATAGAATAGAATAGAATAGAATAGAGAATGGCAAAGGTAATGGGAATGGGAAGGTAATGAGAAATGGAAAGATAATGGGAATGGGAACTGAATTCAATACAATACAATACAATACAATAGGGAAAGGGAATGGGAATGGGAAAGGGAATGGGAATGGGAATGGGAATGGGAATGGGAATGGGAATAGAATAGAATAGAATAGAATAGAATAGAATAGGGAATGGTCATAGAATAGAATAGAATAGAATAGAATAGAATAGAATAAGGAATGGGAATAGAATAGAATAGAATAATGGGAATGGGAATGGGAATAGAATAGAGTAGAATAGAATAGGTAATGGGAATAGAATTGAATTGAATTGAATAGAATAGAATAGAATAGAATAGAATAGAATAGAACAGAATAGAATAGAATAGAATAAGGAATGGGAATAGAATAGAATAGAATAGAATAGAATAGAATAGAATAGGGAATGGGAATGGGAATGGGAAAGGGAAAGGGAAAGGGAAAGGGAAAGGGAAAGGGAAAGGGAAAGGGAAAGGGAAAGGGAAAGGGAAAGGGAAAGGGAAAAGGAATAGAATAGAATAGAATAGAATAGAATAGAATAGAATAGAATAGAATAGAATAGAATAATGGGAATGGGAATGGGAATAGAATAGAATAGGGAATGGGAACAGAACAGAATAGAATAGAATAGAATAGAATAGAATAGAATAGAATAGAATAGAATAGAATAATGGGAATGGGAATGGGAATGGGAATGGGAATAGAATAGAATAGAATAGAATAGAGTAGAATAGAATAGGGAATGGGAATAGAACAGAACAGAACAGAACAGAACAGAATAGAATAGAATAGAATAGGGAATGGGAATAGAATAGAATAGAATAGAATAGAATAGAATAGAATATAGTAGAATGGAATAGGGAATGGGAATAGAATAGAATAGAATAGAACAGAATAGAATAGAATATAATAGAATGCAATAGGGAAAGGTAATGGGAAAGGTAATGGGAATGGGAATGGGAAAGGGAAAAGGAAAAGAATAGAATAGAATAGAATAGATTAGAATAGAATAAGGAATCGGAATAGAATAGAATAGAATAGAATAATGGGAATGGGAATGGGAATGCGAATAGAATAGAGTAGAATAGAATAGGGAATGGGAATAGAACAGAAAAGAAAAGAACAGAACAGAACAGAATAGAATAGAATAGAATAGAATAGAGTAGAATAGGTAATGGGAATAGAATAGAATAGAATAGAATTGAATAGAATAGAATAGAATAGAATAGAATAGAATAGAATACAATACAATACAATACAATACAATACAATACAATACAATACAATACAATACAATACAATAAGGAATGGGAATGGGAATGGGAATGGGCATGGTTATGGGAATGGGAATGGGAATGGGAAAAGAATAGAATAGAATGGAATAAGGAATGGGAATGGGAATAGGAATGGGAATGGGAATTGGAATGGGAAAGGGAATAGAATAGAATAGAATAGAATAGAATAGAATTGAATAGAATAGAATAGAATAGAATAGAATACAATACAATACAATACAATACAATACAATACAATACAATACAATACAATACAATACAATACGGAATGGGAATGGGAATGGGAATGGGCATGGGAATGGGAAAAGAATAGAATAGAATGGAATAAGGAATGGGAATAGAATAGAATAAAATGGAATAGGGAATGGGAATGGGAATAGGAATGGGAATGGGAATTGGAATGGGAAAGGGAATAGAATAGAATAGAATAGAATAGAATAGAATAGAATAGAATAGAGAATGGCAAAGGTAATGGGAATGGGAAGGTAATGAGAAATGGAAAGATAATGGGAATGGGAACTGAATTCAATACAATACAATACAATACAATAGGGAAAGGGAATGGGAAAGGGAATGGGAATGGAAATGGGAATGGGAATGGGAATGGGAATAGAATAGAATAGAATAGAATAGAATAGGGAATGGTCATAGAATAGAATAGAATAGAATAGAATAGAATAGAATAGAATAGAATAGAATAGAATAAGGAATGGGAATAGAATAGAATAGAATAATGGGAATGGGAATGGGAATAGAATAGAGTAGAATAGAATAGGGAATGGGAATAGAACAGAACAGAACAGAACAGAACAAAACAGAACAGAATAGAATAGAATAGAATAGAATAGAATAGAATAGAATAGAATAGAATAGGTAATGGGAATAGAATTGAATTGAATTGAATAGAATAGAATAGAATAGAATAGAATAGAATAGAATAGAATAGAATAGAACAGAACAGAATAGATATAATAGAATAAGGAATGGGAATTGAATAGAATAGAATAGAATAGAATTGGGAATGGGAATGGGAAAGGGAAAGGGAAAGGGAAAGGGAAAGGGAAAGGGAAAGGGAAAGGGAAAGGGAAAGGGAACGGGAAAAGGAATAGAATAGAATAGAATAGAATAGAATAGAATAGAATAGAATAATGGGAATGGGAATGGGAATAGAATAGAATAGAATAGAATAGAGTAGAATAGAATAGGGAATGGGAATAGAACAGAACAGAACAGAACAGAACAGAACAGAACAGAACAGAACAGAATAGAATAGGGAATGGGAATAGAATAGAATAGAATAGAATAGAATAGAATAGAATAGAATAGAATATAGTAGAATGGAATAGGGAATGGGAATAGAATAGAATAGAATAGAATAGAACAGAATAGAATAGAATAGAATAGAATAGAATGCAATAGGGAAAGGTAATGGGAAAGGTAATGGGAATGGGAATGGGAAAGGGAAAAGGAAAAGAATAGAATAGAATAGAATAGATTAGAATAGAATAAGGAATGGGAATAGAATAGAATAGAATAATGGGAATGGGAATGGGAATGCGAATAGAATAGAGTAGAATAGAATAGGGAATGGGAATAGAACAGAACAGAACAGAACAGAATAGAATAGAATAGAATAGAATAGAATAGAGTAGAATAGGTAATGGGAATAGAATAGAATAGAATAGAATAGAATTGAATAGAATAGAATAGAATAGAATACAATACAATACAATACAATACAACACAATACAATACAATACGGAATGGGAATGGGAATGGGCATGGGAATGGGAATGGGAATGGGAATGGGAATGGGAATAGAATAGAATAAAATGGAATAGGGAATGGGAATGGGAATAGGAATGGGAATGGGAATTGGAATGGGAAAGGGAATAGAATAGAATAGAATAGAATAGAATAGAATAGAATAGAGAATGGCAACGGTAATGGGAATGGGAAGGTAATGAGAAATGGAAAGATAATGGGAATGGGAACTGAATTCAATAAAATACAATACAATACAATACAATAGGGAAAGGGAATGGGAAAGGGAATGGGAATGGGAATGGGAATGGGAATGGGAATGGGAATGGGAATAGAATAGAATAGAATAGAATAGAATAGAATAGAATAAGGAATGGTCATAGAATAGAACAGAACAGAACAGAACAGAACAGAACAGAATAGAATAGAATAGAATAGAATAGAATAGAATAGAATAGGTAATGGGAATAGAATAGAATTGAATTGAATAGAATAGAATAGAATAGAATAGAATAGAATAGAATAGAATAGAACAGAATAGAATATAATAGAATAAGGAATGGGAATAGAATAGAATAGAATAGAATAGAATAGAATAGGGAATGGGAATGGGAAAGCGAAAGGGAAAGGGAAAGGGAAAGGGAAAGGGAAAGGGAAAGGGAAAAGGAATAGAATAGAATAGAATAGAATAGAATAGAATAGAATAGAATAGAATAGAATAGAATAATGGGAATGGGAATGGGAATAGAATAGAATAGGGAATGGGAACAGAACAGAATAGAATAGAATAGAATAGAATAGAATAGAATAGAATAGAATAGAATAGAATAATGGGAATGGGAATGGGAATAGAATAGAATAGAATAGAATAGAGTAGAATAGAATAGGGAATGGGAATAGAACAGAACAGAACAAAACAGAACAGAACAGAATAGAATAGAATAGGGAATGGGAATAGAATAGAATAGAATAGAATAGAATAGAATAGAATAGAATAGAATAGAATAGAATAGAATAGAATAGAATAGAATATAGTAGAATGGAATAGGGAATGGGAATAGAATAGAATAGAATAGAACAGAATAGAATAGAATAGAATAGAATGCAATAGGGAAAGGTAATGGGAAAGGTAATGGGAATGGGAATGGGAAAGGGAAAAGGAAAAGAATAGAATAGAATAGAATAGATTAGAATAGAATAAGGAATGGGAATAGAATAGAATAGAATAATGGGAATGGGAATGGGAATGCGAATAGAATAGAGTAGAATATAATAGGGAATGGGAATAGAACAGAACAGAACAGAACAGAACAGAACAGAACAGAATAGAATAGAATAGAATAGAATAGAATAGAATAGAGTAGAATAGGTAATGGGAATAGAATGGAATAGAATAGAATAGAATAGAATAGAATTGAATAGAATAGAATAGAATAGAATACAATACAATACAATACAATACGGAATGGGAATGGGAATGGGAATGGGCATGGGAATGGGAATGGGAATGGGAATGGGAAAAGAATAGAATAGAATAGAATAGATTAGAATAGAATAAGGAATGGGAATAGAATAGAATAGAATAATGGGAATGGGAATGGGAATGCGAATAGAATAGAGTAGAATATAATAGGGAATGGGAATAGAACAGAACAGAACAGAACAGAACAGAACAGAACAGAATAGAATAGAATAGAATAGAATAGAATAGAATAGAGTAGAATAGGTAATGGGAATAGAATAGAATAGAATAGAATAGAATAGAATAGAATAGAATAGAATTGAATAGAATAGAATAGAATACAATACAATACAATACAATACAATACAATACAATACGGAATGGGAATGGGAATGGGAATGGGCATGGGAATGGGAATGGGAATGGGAATGGGAAAAGAATAGAATAGAATGGAATAAGGAATGGGAATAGAATAGAATAAAATGGAATAGGGAATGGGAATGAGAAAGGGAATGGGAATGGGAATGGGAATGGGAATGGGAATAGAATAGAATAGAATAGAATAGAATAGAATAGAATAGAATAGAATAGAATAGAATAAGGAATGGTCATAGAATAGAATAGAATAGAATAGAATAGAATAGAATAGAATAAGGAATGGGAATAGAATAGAATAGAATAATGGGAATGGGAATGGGAATAGAATAGAGTAGAATAGAATAGGGAATGGGAATAGAACAGAACAGAACAGAACAGAATAGAATAGAATAGAATAGAATAGAATAGAATAGGTAATGGGAATAAAATTGAATTGAATTGAATTGAATTGAATAGAATAGAATAGAATAGAATAGAACAGAACAGAATAGAATATAATAGAATAAGGAATGGGAATAGAATAGAAAAGAATAGAATAGAATAGAATAGAATAGAATAGAATAGGGAATGGGAATGGGAAAGCGAAAGGGAAAGGGAAAGGGAAAGGGAAAGGGAAAGGAAAAGGGAAAGGGAAAAGGAATAGAATAGAATAAAATAAAATAAAATAGAATAGAATAGAATAGAATAGAATAATGGGAATGGGAATGGGAATAGAATAGAATAGGGAATGGGAACAGAACAGAATAGAATAGAATAGAATAGAATAGAATAGAATAGAATAATGGGAATGGGAATGCGAATAGAATAGAGTAGAATAGAATAGGGAATGGGAATAGAACAGAACAGAACAGAACAGAACAGAATAGAATAGAATAGAATAGAATAGAATAGAATAGAATAGAATAAAATAGAATAATGGGAATGGGAATGCGAATAGAATAGAGTAGAATAGAATAGGGAATGGGAATAGAATAGAATAGAATAGAATAGAATAGAATAGAATAGAATAGAATAGAATAGAATAGAATAGAATAAGGAATGGTCATAGAATAGAATAGAATAGAATAGAATAGAATAGAATAGAATAGAATAAGGAATGGGAATAGAATAGAATAGAATAATGGGAATGGGAATGGGAATAGAATAGAGTAGAATAGAATAGGGAATGGGAATAGAACAGAACAGAACAGAATAGAATAGAATAGAATAGAATAGAATAGAATAGAATAGAATAGAATAGAATAGGTAATGGGAATAAAATTGAATTGAATTGAATAGAATAGAATAGAATAGAATAGAATAGAATAGAACAGAATAGAATATAATAGAATAAGGAATGGGAATAGAATAGAAAAGAATAGAATAGAATAGAATAGAATAGGGAATGGGAATGGGAAAGCGAAAGGGAAAGGGAAAGGGAAAGGGAAAGGGAAAGGAAAAGGGAAAGGGAAAAGGAATAGAATAGAATAAAATAAAATAAAATAGAATAGAATAGAATAGAATAGAATAATGGGAATGGGAATGGGAATAGAATAGAATAGGGAATGGGAACAGAACAGAATAGAATAGAATAGAATAGAATAGAATAGAATAGAATAGAATAGAATAGAATAGAATAATGGGAATGGGAATGCGAATAGAATAGAGTAGAATAGAATAGGGAATGGGAATAGAACAGAACAGAACAGAACAGAACAGAATAGAATAGAATAGAATAGAATAGAATAGAATAGAATAGAATAGAATAAAATAGAATAATGGGAATGGGAATGCGAATAGAATAGAGTAGAATAGAATAGGGAATGGGAATAGAACAGAACAGAACAGAACAGAATAGAATAGAATAGAATAGAATAGAATAGAATAGAATAGGTAATGGGAATAGAATAGAATAGAATAGAATAGAATAGAATAGAATAGAATAGAATAGAATACAATACAATACAATACAATACAATACAATAAAATACAATACAATACAATACAATACGGAATGGGAATGGGAATGGGAATGGGCATGGGAATGGGAATGGGAATGGGAAAAGAATAGAATAGAATGGAATAAGGAATGGGAATAGAATAGAATAAAATGGAATAGGGAATGGGAATGGGAATAGGAATGGGAATGGGAATTGGAATGGGAAAGGGAATAGAATAGAATAGAATAGAATAGAATAGAATAGAATAGAATAGAGAATGGCAAAGGTAATGGGAATGGGAAGGTAATGAGAAATGGAAAGATAATGGGAATGGGAACTGAATTCAATAAAATACAATACAATACAATACAATAGGGAAAGGGAATGAGAAAGGGAATGGGAATGGGAATGGGAATGGGAATGGGAATAGAATAGAATAGAATAGAATAGAATAGAATAGAATAGAATAGAATAGAATAGAATAGAATAAGGAATGGTCATAGAATAGAATAGAATAGAATAGAATAGAATAGAATAGAATAGAATAGAATAGAATAAGGAATGGGAATAGAATAGAATAGAATAATGGGAATGGGAATGGGAATAGAATAGAGTAGAATAGAATAGGGAATGGGAATAGAACAGAACAGAATAGAATAGAATAGAATAGAATAGAATAGAATAGAATAGGTAATGGGAATAAAATTGAATTGAATTGAATTGAATAGAATAGAATAGAATAGAATAGAATAGAATAGAATAGAATAGAACAGAATAGAATATAATAGAATAAGGAATGGGAATAGAATAGAAAAGAATAGAATAGAATAGAATAGAATAGGGAATGGGAATGGGAAAGCGAAAGGGAAAGGGAAAGGGAAAGGGAAAGGGAAAGGAAAAGGGAAAGGGAAAAGGAATAGAATAGAATAGAATAAAATAAAATAAAATAGAATAGAATAGAATAGAATAGAATAATGGGAATGGGAATGGGAATAGAATAGAATAGGGAATGGGAACAGAATAGAATAGAATAGAATAGAATAAAATAGAATAGAATAGAATAATGGGAATGGGAATGCGAATAGAATAGAGTAGAATAGAATAGGGAATGGGAATAGAACAGAACAGAACAGAACAGAACAGAATAGAATAGAATAGAATAGAATAGAATAGAATAGAATAGAATAGAATAATGGGAATGGGAATGCGAATAGAATAGAGTAGAATAGAATAGGGAATGGGAATAGAACAGAACAGAACAGAATAGAATAGAATAGAATAGAATAGAATAGAATAGAATAGAATAGGTAATGTGAATAGAATAGAATAGAATAGAATAGAATAGAATAGAATACAATACAATACAATACAATACAATAAAATACAATACAATACAATACAATACGGAATGGGAATGGGAATGGGCATGGGAATGGGAATGGGAATGGGAAAAGAATAGAATAGAATGGAATAAGGAATGGCAATAGAATAGAATAAAATGGAATAGGGAATGGGAATGGGAATAGGAATGGGAATGGGAATTGGAATGGGAAAGGGAATAGAATAGAATAGAATAGAATAGAATAGAATAGAATAGAATAGAATAGAATAGAACAGAATAGAAGAGAATAGAATAGAATAGAATAGAATAAGGAATGGGAATAGAATAGAATAGAATAGAATAGAATAGAATAGAATAGAATAGAATAGAATAGGGAATGGGAATGGGAAAGGGAAAGGGAAAGGGAAAGGGAAAGGGAAAGGGAAAGGGAAAGGGAAAGGGAAAGGGAAAAGGAATAGAATAGAACAGAACAGAACAGAACAGAACAGAACAGAACAGAACAGAACAGAATAGAATAGAATAGAATAGAATAGAATAGAATAGAATAGAATAATGGGAATGGGAATGGGAATGGGAATGGGAATAGAATAGAATAGAATAGAATGAGTAGAATAGAATAGGGAATGAGAATAGAACAGAACAGAACAGAATAGAATAGAATAAGGAATGGGAATAGAATAGAATAGAAGAGAATAGAATAGAATAGAATAGAATAGAATGCAATAGGGAAAGGGAATGGGAAAGGGAATGGGAATGGGAATGGGAAAGGGAAAAGGAAAAGAATAGAATAGAATAGAATAGATTAGAATAGAATAAGGAATGGGAATAGAATAGAATAGAATAATGGGAATGGGAATACGAATGGGAATAGAATAGAATAAGGAATGGGAATAGAATAGAATAGAATAGAATGGAATGGAATAGAATAGTGGGAATGGGAATAGAATAGAATAGAATAGAATAGAATAGAATAGGGAATGGGAATAGAACAGAACAGAACAGAATAGAATAGAATAGAATAGAATAGAATAGAATAGAATAGAATAGAATAGAATAGAATAATGGGAATGGGAATGGGAATGGGAATAGAATAGAATAGGGAATGGGAACAGAACAGGACAGAATAGAATAGAATAGAATAGAATAGAATAGAATAGGGAATGGGAATAGAATAGAATAGAATAGAATAGAATAGAATAGAATAGAATGCAATAGGGAAAGGTAATGGGAAAGGTAATGGGAATGGGAATGGGAAAGGGAAAAGGAAAAGAATAGAATAGAATAGAATAGATTAGAATAGAATAAGGAATGGGAATAGAATAGAATAGAATAATGGGAATGGGAATGGGAATAGAATAGAATAAGGAATCGGAATAGAATAGAATAGAATAGAATAATGGGAATGGGAATGGGAATGCGAATAGAATAGAGTAGAATAGAATAGGGAATGGGAATAGAACAGAACAGAACAGAACAGAACAGAATAGAATAGAATAGAATAGTATAGAATAGAATAGGTAATGGGAATAGAATAGAATAGAATAGAATAGAATAGAATTGAATAGAATAGAATACAATACAATACAATACAATACAATACAATACAATACAATACAATACAATACAATACGGAATGTGAATGGGAATGGGCATGGGAATGGGAATGGGAAAAGAATAGAATAGAATGGAATAAGGAATGGGAATAGAATAGAATAAAATGGAATAGGGAATGGGAATGGGAATAGGAATGGGAATGGGAATTGGAATGGGAAAGGGAATAGAATAGAATAGAATAGAATAGAATAGAATAGAATAGAGAATGGCAAAGGTAATGGGAATGGGAAGGTAATGAGAAATGGAAAGATAATGGGAATGGGAACTGAATTCAATACAATACAATACAATACAATAGGGAAAGGGAATGGGAAAGGGAATGGGAATGGGAATGGGAATGGGAATGGGAATGGGAATAGAATAGAATAGAATAGAATAGAATAGAATAGAATAGAATAGAATAGGGAATGGTCATAGAATAGAATAGAATAGTATAGAATAGAATAGAATAGAATAAGGAATGGGAATAGAATAGAATAGAATAATGGGAATGGGAATGGGAATAGAATAGAGTAGAATAGAATAGGGAATGGGAATAGAACAGAACAGAACAGAACAGAACAGAACAGAACAGAATAGAATAGAATAGAATAGGTAATGGGAATAGAATTGAATTGAATTGAATAGAATAGAATAGAATAGAATAGAATAGAATAGAATAGAACAGAATAGAATATAATAGAATAAGGAATGGGAATAGAATAGAATAGAATAGAATAGAATAGAATAGAATAGAATAGGGAATGGGAATGGGAAAGGGAAAGGGAAAGGGAAAGGGAAAGGGAAAGGGAAAGGGAAAGGGAAAGGGAAAGGGAAAAGGAATAGAACAGAACAGAACAGAACAGAACAGAACAGAACAGAACAGAACAGAATAGAATAGAATAGAATAGAATAATGGGAATGGGAATGGGAATGGGAATGGGAATAGAATAGAATAGAATAGAATGAGTAGAATAGAATAGGGAATGAGAATAGAACAGAACAGAATAGAATAGAATAAGGAATGGGAATAGAATAGAATACAATAGAAGAGAATAGAATAGAATAGAATAGAATAGAATAGAATAGAATAGAATAGAATAGAATAGAATGCAATAGGGAAAGGGAATGGGAAAGGTAATGGGAATGGGAATGGTAAAGGGAAAAGGAAAAGAATAGAATAGAATAGAATAGATTAGAATAGAATAAGGAATGGGAATAGAATAGAATAGAATAATGGGAATGGGCATGGGAATAGAATAGAATAAGGAATGGGAATAGAATAGAATAGAATAGAATAGAATAGAATAGAATAGAATAGAATAGAATAGAATAGAATAGAATAGAATAGAATGGAATAGAATAGTGGGAATGGGAATAGAATAGAATAGAATAGAATAGGGAATGGGAATAGAACAGAATAGAATAGAATAGAATAGAATAGAATAGAATAGAATAGAATAGAATAGAATAGAATAGAATAATGGGAATGGGAATGGGAATGGGAATAGAATAGAATAGGGAATGGGAACAGAACAGAACAGAACAGAATAGAATAGAATAGAATAATGGGAATGGGAAAGGGAATGGGAATGGGAATAGAATAGAATAGAATAGAATAGAATAGAAAAGAATAGAGTAGAATAGAATAGGGAATGGGAATAGAACAGAACAGAACAGAACAGAATAGAATAGAATAGTGAATGGGAATAGAATAGAATAGAATAGAATAGAATAGAATAGAATAGAATAGAATAGAATAGAATAGAAAAGAATATAGTAGAATGGAATAGGGAATGGGAATAGAATAGAATAGAATAGATTACAATAGAATAGAATAGAATAGAATAGAATAGAATAGAATAGAATAGTATAGAATAGAATAGAATAGAATGCAATAGGGAAAGGTAATGGGAAAGGTAATGGGAATGGGAATGGGAAAGGGAAAAGGAAAAGAATAGAATAGAATAGAATAGATTAGAATAGAATAAGGAATGGGAATAGAATAGAATAGAATAATGGGAATGGGAATGGGAATAGAATAGAATAAGGAATCGGAATAGAATAGAATAGAATAGAATAATGGGAATGGGAATGGGAATGCGAATAGAATAGAGTAGAATAGAATAGGGAATGGGAATAGAACAGAACAGAACAGAACAGAACAGAATAGAATAGAATAGAATAGAATAGAATAGAATAGAATAGAATAGGTAATGGGAATAGAATAGAATAGAATAGAATAGAATAGAATTGAATAGAATAGAATAGAATAGAATACAATACAATACAACACAATACAATACAATACAATACAATACAATACGGAATGGGAATGGGAATGGGCATGGGAATGGGAATGGGAATGGGAAAAGAATAGAATAGAATGGAATAAGGAATGGCAATAGAATAGAATAAAATGGAATAGGGAATGGGAATGGGAATAGGAATGGGAATGGGAATTGGAATGGGAAAGGGAATAGAATAGAATAGAATAGAATAGAATAGAGAATGGCAAAGGTAATGGGAATGGGAAGGTAATGAGAAATGGAAAGATAATGGGAATGGGAACTGAATTCAATACAATACAATACAATACAATAGGGAAAGGGAATGGGAAAGGGAATGGGAATGGGAATGGGAATGGGAATGGGAATGGGAATGGGAATGGGAATAGAATAGAATAGAATAGAATAGAATAGAATAGAATAGGGAATGGTCATAGAATAGAATAGAATAGAATAGAATAGAATAGAATAAGGAATGGGAATGGGAATAGAATAGAGTAGAATAGAATAGGGAATGGGAATAGAACAGAACAGAACAGAACAGAACAGAATAGAAAAGAATAGAATAGAATAGGTAATGGGAATAGAATTGAATTGAATTGAATAGAATAGAATAGAATAGAATAGAATAGAATAGAATAGAACAGAATAGAATATAATAGAATAAGGAATGGGAATAGAATAGAATAGAATAATGGGAATGGGAATAGAATAGAGTAGAATAGAATAGGGAATGGGAATAGAACAGAACAGAACAGAACAGAACAGAACAGAATAGAATAGAATAGGTAATGGGAATAGAATAGAATAGAATAGAATAGAATAGAATAGAATAGAATAGAATAGAATTGAATAGAATAGAATAGAATAGAATACAATACAACAAAATACAATACAATACAATACAATACGGAATGGGAATGGGAATGGGCATGGGAATGGGAATGGGAATGGGAAAAGAATAGAATAGAATGGAATAAGGAATGGCAATAGAATAGAATAAAATGGAATAGGGAATGGGAATGGGAATAGGAATGGGAATGGGAATTGGAATGGGAAAGGGAATAGAATAGAATAGAATAGAATAGAATAGAATAGAATAGAATAGAGAATGGCAAAGGTAATGGGAATGGGAAGGTAATGAGAAATGGAAAGATAATGGGAATGGGAACTGAATTCAATACAATACAATACAATACAATAGGGAAAGGGAATGGGAAAGGGAATGGGAATGGGAATGGGAATGGGAATGGGAATGGGAATAGAATAGAATAGAATAGAATAGAATAGAATAGAATAGGGAATGGTCATAGAATAGAATAGAATAGAATAGAATAGAATAAAATAGAATAGAATAGAATAAGGAATGGGAATAGAATAGAATAGAATAATGGGAATGGGAATGGGAATAGAATAGAGTAGAATAGAATAGGGAATGGGAATAGAACAGAACAGAACAGAACAGAATAGAAAAGAATAGAATAGAATAGGTAATGGGAATAGAATTGAATTGAATTGAATTGAATAGAATAGAATAGAATAGAATAGAATAGAATAGAACAGAATAGAATATAATAGAATAAGGAATGGGAATAGAATAGAATAGAATAGAATAGAATAGAATAGAATAGGGAATGGGAATGGGAAAGGGAAAGGGAAAGGGAAAGGGAAAGGGAAAGGGAAAGGGAAAGGGAAAGGGAAAGGGAAAGGGAAAAGGAATAGTTAAACAGAACAGAACAGAACAGAACAGAATAGAATAGAATAGAATAGAATAGAATAGAATAGAATAGAATAGAATAGAATAATGGGAATGGGAATGGGAATGGGAATGGGAATGGGAATGGGAATAGAATAGAATAGAATAGAATAGAATGAGTAGAATAGAATAGGGAATGAGAATAGAACAGAACAGAACAGAATAGAATAGAATAAGGAATGGGAATAGAATAGAATAGAAGAGAAGAGAATAGAATAGAATAGAATAGAATGCAATAGGGAAAGGGAATGAGAAAGGGAATGGGAATGGGAATGGGAAAGGGAAAAGGAAAAGAACAGAATAGAATAGAATAGATTAGAATAGAATAAGGAATGGGAATAGAATAGAATAGAATAATGGGAATGGGAATAGAATAGAATAAGGAATGGGAATAGAATAGAATAGAATAGAATAGAATAGAATGGAATAGAATAGTGGGAATGGGAATAGAATAGAATAGAATAGAATAGGGAATGGGAATAGAACAGAACAGAACAGAACAGAACAGAATAGAATAGAATAGAATAGAATAGAATAGAATAGGGAATGGGAATAGAATAGAATAGAATAGAATAGAATAGAATAGAATAGAATAGAATAGAATAGAATGCAATAGGGAAAGGTAATGGGAAAGGTAATGGGAATGGGAATGGGAAAGGGAAAAGGAAAAGAATAGAATAGAATAGAATAGAATAGATTAGAATAGAATAGAATAAGGAATGGGAATAGAGTACAATAGAATAATGGGAATGGGAATGGGAATAGAATAGAATAAGGAATCGGAATAGAATAGAATAGAATAGAATAATGGGAATGGGAATGGGAATGCGAATAGAATAGAGTAGAATAGAATAGGGAATGGGAATAGAACAGAACAGAACAGAACAGAATAGAATAGAATAGAATAGAATAGAATAGAATAGAATAGGTAATGGGAATAGAATAGAATAGAATAGAATAGAATAGAATAGAATAGAATAGAATACAATACAATACAATACAATAAAATACAATACAATACAATACAATACAATACAATACGGAATGTGAATGGGAATGGGCATGGGAATGGGAATGGGAAAAGAATAGAATAGAATGGAATAAGGAATGGGAATAGAATAGAATAAAATGGAATAGGGAATGGGAATGGGAATAGGAATGGGAATGGGAATTGGAATGGGAAAGGGAATAGAATAGAATAGAATAGAATAGAATAGAATAGAATAGAATAGAATAGAGAATGGCAAAGGTAATGGGAATGGGAAGGTAATGAGAAATGGAAAGATAATGGGAATGGGAACTGAATTCAATACAATACAATACAATACAATAGGGAAAGGGAATGGGAAAGGGAATGGGAATGGGAATGGGAATGGGAATGGGAATGGGAATGGGAATGGGAATGGGAATAGAATAGAATAGAATAGAATAGAATAGAATAGAATAGGGAATGGTCATAGAATAGAATAGAATAGAATAGAATAGAATAGAATAGAATAGAATAGAATAAGGAATGGGAATAGAATAGAATAGAATAGAATAGAATAGAATAGAATAGAATAGAATAAGGAATGGGAATAGAATAGAATAGAATAATGGGAATGGGAATGGGAATAGAATAGAGTAGAATAGAAAAGGGAATGGGAATAGAACAGAACAGAACAGAACAGAACAGAACAGAACAGAATAGAATAGAATAGAATAGAATAGAATAGAATAGGTAATGGGAATAGAATAGAATAGAATAGAATAGAATAGAATAGAATAGAATAGAACAGAATAGAATATAATAGAATAAGGAATGGGAATAGAATAGAATAGAATAGAATAGAATAGAATAGGGAATGGGAATGGGAATGGGAAAGGGAAAGGGAAAGGGAAAGGGAAAGGGAAAGGGAAAGGGAAAGGGAAAGGGAAAGGGAAAGGGAAAGGGAAAAGGAATAGAATAGAACAGAACAGAACAGAACAGAACAGAACAGAATAGAATAGAATAGAATAGAATAGAATAGAATAGAATAATGGGAATGGGAAAGGGAATGGGAATGGGAATGGGAATGGGAAAGGGAAAAGGAAAAGAATAGAATAGAATAGAATAGATTAGAATAGAATAAGGAATGGGAATAGAATAGAATAGAATAATGGGAATGGGAATGGGAATAGAATAGAATAAGGAATGGGAATAGAATAGAATAGAATAGAATAGAATAGAATAGAATAGAATAGAATGGAATAGAATAGTGGGAATGGGAATAGAATAGAATAGAATAGAATAGAATAGAATAGGGAATGGGAATAGAACAGAATAGAATAGAATAGAATAGAGTAGAATAGAATAGAATAGAATAGAATAGAATAATGGGAATGGGAATAGAATAGAATAGGGAATGGGAACAGAACAGAACAGAATAGAATAGAATAGAATAGAATAGAATAGAATAGAATAGAATAGAATAGAATAGAATAATGGGAATGGGAATGGGAATGGGAATGGGAATGGGAATAGAATAGAATAGAATAGAATAGAATAGGGAATGGGAATAGAACAGAACAGAACAGAACAGAATAGAATAGAATAGGGAATGGGAATAGAATAGAATAGAATAGAATAGAATAGAATAGAATAGAATAGAATAGAATAGAATATAGTAGAATAGAATAAGGAATGGGAATAGAATAGAATAGAATAATGGGAATGGGAATGGGAATAGAATAGAATAAGGAATGGGAATAGAATAGAATAGAATAGAATAGAATAGAATAGAATGGAATGGAATAGAATAGTGGGAATGGGAATAGAATAGAATAGAATAGAATAGGGAATGGGAATAGAACAGAACAGAATAGAATAGAATAGAATAGAATAGAATAGAATAATGGGAATGGGAATAGAATAGAATAGGGAATGGGAACAGAACAGAACAGAATAGAATAGAATAGAATAGAATAGAATAGAATAGAATAGAGTAGAATAGAATAGGGAATGGCAATAGAACAGAACAGAACAGAACAGAATAGAATAGAATAGGGAATGGGAATAGAATAGAATAGAATAGAATAGAATAGAATAGAATAGAATAGAATATAGTAGAATAGAATAGGGAATGGGAATAGAATAGAATAGAATAGAATAGAATAGAATAGAATAGAATAGAATAGAATAGAATGCAATAGGGAAAGGTAATGGGAAAGGTAATGGGAATGGGAATGGGAAAGGGAAAAGGAAAAGAATAGAATAGAATAGAATAGATTAGAATAGAATAAGGAATGGGAATAGAATAGAATAGAATAATGGGAATGGGAATGGGAATGGGAATAGAATAGAATAAGGAATGGGAATAGAATAGAATAGAATAGAATAATGGGAATGGGAATGGGAATGCGAATAGAATAGAGTAGAATAGAATAGGGAATGGGAATAGAACAGAACAGAACAGAACAGAATAGAATAGAATAGAATAGAATAGGTAATGGGAATAGAATAGAATAGAATAGAATAGAATAGAATAGAATATAGTAGAATAGAATAGGGAATGGGAATAGAATAGAATAGAATAGAATAGAATAGAATAGAATAGAATAGAATGCAATAGGGAAAGGTAATGGGAAAGGTAATGGGAATGGGAATGGGAAAGGGAAAAGGAAAAGAATAGAATAGAATAGATTAGAATAGAATAGAATAAGGAATGGGAATAGAATAGAATAGAATAATGGGAATGGGAATGGGAATGGGAATAGAATAGAATAAGGAATGGGAATAGAATAGAATAGAATAGAATAATGGGAATGGGAATGCGAATAGAATAGAGTAGAATAGAATAGGGAATGGGAATAGAACAGAACAGAATAGAATAGAATAGAATAGAATAGAATAGAATAGAATAGAATAGGTAATGGGAATAGAATAGAATAGAATAGAATAGAATAGAATAGAATAGAATACAATAGAATAGGTAATGGGAATAGAATAGAATAGAATAGAATAGAATTGAATAGAATAGTATACAATACAATACAATACAATACAATACAATACAATACAATACGGAATGGGAATGGGAATGGGCATGGGAATGGGAATGGGAAAAGAATAGAATAGAATGGAATAAGGAATGGGAATAGAATAGAATAAAATGGAATATGGAATGGGAATGGGAATAGGAATGGGAATGGGAATGGGAATGGGAAAGGGAATAGAATAGAATAGAATAGAATAGAATAGAATAGAATAGAGAATGGCAAAGGTAATGGGAATGGGAAGGTAATGAGAAATGGAAAGATAATGGGAATGGGAACTGAATAGAATAGAATAGAATAGAATAGGGAATGGTAATAGAATAGAATAGAATAGAATAGAATAGAATAGAATAAGGAATGGGAATAGAATAGAATAGAATAATGGGAATGGGAATAGAACAGAACAGAACAGAACAGAACAGAACAGAACAGAATAGAATAGAATAGAATAGAATAGAATAGAATAGGTAATGGGAATAGAATAGAATAGAATAGAATAGAATAGAATAGAACAGAATAGAATATAATAGAATAAGGAATGGGAATAGAATAGAATAGAATAGAATAATGGGAATGGGAATGGGAATGCGAATAGAATAGAGTAGAATAGAATAGGGAATGGGAATAGAACAGAACAGAACAGAACAGAATAGAATAGAATAGAATAGAATAGGTAATGGGAATAGAATAGAATAGAATAGAATAGAATAGATTAGAATAGAATAGAATAGAATATAGTAGAATAGAATAGGGAATGGGAATAGAATAGAATAGAATAGAATAGAATAGAATAGAATAGAATGCAATAGGGAAAGGTAATGGGAAAGGTAATGGGAATGGGAATGGGAAAGGGAAAAGGAAAAGAATAGAATAGAATAGAATAGATTAGAATAGAATAAGGAATGGGAATAGAATAGAATAGAATAATGGGAATGGGAATGGGAATGGGAATAGAATAGAATAAGGAATGGGAATAGAATAGAATAGAATAGAATAATGGGAATGGGAATGCGAATAGAATAGAGTAGAATAGAATAGGGAATGGGAATAGAACAGAACAGAACAGAACAGAATAGAATAGAATAGAATAGAATAGAATAGAATAGAATAGAATAGAATAGGTAATGGGAATAGAATAGAATAGAATAGAATAGAATAGAATAGAATAGAATTGAATAGAATAGTATACAATACAATACAATACAATACAATACAATACAATACAATACAATACGGAATGGGAATGGGAATGGGCATGAGAATGGGAATGGGAAAAGAATAGAATAGAATGGAATAAGGAATGGGAATAGAATAGAATAAAATGGAATAGGGAATGGGAATGGGAATAGGAATGGGAATGGGAATTGGAATGGGAAAGGGAATAGAATAGAATAGAATAGAATAGAATAGAATAGAATAGAATAGAGAATGGCAAAGGTAATGGGAATGGGAAGGTAATGAGAAATGGAAAGATAATGGGAATGGGAACTGAATAGAATAGAATAGAATAGAATAGGGAATGGTAATAGAATAGAATAGAATAGAATAGAATAGAATAGAATAGAATAGAATAGAATAAGGAATGGGAATAGAATAGAATAGAATAATGGGAATGGGAATGGGAATAGAATAGAGTAGAATAGAATAGGGAATGGGAATAGAACAGAACAGAACAGAACAGAACAGAACAGAACAGAACAGAACAGAATAGAATAGAATAGAATAGAATAGAATAGAATAGGTAATGGGAATAGAATAGAATAGAATAGAATAGAATAGAATAGAATAGAATAGAATAGAACAGAATAGAATATAATAGAATAAGGAATGGGAATAGAATAGAATAGAATAGAATAGAATAGAATAGAATAGAATAGGGAAAGGGAATGGGAAAGGGAAAGGGAAAGGGAAAGGGAAAGGGAAAGGGAAAGGGAAAGGGAAAGGGAAAAGGAATAGAACAGAACAGAACAGAATAGAATAGAATAGAATAGAATAGAATAGAATAGAATAATGGGAATGGGAATGGGAATGGGAATAGAATAGAATAGGGAATGGGAACAGAACAGAATAGAATAGAATAGAATAGAATAGAATAGAATAGAATAGAATAGAATAATGGGAATGGGAATGGGAATGGGAATGGGAATAGAATAGAATAGAATAGAATAGAATAGAATAGAATAGAGTAGAGTAGAATAGAATAGGGAATGGGAATAGAACAGAACAGAACAGAACAGAATAGAATAGAATAGGGAATGGGAATAGAATAGAATAGAATAGAATAGAATAGAATAGAATAGAATAGAATAGAATATAGTAGAATAGAATAGGGAATGGGAATAGAATAGAATAGAATAGAATAGAATAGAATAGAATAGAATGCAATAGGGAAAGGTAATGGGAAAGGTAATGGGAATGGGAATGGGAAAGGGAAAAGGAAAAGAATAGAATAGAATAGAATAGATTAGAATAGAATAAGGAATGGGAATAGAATAGAATAGAATAATGGGAATGGGAATGGGAATGGGACTAGAATAGAATAAGGAATGGGAATAGAATAGAATAGAATAGAATAATGGGAATGGGAATGGGAATGCGAATAGAATAGAGTAGAATAGAATAGGGAATGGGAATAGAACAGAACAGAACAGAACAGAATAGAATAGAATAGAATAGAATAGAATAGAATAGAATAGAATAGAATAGAATAGAATAGAATAGAATAGAATAGGTAATGGGAATAGAATAGAATAGAATAGAATAGAATAGAATAGAATAGAATACAATACAATACAATACAATACAATACGGAATGGGAATGGGAATGGGAATGGGCATGGGAATGGGAATGGGAAAAGAATAGAATAGAATGGAATAAGGAATGGGAATAGAATAGAATAAGGAATGGGAATAGAATAGAATAGAATAGAATAATGGGAATGGGAATGGGAATGCGAATAGAATAGAGTAGAATAGAATAGGGAATGGGAATAGAACAGAACAGAACAGAATAGAATAGAATAGAATAGAATAGAATAGAATAGAATAGGTAATGGGAATAGAATAGAATAGAATAGAATAGAATAGAATAGAATACAATACAATACAATACAATACAATACGGAATGGGAATGGGAATGGGAAAGGGAATGGGAATGGGAATGGGAATAGGAATGGGAATGGGAATTGGAATGGGAAAGGGAATAGAATAGAATAGAATAGAATAGAATAGAATAGAATAGAGAATGGCAAAGGTAATGGGAATGGGAAGGTAATGAGAAATGGAAAGATAATGGGAATGGGAACTGAATAGAATAGAATAGAATAGAATAGAATAGATTAGAATAGAATAAGGAATGGGAATAGAATAGAATAGAATTATGGGAATGGGAATGGGAATAGAATAGAATAAGGAATCGGAATAGAATAGAATAGAATAGAATAATGGGAATGGGAATGGGAATGCGAATAGAATAGAGTAGAATAGAATAGGGAATGGGAATAGAACAGAACAGAACAGAACAGAACAGAACAGAACAGAATAGAATAGAATAGAATAGAATAGGTAATGGGAATAGAATAGAATAGAATAGAATAGAATAGAATAGAATTGAATAGAATAGAATAGAATAGAATAGAATACAATACAAAACAATACAATACAATAGAATACAATACAATACAATACAATACAATACGGAATGGGAATGGGAATGGGCATGGGAATGGGAATGGGAATGGGAAAAGAATAGAATAGAATGGAATAAGGAATGGCAATAGAATAGAATAAAATGGAATAGGGAATGGGAATGGGAATAGGAATGGGAATGGGAATTGGAATGGGAAAGGGAATAGAATAGAATAGAATAGAATAGAATAGAATAGAATAGAGAATGGCAAAGGTAATGGGAATGGGAAGGTAATGAGAAATGGAAAGATAATGGGAATGGGAACTGAATTCAATACAATACAATACAATAGGGAAAGGGAATGGGAATGGGAATGGGAATGGGAATGGGAATGGGAATGGGAATAGAATAGAATAGAATAGAATAGAATAGAATAGAATAGAATAGAATAGAATAGGGAATGGTCATAGAATAGAATAGAATAGAATAGAATAGAATAGATAGAATAGAATAGAATAAGGAATGGGAATAGAATAGAATAGAATAATGGGAATGGGAATGGGAATAGAATAGAGTAGAATAGAATAGGGAATGGGAATAGAACAGAACAGAACAGAACAGAACAGAATAGAAAAGAATAGAATAGAATAGGTAATGGGAATAGAATTGAATTGAATTGAATAGAATAGAATAGAATAGAATAGAATAGAACAGAATAGAATAGAATAGAATAAGGAATGGGAATAGAATAGAATAGAATAGAATAGAATAGAATAGAATAGAATAGAATACAATAGGGAATGGGAAAGGGAAAGGGAAAGGGAAAGGGAAAGGGAAAGGGAAAGGGAAAGGGAAAGGGAAAGGGAAAAGGAATAGAATAGAACAGAACAGAACAGAACAGAACAGAATAGAATAGAATAGAATAGAATAGAATAATGGGAATGGGAATGGGAATGGGAATGGGAATGGGAATAGAATAGAATAGAATAGAATAGAATAGGGAATGGGAATAGAACAGAACAGAACAGAACAGAATAGAATAGAATAGGGAATGGGAATAGAATAGAATAGAATAGAATAGAATAGAATAGAATAGAATAGAATAGAATAGAATATAGTAGAATAGAATAAGGAATGGGAATAGAATAGAATAGAATAATGGGAATGGGAATGGGAATAGAATAGAATAAGGAATGGGAATAGAATAGAATAGAATAGAATAGAATAGAATAGAATGGAATGGAATAGAATAGTGGGAATGGGAATAGAATAGAATAGAATAGAATAGGGAATGGGAATAGAACAGAACAGAATAGAATAGAATAGAATAGAATAGAATAGAATAATGGGAATGGGAATAGAATAGAATAGGGAATGGGAACAGAACAGAACAGAATAGAATAGAATAGAATAGAATAGAATAGAATAGAATAGAGTAGAATAGAATAGGGAATGGCAATAGAACAGAACAGAACAGAACAGAATAGAATAGAATAGGGAATGGGAATAGAATAGAATAGAATAGAATAGAATAGAATAGAATAGAATAGAATATAGTAGAATAGAATAGGGAATGGGAATAGAATAGAATAGAATAGAATAGAATAGAATAGAATAGAATAGAATAGAATGCAATAGGGAAAGGTAATGGGAAAGGTAATGGGAATGGGAATGGGAAAGGGAAAAGGAAAAGAATAGAATAGAATAGAATAGATTAGAATAGAATAAGGAATGGGAATAGAATAGAATAGAATAATGGGAATGGGAATGGGAATGGGAATAGAATAGAATAAGGAATGGGAATAGAATAGAATAGAATAGAATAATGGGAATGGGAATGGGAATGCGAATAGAATAGAGTAGAATAGAATAGGGAATGGGAATAGAACAGAACAGAACAGAACAGAATAGAATAGAATAGAATAGAATAGGTAATGGGAATAGAATAGAATAGAATAGAATAGAATAGAATAGAATATAGTAGAATAGAATAGGGAATGGGAATAGAATAGAATAGAATAGAATAGAATAGAATAGAATAGAATAGAATGCAATAGGGAAAGGTAATGGGAAAGGTAATGGGAATGGGAATGGGAAAGGGAAAAGGAAAAGAATAGAATAGAATAGATTAGAATAGAATAGAATAAGGAATGGGAATAGAATAGAATAGAATAATGGGAATGGGAATGGGAATGGGAATAGAATAGAATAAGGAATGGGAATAGAATAGAATAGAATAGAATAATGGGAATGGGAATGCGAATAGAATAGAGTAGAATAGAATAGGGAATGGGAATAGAACAGAACAGAATAGAATAGAATAGAATAGAATAGAATAGAATAGAATAGAATAGAATAGGTAATGGGAATAGAATAGAATAGAATAGAATAGAATAGAATAGAATAGAATACAATAGAATAGGTAATGGGAATAGAATAGAATAGAATAGAATAGAATTGAATAGAATAGTATACAATACAATACAATACAATACAATACAATACAATACAATACGGAATGGGAATGGGAATGGGCATGGGAATGGGAATGGGAAAAGAATAGAATAGAATGGAATAAGGAATGGGAATAGAATAGAATAAAATGGAATATGGAATGGGAATGGGAATAGGAATGGGAATGGGAATGGGAATGGGAAAGGGAATAGAATAGAATAGAATAGAATAGAATAGAATAGAATAGAATAGAGAATGGCAAAGGTAATGGGAATGGGAAGGTAATGAGAAATGGAAAGATAATGGGAATGGGAACTGAATAGAATAGAATAGAATAGAATAGGGAATGGTAATAGAATAGAATAGAATAGAATAGAATAGAATAGAATAAGGAATGGGAATAGAATAGAATAGAATAATGGGAATGGGAATAGAACAGAACAGAACAGAACAGAACAGAACAGAACAGAACAGAATAGAATAGAATAGAATAGAATAGAATAGAATAGGTAATGGGAATAGAATAGAATAGAATAGAATAGAATAGAATAGAACAGAATAGAATATAATAGAATAAGGAATGGGAATAGAATAGAATAGAATAGAATAATGGGAATGGGAATGGGAATGCGAATAGAATAGAGTAGAATAGAATAGGGAATGGGAATAGAACAGAACAGAACAGAACAGAATAGAATAGAATAGAATAGAATAGGTAATGGGAATAGAATAGAATAGAATAGAATAGAATAGATTAGAATAGAATAGAATAGAATATAGTAGAATAGAATAGGGAATGGGAATAGAATAGAATAGAATAGAATAGAATAGAATAGAATAGAATGCAATAGGGAAAGGTAATGGGAAAGGTAATGGGAATGGGAATGGGAAAGGGAAAAGGAAAAGAATAGAATAGAATAGAATAGATTAGAATAGAATAAGGAATGGGAATAGAATAGAATAGAATAATGGGAATGGGAATGGGAATGGGAATAGAATAGAATAAGGAATGGGAATAGAATAGAATAGAATAGAATAATGGGAATGGGAATGCGAATAGAATAGAGTAGAATAGAATAGGGAATGGGAATAGAACAGAACAGAACAGAACAGAATAGAATAGAATAGAATAGAATAGAATAGAATAGAATAGAATAGAATAGGTAATGGGAATAGAATAGAATAGAATAGAATAGAATAGAATAGAATAGAATTGAATAGAATAGTATACAATACAATACAATACAATACAATACAATACAATACAATACAATACGGAATGGGAATGGGAATGGGCATGAGAATGGGAATGGGAAAAGAATAGAATAGAATGGAATAAGGAATGGGAATAGAATAGAATAAAATGGAATAGGGAATGGGAATGGGAATAGGAATGGGAATGGGAATTGGAATGGGAAAGGGAATAGAATAGAATAGAATAGAATAGAATAGAATAGAATAGAGAATGGCAAAGGTAATGGGAATGGGAAGGTAATGAGAAATGGAAAGATAATGGGAATGGGAACTGAATAGAATAGAATAGAATAGAATAGGGAATGGTAATAGAATAGAATAGAATAGAATAGAATAGAATAGAATAGAATAGAATAGAATAAGGAATGGGAATAGAATAGAATAGAATAATGGGAATGGGAATGGGAATAGAATAGAGTAGAATAGAATAGGGAATGGGAATAGAACAGAACAGAACAGAACAGAACAGAACAGAACAGAACAGAACAGAATAGAATAGAATAGAATAGAATAGAATAGAATAGGTAATGGGAATAGAATAGAATAGAATAGAATAGAATAGAATAGAATAGAATAGAATAGAATAGAACAGAATAGAATATAATAGAATAAGGAATGGGAATAGAATAGAATAGAATAGAATAGAATAGAATAGAATAGAATAGGGAAAGGGAATGGGAAAGGGAAAGGGAAAGGGAAAGGGAAAGGGAAAGGGAAAGGGAAAGGGAAAGGGAAAAGGAATAGAACAGAACAGAACAGAATAGAATAGAATAGAATAGAATAGAATAGAATAATGGGAATGGGAATGGGAATGGGAATAGAATAGAATAGGGAATGGGAACAGAACAGAATAGAATAGAATAGAATAGAATAGAATAGAATAGAATAGAATAGAATAATGGGAATGGGAATGGGAATGGGAATGGGAATAGAATAGAATAGAATAGAATAGAATAGAATAGAATAGAATAGAGTAGAGTAGAATAGAATAGGGAATGGGAATAGAACAGAACAGAACAGAACAGAATAGAATAGAATAGGGAATGGGAATAGAATAGAATAGAATAGAATAGAATAGAATAGAATAGAATAGAATAGAATATAGTAGAATAGAATAGGGAATGGGAATAGAATAGAATAGAATAGAATAGAATAGAATAGAATAGAATAGAATGCAATAGGGAAAGGTAATGGGAAAGGTAATGGGAATGGGAATGGGAAAGGGAAAAGGAAAAGAATAGAATAGAATAGAATAGATTAGAATAGAATAAGGAATGGGAATAGAATAGAATAGAATAATGGGAATGGGAATGGGAATGGGACTAGAATAGAATAAGGAATGGGAATAGAATAGAATAGAATAGAATAATGGGAATGGGAATGGGAATGCGAATAGAATAGAGTAGAATAGAATAGGGAATGGGAATAGAACAGAACAGAACAGAACAGAATAGAATAGAATAGAATAGAATAGAATAGAATAGAATAGAATAGAATAGAATAGGTAATGGGAATAGAATAGAATAGAATAGAATAGAATAGAATAGAATAGAATACAATACAATACAATACAATACAATACGGAATGGGAATGGGAATGGGAATGGGCATGGGAATGGGAATGGGAAAAGAATAGAATAGAATGGAATAAGGAATGGGAATAGAATAGAATAAGGAATGGGAATAGAATAGAATAGAATAGAATAATGGGAATGGGAATGGGAATGCGAATAGAATAGAGTAGAATAGAATAGGGAATGGGAATAGAACAGAACAGAACAGAATAGAATAGAATAGAATAGAATAGAATAGAATAGAATAGGTAATGGGAATAGAATAGAATAGAATAGAATAGAATAGAATAGAATACAATACAATACAATACAATACAATACGGAATGGGAATGGGAATGGGAAAGGGAATGGGAATGGGAATGGGAATAGGAATGGGAATGGGAATTGGAATGGGAAAGGGAATAGAATAGAATAGAATAGAATAGAATAGAATAGAATAGAATAGAGAATGGCAAAGGTAATGGGAATGGGAAGGTAATGAGAAATGGAAAGATAATGGGAATGGGAACTGAATAGAATAGAATAGAATAGAATAGAATAGATTAGAATAGAATAAGGAATGGGAATAGAATAGAATAGAATTATGGGAATGGGAATGGGAATAGAATAGAATAAGGAATCGGAATAGAATAGAATAGAATAGAATAATGGGAATGGGAATGGGAATGCGAATAGAATAGAGTAGAATAGAATAGGGAATGGGAATAGAACAGAACAGAACAGAACAGAACAGAACAGAACAGAATAGAATAGAATAGAATAGAATAGGTAATGGGAATAGAATAGAATAGAATAGAATAGAATAGAATAGAATAGAATTGAATAGAATAGAATAGAATAGAATAGAATACAATACAAAACAATACAATACAATAGAATACAATACAATACAATACAATACAATACGGAATGGGAATGGGAATGGGCATGGGAATGGGAATGGGAATGGGAAAAGAATAGAATAGAATGGAATAAGGAATGGCAATAGAATAGAATAAAATGGAATAGGGAATGGGAATGGGAATAGGAATGGGAATGGGAATTGGAATGGGAAAGGGAATAGAATAGAATAGAATAGAATAGAATAGAATAGAATAGAGAATGGCAAAGGTAATGGGAATGGGAAGGTAATGAGAAATGGAAAGATAATGGGAATGGGAACTGAATTCAATACAATACAATACAATAGGGAAAGGGAATGGGAATGGGAATGGGAATGGGAATGGGAATGGGAATAGAATAGAATAGAATAGAATAGAATAGAATAGAATAGAATAGAATAGGGAATGGTCATAGAATAGAATAGAATAGAATAGAATAGAATAGATAGAATAGAATAGAATAAGGAATGGGAATAGAATAGAATAGAATAATGGGAATGGGAATGGGAATAGAATAGAGTAGAATAGAATAGGGAATGGGAATAGAACAGAACAGAACAGAACAGAACAGAATAGAAAAGAATAGAATAGAATAGGTAATGGGAATAGAATTGAATTGAATTGAATAGAATAGAATAGAATAGAATAGAATAGAACAGAATAGAATAGAATAGAATAAGGAATGGGAATAGAATAGAATAGAATAGAATAGAATAGAATAGAATAGAATAGAATACAATAGGGAATGGGAAAGGGAAAGGGAAAGGGAAAGGGAAAGGGAAAGGGAAAGGGAAAGGGAAAGGGAAAGGGAAAAGGAATAGAATAGAACAGAACAGAACAGAACAGAACAGAATAGAATAGAATAGAATAGAATAGAATAATGGGAATGGGAAAGGGAATGGGAATGGGAATGGGAATAGAATAGAATAGAATAGAATAGAATAGAATGAGGAGAATAGAATAGGGAATGAGAATAGAACAGAACAGAACAGAATAGAATAGAATAAGGAATGGGAATAGAATAGAATAGAAGAGAAGAGAATAGAATAGAATAGAATAGAATAGAATGCAATAGGGAAAGGGAATGAGAAAGGGAATGGGAATGGGAATGGGAAAGGGAAAAGGAAAAGAATAGAATAGAATAGAATAGATTAGAATAGAATAAGTAATGGGAATAGAATAGAATAGAATAATGGGAATGGGAATGGGAATGGGAATAGAATAGAATAAGGAATGGTAATAGAATAGAATAGAATAGAATAGAATGAAATAGAATAGTGGGAATGGGAATAGAATAGAATAGAATAGAATAGGGAATGGGAATAGAACAGAACAGAACAGAATAGAATAGAATAGAATAGAATAGAATAGAATAGAATAGAATAATGGGAATGGGAATGGGAATGGGAATGGGAATAGAATATAATAGGGAATGGGAACAGAACAGAACAGAATAGAATAGAATAGGGAATGGGAATAGAATAGAATAGAATAGAATAGAATAGAATAGAATAGAATAGAATAGAATAGAATGCAATAGGGAAAGGTAATGGGAAAGGTAATGGGAATGGGAATGGGAAAGGGAAAAGGAAAAGAATAGAATAGAATAGAATAGAATAGAATAGAATAGAATAAGGAATGGGAATAGAATAGAATAGAATAATGGGAATGGGAATGGGAATAGAATAGAATAAGGAATCGGAATAGAATAGAATAGAATAGAATAATGGGAATGGGAATGGGAATGCGAATAGAATAGAGTAGAATAGAATAGGGAATGGGAATAGAACAGAACAGAACAGAACAGAATAGAATAGAATAGAATAGAATAGAATAGGTAATGGGAATAGAATAGAATAGAATAGAATAGAATAGAATAGAATAGAATAGAATTGAATTGAATAGAATAGAATAGAATAGAATAGAATAGAATAGAATAGAATAGAATAGAATAATGGGAATGGGAATAGAATAGAATAGGGAATGGGAACAGAACAGAATAGAATAGAATAGAATAGAATAGAATAGAATAGAATAGAATAGAATAGAGTAGAATAGAATAGGGAATGGGAATAGAACAGAACAGAACAGAACAGAATAGAATAGAATAGGGAATGGGAATAGAATAGAATAGAATAGAATAGAATAGAATAGAATAGAATAGAATAGAATAGAATAGAATAGAATATAGTAGAATAGAATAGGGAATGGGAATAGAATAGAATAGAATAGAATAGAATAGAATAGAATGCAATAGGGAAAGGTAATGGGAAAGGTAATGGGAATGGGAATGGGAAAGGGAAAAGGAAAAGAATAGAATAGAATAGAATAGATTAGAATAGAATAAGGAATGGGAATAGAATAGAATAGAATAATGGGAATGGGAATGGGAATGGGAATAGAATAGAATAAGGAATGGGAATAGAATAGAATAGAATAGAATAATGGGAATGGGAATGGGAATGCGAATAGAATAGAGTAGAATAGAATAGGGAATGGGAATAGAACAGAACAGAACAGAACAGAATAGAATAGAATAGAATAGAATAGAATAGAATAGGTAATGGGAATAGAATAGAATAGAATAGAATAGAATAGAATAGAATATAGTAGAATAGAATAGGGAATGGGAATAGAATAGAATAGAATAGAATAGAATAGAATAGAATGCAATAGGGAAAGGTAATGGGAAAGGTAATGGGAATGGGAATGGGAAAGGGAAAAGGAAAAGAATAGAATAGAATAGAATAGATTAGAATAGAATAAGGAATGGGAATAGAATAGAATAGAATAATGGGAATGGGAATGGGAATGGGAATAGAATAGAATAAGGAATGGGAATAGAATAGAATAGAATAGAATAATGGGAATGGGAATGGGAATGCGAATAGAATAGAGTAGAATAGAATAGGGAATGGGAATAGAACAGAACAGAACAGAATAGAATAGAATAGAATAGAATAGAATAGAATAGAATAGGTAATGGGAATAGAATAGAATAGAATAGAATAGAATAGAATAGAATAGAATTGAATAGAATAGAATATTATACAATACAATACAATACAATACAATACAATACAATACGGAATGGGAATGGGAATGGGCATGGGAATGGGAATGGGAAAAGAATAGAATAGAATGGAATAAGGAATGGGAATAGAATAGAATAAAATGGAATAGGGAATGGGAATGGGAATGGGAATAGGAATGGGAATGGGAATTGGAATGGGAAAGGGAATAGAATAGAATAGAATAGAATAGAATAGAATAGAATAGAATAGAATAGAATAGAATAAGGAATGGGAATAGAATAGAATAGAATAATGGGAATGGGAATGGGAATGGGAATAGAATAGAGTAGAATAGAATAGGGAATGGGAATAGAACAGAACAGAACAGAACAGAACAGAATAGAATAGAATAGAATAGAATAGAATAGAATAGAATAGGTAATGGGAATAGAATAGAATAGAATAGAATAGAATAGAACAGAATAGAATATAATAGAATAAGGAATGGGAATAGAATAGAATAGAATAGAATAGAATAGAATAGGGAAAGGGAATGGGAAAGGGAAAGGGAAAGGGAAAGGGAAAGGGAAAGGGAAAGGGAAAGGGAAAGGGAAAAGGAATAGAACAGAACAGAATAGAATAGAATAGAATAGAATAGAATAGAATAGAATAGAATAGAATACAATAGAATAATGGGAATGGGAATGGGAATGGGAATAGAATAGAATAGAATAGAATGAGTAGAATAGAATAGGGAATGAGAATAGAACAGAACAGAACAGAATAGAATAGAATAGAATAGAATAGAATAGAATAGAATAATGGGAATGGGAATGGGAATGGGAATAGAATAGAATAGGGAATGGGAACAGAACAGAATAGAATAGTATAGAATAGAATAGAATAGAATAGAATAGAATAATGGGAATGGGAATGGGAATGGGAATGGGAATAGAATAGAATAGAATAGAATAGAATAGAATAGAGTAGAGTAGAATAGAATAGGGAATGGGAATAGAACAGAACAGAACAGAACAGAATAGAATAGAATAGGGAATGGGAATAGAATAGAATAGAATAGAATAGAATAGAATAGAATAGAATAGAATAGAATAGAATAGAATAGAATATAGTAGAATAGAATAGGGAATGGGAATAGAATAGAATAGAATAGAATAGAATAGAATAGAATAGAATAGAATGCAATAGGGAAAGGTAATGGGAAAGGTAATGGGAATGGGAATGGGAAAGGGAAAAGGAAAAGAATAGAATAGAATAGAATAGATTAGAATAGAATAAGGAATGGGAATAGAATAGAATAGAATAATGGGAATGGGAATGGGAATGGGACTAGAATAGAATAAGGAATGGGAATAGAATAGAATAGAATAGAATAATGGGAATGGGAATGGGAATGCGAATAGAATAGAGTAGAATAGAATAGGGAATGGGAATAGAACAGAACAGAACAGAATAGAATAGAATAGAATAGAATAGAATAGAATAGAATAGAATAGAATAGAATAGAATAGGTAATGGGAATAGAATAGAATAGAATAGAATAGAATAGAATAGAATAGAATAGAATAGAATAGAATACAATACAATACAATACAATACAATACGGAATGGGAATGGGAATGGGAATGGGCATGGGAATGGGAATGGGAAAAGAATAGAATAGAATGGAATAAGGAATGGGAATAGAATAGAATAAGGAATGGGAATAGAATAGAATAGAATAGAATAATGGGAATGGGAATGGGAATGCGAATAGAATAGAGTAGAATAGAATAGGGAATGGGAATAGAACAGAACAGAACAGAACAGAATAGAATAGAATAGAATAGAATAGAATAGGTAATGGGAATAGAATAAAATAGAATAGAATAGAATAGAATAGAATAGAATAGAATAGAATACAATACAATACAATACAATACAATACAATACAATACGGAATGGGAATGGGAATGGGAAAGGGAATGGGAATGGGAATGGGAATAGGAATGGGAATGGGAATTGGAATGGGAAAGGGAATAGAATAGAATAGAATAGAATAGAATAGAATAGAGAATGGCAAAGGTAATGGGAATGGGAAGGTAATGAGAAATGGAAAGATAATGGGAATGGGAACTGAATAGAATAGAATAGAATAGAATAGAATAGAATAGAATAGAATAGAATAGAATAGAATAGAATAGAATAGAATAGAATGCAATAGGGAAAGGTAATGGGAAAGGTAATGGGAATGGGAATGGGAAAGGGAAAAGGAAAAGAATAGAATAGAATAGAATAGATTAGAATAGAATAAGGAATGGGAATAGAATAGAATAGAATAATGGGAATGGGAATGGGAATGGGACTAGAATAGAATAAGGAATGGGAATAGAATAGAATAGAATAGAATAATGGGAATGGGAATGGGAATGCGAATAGAATAGAGTAGAAAAGAATAGGGAATGGGAATAGAACAGAACAGAACAGAATAGAATAGAATAGAATAGAATAGAATAGAATAGAATAGAATAGAATAGGTAATGGGAATAGAATAGAATAGAATAGAATAGAATAGAATAGAATACAATACAATACAATACAATACAATACAATACGGAATGGGAATGGGAATGGGAATGGGCATGGGAATGGGAATGGGAAAAGAATAGAATAGAATGGAATAAGGAATGGGAATAGAATAGAATAAGGAATGGGAATAGAATAGAATAGAATAGAATAATGGGAATGGGAATGGGAATGCGAATAGAATAGAGTAGAATAGAATAGGGAATGGGAATAGAACAGAACAGAACAGAATAGAATAGAATAGAATAGAATAGAATAGAATAGAATAGAATAGAATAGGTAATGGGAATAGAATAGAATAGAATAGAATAGAATAGAATAGAATAGAATACAATACAATACAATACAATACGGAATGGGAATGGGAATGGGAAAGGGAATGGGAATGGGAATGGGAATAGGAATGGGAATGGGAATTGGAATGGGAAAGGGAATAGAATAGAATAGAATAGAATAGAGAATGGCAAAGGTAATGGGAATGGGAAGGTAATGAGAAATGGAAAGATAATGGGAATGGGAACTGAATAGAATAGAATAGAATAGAATAGAATAGAATAGAATAGAATAGAATAGAATAGAATAGAATAGAATAGAATAGAATAGAATAGAATAATGGGAATGGGAAAGGGAATGGGAATGGGAATGGGAATAGAATAGAATAGAATAGAATAGAATGAGGAGAATAGAATAGGGAATGAGAATAGAACAGAACAGAACAGAATAGAATAGAATAAGGAATGGGAATAGAATAGAATAGAATAGAAGAGAATAGAATAGAATAGAATAGAATAGAATGCAATAGGGAAAGTGAATGAGAAAGGGAATGGGAATGGGAATGGGAAAGGGAAAAGGAAAAGAATAGAATAGAATAGAATAGATTAGAATAGAATAAGGAATGGGAATAGAATAGAATAGAATAATGGGAATGGGAATGGGAATGGGAATAGAACAGAATAAGGAATGGGAATAGAATAGAATAGAATAGAATAGAATGGAATAGAATAGTGGGAATGGGAATAGAATAGAATAGAATAGAATAGAATAGGGAATGGGAATAGAACAGAACAGAACAGAATAGAATAGAATAGAATAGAATAGAATAGAATAGAATAGAATAGAATAATGGGAATGGGAATGGGAATGGGAATAGAATATAATAGGGAATGGGAACAGAACAGAACAGAATAGAATAGAATAGGGAATGGGAATAGAATAGAATAGAATAGAATAGAATAGAATAGAATAGAATAGAATAGAATAGAATAGAATGCAATAGGGAAAGGTAATGGGAAAGGTAATGGGAATGGGAATGGGAAAGGGAAAAGGAAAAGAATAGAATAGAATAGAATAGAATAGAATAGAATAGAATAAGGAATGGGAATAGAATAGAATAGAATAATGGGAATGGGAATGGGAATAGAATAGAATAAGGAATCGGAATAGAATAGAATAGAATAGAATAATGGGAATGGGAATGGGAATGCGAATAGAATAGAGTAGAATAGAATAGGGAATGGGAATAGAACAGAACAGAACAGAACAGAACAGAACAGAATAGAATAGAATAGAATAGAATAGGTAATGGGAATAGAATAGAATAGAATAGAATAGAATAGAATAGAATTGAATAGAATAGAATAGAATAGAATAGAATAGAATAGAATAGAATAGAATAATGGGAATGGGAATAGAATAGAATAGGGAATGGGAACAGGACAGAATAGAATAGAATAGAATAGAATAGAATAGAATAGAATAGAGTAGAATAGAATAGGGAATGGGAATAGAACAGAACAGAACAGAACAGAATAGAATAGAATAGGGAATGGGAATAGAATAGAATAGAATAGAATAGAATAGAATAGAATAGAATAGAATAGAATATAGTAGAATAGAATAGGGAATGGGAATAGAATAGAATAGAATAGAATAGAATAGAATAGAATAGAATGCAATAGGGAAAGGTAATGGGAAAGGTAATGGGAATGGGAATGGGAAAGGGAAAAGGAAAAGAATAGAATAGAATAGAATAGATTAGAATAGAATAAGGAATGGGAATAGAATAGAATAGAATAATGGGAATGGGAATGGGAATGGGAATAGAATAGAATAAGGAATGGGAATAGAATAGAATAGAATAGAATAATGGGAATGGGAATGGGAATGCGAATAGAATAGAGTAGAATAGAATAGGGAATGGGAATAGAACAGAACAGAACAGAACAGAATAGAATAGAATAGAATAGAATAGAATAGAATAGGTAATGGGAATAGAATAGAATAGAATAGAATAGAATAGAATAGAATAGAATAGAATAGAATAGAATATAGTAGAATAGAATAGGGAATGGGAATAGAATAGAATAGAATAGAATAGAATAGAATAGAATAGAATGCAATAGGGAAAGGTAATGGGAAAGGTAATGGGAATGGGAATGGGAAAGGGAAAAGGAAAAGAATAGAATAGAATAGAATAGATTAGAATAGAATAAGGAATGGGAATAGAATAGAATAGAATAATGGGAATGGGAATGGGAATGGGAATAGAATAGAATAAGGAATGGGAATAGAATAGAATAGAATAGAATAATGGGAATGGGAATGGGAATGCGAATAGAATAGAGTAGAATAGAATAGGGAATGGGAATAGAACAGAACAGAACAGAACAGAATAGAATAGAATAGAATAGAATAGAATAGAATAGAATAGGTAATGGGAATAGAATAGAATAGAATAGAATAGAATAGAATTGAATAGAATAGAATAGTATACAATACAATACAATACAATACAATACAATACAATACAATACAATACGGAATGGGAATGGGAATGGGCATGGGAATGGGAATGGGAAAAGAATAGAATAGAATGGAATAAGGAATGGGAATAGAATAGAATAAAATGGAATAGGGAATGGGAATGGGAATGGGAATAGGAATGGGAATGGGAATTGGAATGGGAAAGGGAATAGAATAGAATAGAATAGAATAGAATAGAATAGAGAATGGCAAAGGTAATGGGAATGGGAAGGTAATGAGAAATGGAAAGATAATGGGAATGGGAACTGAATAGAATAGAATAGAATAGAATAGGGAATGGTAATAGAATAGAATAGAATAGAATAGAATAGAATAGAATAGAATAGAATAGAATAGAATAGAATAAGGAATGGGAATAGAATAGAATAGAATAATGGGAATGGGAATGGGAATAGAACAGAATAGAATAGAATAGAATAGAATAGAATAGGTAATGGGAATAGAATAGAATAGAATAGAATAGAATAGAATAGAACAGAATAGAATATAATAGAATAAGGAATGGGAATAGAATAGAATAGAATAGAATAGAATAGAATAGAATAGGGAAAGGGAATGGGAAAGGGAAAGGGAAAGGGAAAGGGAAAGGGAAAGGGAAAGGGAAAGGGAAAGGGAAAAGGAATAGAACAGAACAGAATAGAATAGAATAGAATAGAATAGAATAGAATAGAATAGAATAGAATAGAATAGAATAGAATAATGGGAATGGGAATGGGAATGGGAATGGGAATAGAATAGAATAGAATAGAATAGAATGAGTAGAATAGAATAGGGAATGAGAATAGAACAGAACAGAACAGAATAGAATAGAATAGAATAGAATAGAATAGAATAGAATAGAATAGAATAGAATAATGGGAATGGGAATGGGAATGGGAATAGAATAGAATAGGGAATGGGAACAGAACAGAATAGAATAGAATAGAATAGAATAGAATAGAATAGAATAGAATAATGGGAATGGGAATGGGAATGGGAATGGGAATAGAATAGAATAGAATAGAATAGAATAGAATAGAATAGAATAGGTAATGGGAATAGAATAGAATAGAATAGAATAGAATAGAATAGAATACAATACAATACAATACAATACAATACAATACAATACAATACAATACA
Source organism: Arizona elegans (assembly GCA_022577455.1). Taxonomy (NCBI): domain Eukaryota; kingdom Metazoa; phylum Chordata; class Lepidosauria; order Squamata; family Colubridae; genus Arizona; species Arizona elegans. The sequence continues at coordinate 13,512,130 of JAKOOJ010000019.1, read as the reverse complement.
ATACGGAATGGGAATGGGAATGGGAATGGGCATGGGAATGGGAATGGGAAAAGAATAGAATAGAATGGAATAAGGAATGGGAATAGAATAGAATAAGGAATGGGAATAGAATAGAATAGAATAGAATAATGGGAATGGGAATGGGAATGCGAATAGAATAGAGTAGAATAGAATAGGGAATGGGAATAGAACAGAACAGAACAGAATAGAATAGAATAGAATAGAATAGAATAGAATAGAATAGAATAGGTAATGGGAATAGAATAAAATAGAATAGAATAGAATAGAATAGAATAGAATAGAATAGAATACAATACAATACAATACAATACAATACAATACAATACAATACGGAATGGGAATGGGAATGGGAAAGGGAATGGGAATGGGAATGGGAATAGGAATGGGAATGGGAATTGGAATGGGAAAGGGAATAGAATAGAATAGAATAGAATAGAGAATGGCAAAGGTAATGGGAATGGGAAGGTAATGAGAAATGGAAAGATAATGGGAATGGGAACTGAATAGAATAGAATAGAATAGAATAGAATAGAATAGAATAGAATAGAATAGAATGCAATAGGGAAAGGTAATGGGAAAGGTAATGGGAATGGGAATGGGAAAGGGAAAAGGAAAAGAATAGAATAGAATAGAATAGATTAGAATAGAATAAGGAATGGGAATAGAATAGAATAGAATTATGGGAATGGGAATGGGAATAGAATAGAATAAGGAATCGGAATAGAATAGAATAGAATAGAATAATGGGAATGGGAATGGGAATGCGAATAGAATAGAGTAGAATAGAATAGGGAATGGGAATAGAACAGAACAGAACAGAACAGAACAGAACAGAATAGAATAGAATAGAATAGAATAGGTAATGGGAATAGAATAGAATAGAATAGAATAGAATAGAATAGAATAGAATTGAATAGAATAGAATAGAATAGAATAGAATAGAATAGAATAGAATACAATACAATAGAATAGAATACAATACAATACAATACAATACAATACGGAATGGGAATGGGAATGGGCATGGGAATGGGAATGGGAATGGGAAAAGAATAGAATAGAATGGAATAAGGAATGGCAATAGAATAGAATAAAATGGAATAGGGAATGGGAATGGGAATAGGAATGGGAATGGGAATTTGAATGGGAAAGGGAATAGAATAGAATAGAATAGAATAGAATAGAATAGAATAGAGAATGGCAAAGGTAATGGGAATGGGAAGGTAATGAGAAATGGAAAGATAATGGGAATGGGAACTGAATTCAATACAATACAATACAATACAATAGGGAAAGGGAATGGGAAAGGGAATGGGAATGGGAATGGGAATGGGAATGGGAATGGGAATGGGAATGGGAATGGGAATAGAATAGAATAGAATAGAATAGAATAGAATAGAATAGGGAATGGTCATAGAATAGAATAGAATAGAATAGAATAGAATAGAATAGAATAGATAGAATAGAATAGAATAAGGAATGGGAATAGAATAGAATAGAATAATGGGAATGGGAATGGGAATAGAATAGAGTAGAATAGAATAAGGAATGGGAATAGAATAGAATAGAATAGAAGAGAATAGAATAGAATAGAATAGAATAGAATGCAATAGGGAAAGGGAATGAGAAAGGGAATGGGAATGGGAATGGGAAAGGGAAAAGGAAAAGAATAGAATAGAATAGAATAGATTAGAATAGAATAAGGAATGGGAATAGAATAGAATAGAATAATGGGAATGGGAATGGGAATGGGAATAGAATAGAATAAGGAATGGGAATAGAATAGAATAGAATAGAATAGAATGGAATAGAATAGTGGGAATGGGAATAGAATAGAATAGAATAGAATAGGGAATGGGAATAGAACAGAACAGAACAGAACAGAATAGAATAGTATAGAATAGAATAGAATAGAATAGAATAATGGGAATGGGAATGGGAATGGGAATGGGAATGGGAATAGAATATAATAGGGAATGGGAACAGAACAGAACAGAATAGAATAGAGTAGAATAGAATAGGGAATGGGAATAGAACAGAACAGAACAGAACAGAACAGAATAGAATAGAATAGAATAGAATAGAATAGAATAGAATAGAATAGAATAGAATAGGTAATGGGAATAGAATAGAATAGAATAGAATAGAATAGAATAGAATAGAATAGAACAGAATAGAATATAATAGAATAAGGAATGGGAATAGAATAGAATAGAATAGAATAGAATAGAATAGAATAGGGAAAGGGAATGGGAAAGGGAAATGGAAAGGGAAAGGGAAAGGGAAAGGGAAAGGGAAAGGGAAAGGGAAAAGGAATAGAACAGAACAGAATAGAATAGAATAGAATAGAATAGAATAGAATAGAATAGAATAGAATAGAATAATGGGAATGGGAATGGGAATGGGAATGGGAATAGAATAGAATAGAATAGAATAGAATGAGTAGAATAGAATAGGGAATGAGAATAGAACAGAACAGAACAGAACAGAATAGAATAGAATAGAATAGAATAGAATAGAATAGAATAGAATAGAATAGAATAATGGGAATGGGAATGGGAATGGGAATAGAATAGAATAGGGAATGGGAACAGAACAGAATAGAATAGAATAGAATAGAATAGAATAGAATAGAATAGAGTAGAGTAGAATAGAATAGGGAATGGGAATAGAACAGAACAGAACAGAACAGAATAGAATAGAATAGGGAATGGGAATAGAATAGAATAGAATAGAATAGAATAGAATAGAATAGAATAGAATAGAATATAGTAGAATAGAATAGGGAATTAGAATAGAATAGAATAGAATAGAATAGAATAGAATAGAATAGAATGCAATAGGGAAAGGTAATGGGAAAGGTAATGGGAATGGGAATGGGAAAGGGAAAAGGAAAAGAATAGAATAGAATAGAATAGATTAGAATAGAATAAGGAATGGGAATAGAATAGAATAGAATAATGGGAATGGGAATGGGAATGGGACTAGATTAGAATAAGGAATGGGAATAGAATAGAATAGAATAGAATAATGGGAATGGGAATGGGAATGCGAATAGAATAGAGTAGAATAGAATAGGGAATGGGAATAGAACAGAACAGAACAGAATAGAATAGAATAGAATAGAATAGAATAGAATAGAATAGAATAGAATAATGGGAATGGGAATGGGAATGGGAATGGGAATAGAATAGAATAGAATAGAATAGAATGAGTAGAATAGAATAGGGAATGAGAATAGAACAGAACAGAACAGAATAGAATAGAATAGAATAGAATAGAATAGAATAGAATAGAATAGAATAGAATAGAATAATGGGAATGGGAATGGGAATGGGAATAGAATAGAATAGGGAATGGGAACAGAACAGAATAGAATAGAATAGAATAGAATAGAATAGAATAGAATAGAATAGAGTAGAGTAGAATAGAATAGGGAATGGGAATAGAACAGAACAGAACAGAACAGAATAGAATAGAATAGGGAATGGGAATAGAATAGAATAGAATAGAATAGAATAGAATAGAATAGAATAGAATATAGTAGAATAGAATAGGGAATTAGAATAGAATAGAATAGAATAGAATAGAATAGAATAGAATGCAATAGGGAAAGGTAATGGGAAAGGTAATGGGAATGGGAATGGGAAAGGGAAAAGGAAAAGAATAGAATAGAATAGAATAGATTAGAATAGAATAAGGAATGGGAATAGAATAGAATAGAATAATGGGAATGGGAATGGGAATGGGACTAGATTAGAATAAGGAATGGGAATAGAATAGAATAGAATAGAATAATGGGAATGGGAATGGGAATGCGAATAGAATAGAGTAGAATAGAATAGGGAATGGGAATAGAACAGAACAGAATAGAATAGAATAGAATAGAATAGAATAGAATACAATAGAATAGGTAATGGGAATAGAATAGAATAGAATAGAATAGAATAGAATAGAATAGAATACAATACAATACAATACAATACAATACAATACAATACGGAATGGGAATGGGAATGGGAATGGGCATGGGAATGGGAATGGGAAAAGAATAGAATAGAATGGAATAAGGAATGGGAATAGAATAGAATAAGGAATGGGAATAGAATAGAATAGAATAGAATAATGGGAATGGGAATGGGAATGCGAATAGAATAGAGTAGAATAGAATAGGGAATGGGAATAGAACAGAACAGAATAGAATAGAATAGAATAGAATAGAATAGAATAGAATAGAATAGAATACAATACAATACAATACAATACAATACAATACGGAATGGGAATGGGAATGGGAAAGGGAATGGGAATGGGAATGGGAATAGGAATGGGAATGGGAATTGGAATGGGAAAGGGAATAGAATAGAATAGAATAGAATAGAATAGAGAATGGCAAAGGTAATGGGAATGGGAAGGTAATGAGAAATGGAAAGATAATGGGAATGGGAACTGAATAGAATAGAATAGAATAGAATAGAATAGAATAGAATAGAATAGAATAGAATAGAATAGAATAGAATAGAATAGAATAGAATAGAATAGAATGCAATAGGGAAAGGTAATGGGAAAGGTAATGGGAATGGGAATGGGAAAGGGAAAAGGAAAAGAATAGAATAGAATAGAATAGATTAGAATAGAATAAGGAATGGGAATAGAATAGAATAGAATTATGGGAATGGGAATGGGAATAGAATAGAATAAGGAATCGGAATAGAATAGAATAGAATAGAATAATGGGAATGGGAATGGGAATGCGAATAGAATAGAGTAGAATAGAATAGGGAATGGGAATAGAACAGAACAGAACAGAACAGAACAGAACAGAACAGAATAGAATAGAATAGAATAGAATAGGTAATGGGAATAGAATAGAATAGAATAGAATAGAATAGAATAGAATAGAATTGAATAGAATAGAATAGAATAGAATAGAATACAATACAATACAATACAATACAATAGAATACAATACAATACAATACAATACAATACGGAATGGGAATGGGAATGGGCATGGGAATGGGAATGGGAATGGGAAAAGAATAGAATAGAATGGAATAAGGAATGGCAATAGAATAGAATAAAATGGAATAGGGAATGGGAATGGGAATAGGAATGGGAATGGGAATTGGAATGGGAAAGGGAATAGAATAGAATAGAATAGAATAGAATAGAATAGAATAGAGAATGGCAAAGGTAATGGGAATGGGAAGGTAATGAGAAATGGAAAGATAATGGGAATGGGAACTGAATTCAATACAATACAATACAATAGGGAAAGGGAATGTGAATGGGAATGGGAATGGGAATGGGAATGGGAATAGAATAGAATAGAATAGAATAGAATAGAATAGAATAGGGAATGGTCATAGAATAGAATAGAATAGAATAGAATAGAATAGAATAGAATAGATAGAATAGAATAGAATAAGGAATGGGAATAGAATAGAATAGAATAATGGGAATGGGAATGGGAATAGAATAGAGTAGAATAGAATAGGGAATGGGAATAGAACAGAACAGAACAGAACAGAACAGAATAGAAAAGAATAGAATAGAATAGGTAATGGGAATAGAATTGAATTGAATAGAATAGAATAGAATAGAATAGAATAGAATAGAATAGAACAGAATAGAATAGAATAGAATAAGGAATGGGAATAGAATAGAATAGAATAGAATAGAATAGAATAGAATAGAATACAATAGGGAATGGGAAAGGGAAAGGGAAAGGGAAAGGGAAAGGGAAAGGGAAAGGGAAAGGGAAAGGGAAAGGGAAAAGGAATAGAATAGAACAGAACAGAACAGAACAGAACAGAATAGAATAGAATAGAATAGAATAGAATAATGGGAATGGGAAAGGGAATGGGAATGGGAATGGGAATAGAATAGAATAGAATAGAATAGAATGAGGAGAATAGAATAGGGAATGAGAATAGAACAGAACAGAACAGAATAGAATAGAATAAGGAATGGGAATAGAATAGAATAGAATAGAAGAGAATAGAATAGAATAGAATAGAATAGAATGCAATAGGGAAAGGGAATGAGAAAGGGAATGGGAATGGGAATGGGAAAGGGAAAAGGAAAAGAATAGAATAGAATAGAATAGATTAGAATAGAATAAGGAATGGGAATAGAATAGAATAGAATAATGGGAATGGGAATGGGAATGGGAATAGAATAGAATAAGGAATGGGAATAGAATAGAATAGAATGGAATAGAATAGTGGGAATGGGAATAGAATAGAATAGAATAGAATAGAATAGGGAATGGGAATAGAACAGAACAGAACAGAACAGAATAGAATAGAATAGAATAGAATAGAATAGAATAGAATAGAATAGAATAGAATAATGGGAATGGGAATGGGAATGGGAATGGGAATAGAATATAATAGGGAATGGGAACAGAACAGAACAGAATAGAATAGAATAGAATAGGGAATGGGAATAGAATAGAATAGAATAGAATAGAATAGAATAGAATAGAATAGAATAGAATAGAATAGAATGCAATAGGGAAAGGTAATGGGAAAGGTAATGGGAATGGGAATGGGAAAGGGAAAAGGAAAAGAATAGAATAGAATAGAATAGAATAGAATAGAATAGAATAGAATAAGGAATGGGAATAGAATAGAATAGAATAATGGGAATGGGAATGGGAATAGAATAGAATAAGGAATCGGAATAGAATAGAATAGAATAGAATAATGGGAATGGGAATGGGAATGCGAATAGAATAGAGTAGAATAGAATAGGGAATGGGAATAGAACAGAACAGAACAGAACAGAACAGAATAGAATAGAATAGAATAGAATAGAATAGGTAATGGGAATAGAATAGAATAGAATAGAATAGAATAGAATAGAATAGAATAGAATTGAATAGAATAGAATACAATACAATACAATACAATACAATACAATACAATACAATACAATACAATACAATACGGAATGTGAATGGGAATGGGCATGGGAATGGGAATGGGAAAAGAATAGAATAGAATGGAATAAGGAATGGGAATAGAATAGAATAAAATGGAATAGGGAATGGGAATGGGAATACGAATGGGAATGGGAATTGGAATGGGAAAGGGAATAGAATAGAATAGAATAGAATAGAATAGAGAATGGCAAAGGTAATGGGAATGGGAAGGTAATGAGAAAGGGAAAGATAATGGGAATGGGAACTGAATTCAATACAATACAATACAATACAATAGGGAAAGGGAATGGGAAAGGGAATGGGAATGGGAATGGGAATAGAATAGAATAGAATAGAATAGAATAGAATAGAATAGGGAATGGTCATAGAATAGAATAGAATAGAAGAGAATAGAATAGAATAGAATAGAATAGAATAGAATAAGGAATGGGAATAGAATAGAATAGAATAATGGGAATGGGAATGGGAATAGAATAGAGTAGAATAGAATAGGGAATGGGAATAGAACAGAACAGAACAGAACAGAACAAAATAGAATAGAATAGAATAGAATAGGTAATGGGAATAGAATAGAATAGAATAGAATAGAATAGAATAGAATAGAATACAATACAATACAATACAATACAATACAATACAATACAATACAATACGGAATGGGAATGGGAATGGGCATGGGAATGGGAATGGGAAAAGAATAGAATAGAATGGAATAAGGAATGGGAATAGAATAGAATAAAATGGAATAGGGAATGGGAATGGGAATAGGAATGGGAATGGGAATTGGAATGGGAAAGGGAATAGAATAGAATAGAATAGAATAGAATAGAATAGAATAGAGAATGGCAAAGGTAATGGGAATGGGAAGGTAATGAGAAATGGAAAGATAATGGGAATGGGAACTGAATAGAATAGAATAGAATAGAATAGGGAATGGTCATAGAATAGAATAGAATAGAATAGAATAGAATAGAATAGAATAAGGAATGGGAATAGAATAGAATAGAATAATGGGAATGGGAATGGGAATAGAATAGAATAAGGAATGGGAATAGAATAGAATAGAATAGAATAGATTAGAATAGAATAGAATAATGGGAATGGGAATGGGAATGGGAATGGGAATAGAATAGAATAGAATAGAATGAGTAGAATAGAATAGGGAATGAGAATAGAACAGAACAGAACAGAATAGAATAGAATAAGGAATGGGAATAGAATAGAATAGAATAGAATAGAATAGAATAGAATAGAATAGAATAGAATAGAATAGAATAGAATGCAATACGGAAAGGGAATGGGAAAGGGAATGGGAATGGGAATGGGAAAGGGAAAAGGAAAAGAATAGAATAGAATAGAATAGATTAGAATAGAATAAGGAATGGGAATAGAATAGAATAGAATAATGGGAATGGGAATGGGAATAGAATAGAATAAGGAATGGGAATAGAATAGAATAGAATAGAATAGAATAGAATAGAATAGAATAGAATAGAATAGAATAGAATGGAATAGAATAATGGGAATGGGAATAGAATAGAATAGAATAGAATAGGGAATGGGAATAGAACAGAATAGAATAGAATAGAATAGAATAGAATAGAATAGAATAGAATAGAATAGAATAGAATAATGGGAATGGGAATAGAATAGAATAGGGACTGGGAACAGAACAGAATAGAATAGAATAGAATAGAATAGAATAGAATAGAATAATGGGAATGGGAATGGGAATGGGAATAGAATAGAATAGAATAGAATAGAATAGAATAGGGAATGGGAATAGAATAGAATAGAATAGAATAGAATGCAATAGGGAAAGGTAATGGGAAAGGTAATGGGAATGGGAATGGGAAAGGGAAAAGGAAAAGAATAGAATAGAATAGAATAGATTAGAATAGAATAAGGAATGGGAATAGAATAGAATAGAATAATGGGAATGGGAATGGGAATGGGAATAGAATAGAATAAGGAATGGGAATAGAATAGAATAGAATAGAATAATGGGAATGGGAATGGGAATGCGAATAGAATAGAGTAGAATAGAATAGGGAATGGGAATAGAACAGAACAGAACAGAATAGAATAGAATAGAATAGAATAGAATAGAATAGGTAATGGGAATAGAATAGAATAGAATAGAATAGAATAGAATAGAATAGAATAGAATAGAATACAATACAATACAATACAATACAATACAATACAATACAATACGGAATGGGAATGGGAATGGGCATGGGAATGGGAATGGGAAAAGAATAGAATGGAATGGAATAAGGAATGGGAATAGAATAGAATAAAATGGAATAGGGAATGGGAATGGGAATAGGAATGGGAATGGGAATTGGAATGGGAAAGGGAATAGAATAGAATAGAATAGAATAGAATAGAATAGAATAGAGAATGGCAAAGGTAATGGGAATGGGAAGGTAATGAGAAATGGAAAGATAATGGGAATGGGAACTGAATAGAATAGAATAGAATAGAATAGGGAATGGTCATAGAATAGAATAGAATAGAATAGAATAGAATAGAATAGAATAGAATAAGGAATGGGAATAGAATAGAATAGAATAATGGGAATGGGAATGGGAATAGAATAGAGTAGAATAGAATAGGGAATGGGAATAGAACAGAACAGAACAGAACAGAACAGAACAGAATAGAATAGAATAGAATAGAATAGAATAGAATAGGTAATGGGAATAGAATAGAATAGAATAGAATAGAATAGAACAGAATAGAATATAATAGAATAAGGAATGGGAATAGAATAGAATAGAATAGAATAGAATAGGGAATGGGAATGGGAATGGGAAAGGGAAAGGGAAAGGGAAAGGGAAAGGGAAAGGGAAAGGGAAAGGGAAAGGGAAAGGGAAAGGGAAAAGGAATAGAATAGAACAGAACAGAACAGAACAGACCAGAACAGAATAGAATAGAATAGAATAGAATAGAATAGAATAGAATAGAATAGAATAGAATAGAATAATGGGAATGGGAATGGGAATGGGAATGGGAATAGAATAGAATAGAATAGAATAGAATGAGTAGAATAGAATAGGGAATGAGAATAGAACAGAACAGAACAGAATAGAATAGAATAAGGAATGGGAATAGAATAGAATAGAATAGAATAGAATAGAATAGAATAGAATAGAATAGAATAGAATAGAATGCAATAGGGAAAGGTAATGGGAAAGGTAATGGGAATGGGAATGGGAAAAAAAAAGGAAAAGAATAGAATAGAATAGAATAGAATAGAATAGATTAGAATAGAATAGAATAAGGAATGGGAATAGAGTACAATAGAATAATGGGAATGGGAATGGGAATGGGACTAGAATAGAATAAGGAATGGGAATAGAATAGAATAGAATAGAATAGAATAGAATAATGGGAATGGGAATGGGAATGCGAATAGAATAGAGTAGAATAGAATAGGGAATGGGAATAGAACAGAACAGAACAGAATAGAATAGAATAGAATAGAATAGAATAGAATAGAATAGGTAATGGGAATAGAATAGAATAGAATAGAATAGAATAGAATTGAATAGAATAGAATAGAATAGAATGCAATACAATACAATACAATACAATACAATACAATACAATACAATACAATACAATTCAATACGGAATGGGAATGGGAATGGGAATGGGCATGGGAATGGGAATGGGAAAAGAATAGAATAGAATGGAATAAGGAATGGGAATAGAATAGAATAAAATGGAATAGGGAATGGGAATGGGAATGGGAATAGGAATGGGAATGGGAATTGGAATGGGAAAGGGAATAGAATAGAATAGAATAGAATAGAATAGAATAGAGAATGGCAAAGGTAATGGGAATGGGAAGGTAATGAGAAATGGAAAGATAATGGGAATGGGAACTGAATAGAATAGAATAGAATAGAATAGAATAGAATAGAATAGAATAGAATAGAATAGGGAATGGGAATAGAAGAGAACACAATAGAATAGAAAAGAATAAGGAATGGGAATAGTATAGTATAGTATAGTATAGTATAGTATAGTATAGAATAGAATAGAATAGAATAGAATAGAATAGAATAGAATAGGGAATGGTCATAGAACAGAATAGAATAGAATAGAATAGAATAGAATAGAATAGAATAGAATATGGAATGGGAATAGAACAGAACACAATAGAATAGAAAAGAATAAGGAATGGGAATAGTATAATATAGTATAGTATAGTATAGTATAGAATAGAATAGAATAGAATAGGTAATTGTCATAGAATAGAATAGAATAGAATAGAATAGAATAGAATAGAATAGAATAGAATAGAATAATGGGAATGGGAATGGGAATAGAATAGAATAGAATAATGGGAATGGGAATGGGAATGGGAATGGAAATGGGAATAGAATAGAGTAGAATAGAATAGGGAATGGGAATAGAACAGAACAGAACAGAACAGAACAGAACAGAACAGAACAGAATAGAATAGAATAGAATAGAATAGGGAATGGGAATGGGAATGGGAAAGGGAAAGGGAAAGGGAAAGGGAAAGGGAAAGGGAAAGGGAAAGGGAAAGGGAAAGGGAAAGGGAAAGGGAAAAGGAATAGAATAGAACAGAACAGAACAGAACAGAACAGACCAGAACAGAACAGAATAGAATAGAATAGAATAGAATAGAATAGAATAGAATAGAATAGAATAATGGGAATGGGAATGGGAATGGGAATGGGAATAGAATAGAATAGAATAGAATAGAATGAGTAGAATAGAATAGGGAATGAGAATAGAACAGAATAGAACAGAATAGAATAGAATAAGGAATGGGAATAGAATAGAATAGAATAGAATAGAATAGAATAGAATAGAATAGAATAGAATGCAATAGGGAAAGGTAATGGGAAAGGTAATGGGAATGGGAATGGGAAAGGGAAAAGGAAAAGAATAGAATAGAATAGAATAGATTAGAATAGAATAAGGAATGGGAATAGAATAGAATAGAATAATGGGAATGGGAATGGGAATGGGACTAGAATAGAATAAGGAATGGGAATAGAATAGAATAGAATAGAATAGAATAGAATAATGGGAATGGGAATGGGAATGCGAATAGAATAGAGTAGAATAGAATAGGGAATGGGAATAGAACAGAACAGAACAGAATAGAATAGAATAGAATAGAATAGAATAGAATAGAATAGAATAGGTAATGGGAATAGAATAGAATAGAATAGAATAGAATAGAATTGAATAGAATAGAATAGAATACAATGCAATACAATACAATACAATACAATACAATACAATACAATACAATACAATACGGAATGGGAATGGGAATGGGAATGGGCATGGGAATGGGAATGGGAAAAGAATAGAATAGAATGGAATAAGGAATGGGAATAGAATAGAATAAAATGGAATAGGGAATGGGAATGGGAATGGGAATAGGAATGGGAATGGGAATTGGAATGGGAAAGGGAATACAATAGAATAGAATAGAATAGAATAGAATAGAATAGAATAGAGAATGGCAAAGGTAATGGGAATGGGAAGGTAATGAGAAATGGAAAGATAATGGGAATGGGAACTGAATAGAATAGAATAGAATAGAATAGAATAGAATAGAATAGAATAGAATACAATACAATACAATACAATACAATACAATACAATACAATACAATACAATAGGGAAAGGGAATGGGAAAGGGAATGGGAATGGGAATGGGAATGGGAATGGGAATGGGAATGGGAATGGGAATAGAATAGAATAGAATAGAATAGAATAGAATAGAATAGGGAATGGTCATAGAATAGAATAGAATAGAATAGAATAGAATAGGGAATGGGAATAGAATAGAATAGAATAATGGGAATGGGAATGGGAATGGGAATAGAATAGAGTAGAATAGAATAGGGAATGGGAATAGAACAGAACAGAACAGAACAGAACAGAACAGAATAGAATAGAATAGAATAGAATAGAATAGAATAGAACAGAACAGAATAGAATATAATAGAATAAGGAATGGGAATAGAATAGAATAGAATAGAATAGAATAGGGAATGGGAATAGAAGAGAACACAATAGAATAGAAAAGAATAAGGAATGGGAATAGTATAGTATAGTATAGTATAGTATAGTATAGTATAGTATAGAATAGAATAGAATAGAATAGAATAGAATAGGGAATGGTCATAGAACAGAATAGAATAGAATAGAATAGAATAGAATAGAATAGAATAGAATAGAATAGAATAGAATATGGAATGGGAATAGAACAGAACACAATAGAATAGAAAAGAATAAGGAATGGGAATAGTATAATATAGTATAGTATAGTATAGTATAGAATAGAATAGAATAGAATAGAATAGGTAATTGTCATAGAATAGAATAGAATAGAATAGAATAGAATAGAATAGAATAGAATAGAATAGAATAGAATAGAATAATGGGAATGGGAATGGGAATAGAATAGAATAGAATAATGGGAATGGGAATGGGAATGGGAATGGAAATGGGAATAGAATAGAGTAGAATAGAATAGGGAATGGGAATAGAACAGAACAGAACAGAACAGAACAGAACAGAACAGAACAGAATAGAATAGAATAGAATAGAATAGAATAGAATAGAATAGGTAATGGGAATAGAATTGAATAGAATAGAATAGAATAGAATAGAATAGAATACAATACAATACAATACAATACAATACAATACGGAATGGGAATGGGATAGGTAATGGGAATGGGAATGGGAATGGGATGGGAATGCGAATGGGAAAAGAATAGAATAAAATACAATATGGAATGGGAACGGGAACGGGAATGACAATACAACAGAATAGAATAGAATAGAATAGAATAGAATAGAATAAAATAGAATAGAATAGAATAGAATAGGTAATGGGAATAGAATTGAATAGAATAGAATAGAATAGAATAGAATAGAATAGAATAGAATAGAATAGAATAGAATACAATACAATACAATACAATACAATACCATACAATACAATACAATACAATACAATACGGAATGGGAATGGGAATGGGATAGGTAATGGGAATGGGAATGGGAATGGGAATGGGAATGGGAATGGGAAAAGAATAGAATAAAATACAATATGGAATGGGAACGGGAACGGGAATGACAATAGAATAGAATCGAATAGAATAGAATAGAATAGAATAGAATAGAATAGAATAATGGGAATGGGAATGGGAATGGGAATAGAATAGAATAGGGAATGGGAACAGAACAGAACAGAATAGAATAGAATAGAATAGAATAGAATAGAATAGAATAGAATAGAATAGAATAGAATAATGGGAATGGGAATGGGAATGGGAATGGGAATAGAATAGAATAGAATAATGGGAATGGGAATGGGAATGGGACTAGAATAGAATAAGGAATGGGAATAGAATAGAATAGAATAGAATAGAATAATGGGAATGGGAATGGGAATGCGAATAGAATAGAGTAGAATAGAATAGGGAATGGGAATAGAACAGAACAGAACAGAATAGAATAGAATAGAATAGAATAGAATAGAATAGAATAGAATAGAATAGGTAATGGGAATAGAATAGAATAGAATAGAATAGAATAGAATTGAATAGAATAGAATAGAATAGAATGCAATACAATACAATACAATACAATACAATACAATACAATACAATACAATACGGAATGGGAATGGGAATGGGAATGGGCATGGGAATGGGAATGGGAAAAGAATAGAATAGAATGGAATAAGGAATGGGAATAGAATAGAATAAAATGGAATAGGGAATGGGAATGGGAATGGGAATAGGAATGGGAATGGGAATTGGAATGGGAAAGGGAATAGAATAGAATAGAATAGAATAGAATAGAATAGAATAGAGAATGGCAAAGGTAATGGGAATGGGAAGGTAATGAGAAATGGAAAGATAATGGGAATGGGAACTGAATAGAATAGAATAGAATAGAATAGAATAGAATAGAATAGAATAGGGAATGGGAATAGAAGAGAACACAATAGAATAGAAAAGAATAAGGAATGGGAATAGTATAGTATAGTATAGTATAGTATAGTATAGTATAGTATAGTATAGAATAGAATAGAATAGAATAGAATAGAATAGAATAGAATAGAATAGGGAATGGTCATAGAACAGAATAGAATAGAATAGAATAGAATAGAATAGAATAGAATAGAATAGAATAGAATAGAATAGAATAGAATAGAATATGGAATGGGAATAGAACAGAACACAATAGAATAGAAAAGAATAAGGAATGGGAATAGTATAATATAGTATAGTATAGTATAGTATAGAATAGAATAGAATAGAATAGGTAATTGTCATAGAATAGAATAGAATAGAATAGAATAGAATAGAATAGAATAGAATAGAATAATGGGAATGGGAATGGGAATAGAATAGAATAGAATAATGGGAATGGGAATGGGAATGGGAATGGAAATGGGAATAGAATAGAGTAGAATAGAATAGGGAATGGGAATAGAACAGAACAGAACAGAACAGAACAGAACAGAACAGAACAGAATAGAATAGAATAGAATAGAATAGGGAATGGGAATGGGAATGGGAAAGGGAAAGGGAAAGGGAAAGGGAAAGGGAAAGGGAAAGGGAAAGGGAAAGGGAAAGGGAAAGGGAAAAGGAATACAATAGAACAGAACAGAACAGAACAGAACAGACCAGAACAGAATAGAATAGAATAGAATAGAATAGAATAGAATAGAATAGAATAGAATAGAATAATGGGAATGGGAATGGGAATGGGAATGGGAATAGAATAGAATAGAATAGAATAGAATGAGTAGAATAGAATAGGGAATGAGAATAGAACAGAATAGAACAGAATAGAATAGAATAAGGAATGGGAATAGAATAGAATAGAATAGAATAGAATAGAATAGAATAGAATAGAATAGAATAGAATGCAATAGGGAAAGGTAATGGGAAAGGTAATGGGAATGGGAATGGGAAAGGGAAAAGGAAAAGAATAGAATAGAATAGAATAGATTAGAATAGAATAAGGAATGGGAATAGAATAGAATAGAATAATGGGAATGGGAATGGGAATGGGACTAGAATAGAATAAGGAATGGGAATAGAATAGAATAGAATAGAATAGAATAGAATAGAATAGAATAATGGGAATGGGAATGGGAATGCGAATAGAATAGAGTAGAATAGAATAGGGAATGGGAATAGAACAGAACAGAATAGAATAGAATAGAATAGAATAGAATAGAATAGAATAGAATAGGTAATGGGAATAGAATAGAATAGAATAGAATAGAATAGAATTGAATAGAATAGAATAGAATACAATGCAATACAATACAATACAATACAATACAATACAATACAATACAATACAATACAATACGGAATGGGAATGGGAATGGGAATGGGCATGGGAATGGGAATGGGAAAAGAATAGAATAGAATGGAATAAGGAATGGGAATAGAATAGAATAAAATGGAATAGGGAATGGGAATGGGAATGGGAATAGGAATGGGAATGGGAATTGGAATGGGAAAGGGAATACAATAGAATAGAATAGAATAGAATAGAATAGAATAGAATAGAATAGAGAATGGCAAAGGTAATGGGAATGGGAAGGTAATGAGAAATGGAAAGATAATGGGAATGGGAACTGAATAGAATAGAATAGAATAGAATAGAATAGAATAGAATAGAATACAATACAATACAATACAATACAATACAATACAATACAATACAATAGGGAAAGGGAATGGGAAAGGGAATGGGAATGGGAATGGGAATGGGAATGGGAATGGGAATGGGAATGGGAATGGGAATAGAATAGAATAGAATAGAATAGAATAGAATAGAATAGGGAATGGTCATAGAATAGAATAGAATAGAACAGAACAGAATAGAATATAATAGAATAAGGAATGGGAATAGAATAGAATAGAATAGAATAGAATAGAATAGAATAGAATAGGGAATGGGAATAGAAGAGAACACAATAGAATAGAAAAGAATAAGGAATGGGAATAGTATAGTATAGTATAGTATAGTATAGTATAGAATAGAATAGAATAGAATAGAATAGAATAGAGAATGGTCATAGAACAGAATAGAATAGAATAGAATAGAATAGAATAGAATAGAATAGAATAGAATAGAATAGAATATGGAATGGGAATAGAACAGAACACAATAGAATAGAAAAGAATAAGGAATGGGAATAGTATAATATAGTATAGTATAGTATAGTATAGAATAGAATAGAATAGAATAGAATAGGTAATTGTCATAGAATAGAATAGAATAGAATAGAATAGAATAGAATAGAATAGAATAGAATAGAATAGAATAATGGGAATGGGAATGGGAATAGAATAGAATAGAATAATGGGAATGGGAATGGGAATGGGAATGGAAATGGGAATAGAATAGAGTAGAATAGAATAGGGAATGGGAATAGAACAGAACAGAACAGAACAGAACAGAACAGAACAGAACAGAACAGAATAGAATAGAATAGAATAGAATAGAATAGAATAGAATAGGTAATGGGAATAGAATTGAATAGAATAGAATAGAATAGAATAGAATAGAATAGAATACAATACAATACAATACAATACAATACAATACAATACAATACGGAATGGGAATGGGATAGGTAATGGGAATGGGAATGGGAATGGGATGGGAATGCGAATGGGAAAAGAATAGAATAAAATACAATATGGAATGGGAACGGGAACGGGAATGACAATACAACAGAATAGAATAGAATAGAATAGAATAGAATAGAATAAAATAGAATAGAATAGAATAGAATAGGTAATGGGAATAGAATTGAATAGAATAGAATAGAATAGAATAGAATAGAATAGAATAGAATAGAATAGAATACAATACAATACAATACCATACAATACAATACAATACAATACAATACGGAATGGGAATGGGAATGGGATAGGTAATGGGAATGGGAATGGGAATGGGAATGGGAATGGGAATGGGAAAAGAATAGAATAAAATACAATATGGAATGGGAACGGGAACGGGAATGACAATAGAATAGAATAGAATAGAATAGAATAGAATAGAATAGAATAGAAAAGAATAGAATAATGGGAATGGGAATGGGAATGGGAATAGAATAGAATAGGGAATGGGAACAGAACAGAACAGAATAGAATAGAATAGAATAGAATAGAATAGAATAGAATAGAATAGAATAGAATAATGGGAATGGGAATGGGAATGGGAATGGGAATAGAATAGAATAGAATAGAGTAGAGTAGAAGAGAATAGGGAATGGGAATAGAACAGAACAGAACAGAACAGAATAGAATAGAATAGGGAACGGGAATAGAATAGAATAGAATAGAATAGAATATAGTAGAATAGAATAGGGAATGGGAATAGAATAGAATAGAATAGAATAGAATAGAATAGAATAGAATAGAATAGAATAGAATAGAATGCAATAGGGAAAGGTAATGGGAAAGGTAATGGGAATGGGAATGGGAAAAAAAAAGGAAAAGAATAGAATAGAATAGAATAGATTAGAATAGAATAAGGAATGGGAATAGAATAGAATAGAATAATGGGAATGGGAATGGGAATGGGAATAGAATAGAATAAGGAATGGGAATAGAATAGAATAGAATAGAATAGAATAGAATAGAATAGAATAATGGGAATGGGAATGGGAATGCGAATAGAATAGAGTAGAATAGAATAGGGAATGGGAATAGAACAGAAAAGAACAGAACAGAATAGAATAGAATAGAATAGAATAGAATAATGGGAATGGGAATGGGAATGGGAATGGGAATGGGAATAGAATAGAATAGAATAGAGTAGAGTAGTATAGAATAGGGAATGGGAATAGAACAGAACAGAACAGAACAGAATAGAATATAATAGGGAATGGGAATAGAATAGAATAGAATAGAATAGAATATAGTAGAATAGAATAGGGAATGGGAATAGAATAGAATAGAATAGAATAGAATAGAATAGAATAGAATAGAATAGAATAGAATAGAATGCAATAGGGAAAGGGAATGGGAAAGGTAAAGGGAATGGGAATGGGAAAGGGAAAAGAATAGAATAGAATAGAATAGATTAGAATCGAATAAGGAATGGGAATAGAATAGAATAGAATAATAGGAATGGGAATGGGAATAGAATAGAATAAGGAATGGGAATAGAATAGAATAGAATAGAATAGAATAGAATAGAATAGAATAGAATAGAATAGAATAGAATAATGGGAATGGTAATGGGAATGGGAATGCGAATAGAATAGAGTAGAATAGAATAGGGAATGGGAACAGAACAGAACAGAATAGAATAGAATAGAATAGAATAGAATAGAATAGAATAGAATAGAATAGAATAATGGGAATGGGAATGGGAATGGGAATAGAATAGAATAGAATAGAGTAGAGTAGAAGAGAATAGGGAATGGGAATAGAACAGAACAGAACAGAACAGAATAGAATAGAATAGGGAACGGGAATAGAATAGAATAGAATAGAATAGAATATAGTAGAATAGAATAGGGAATGGGAATAGAATAGAATAGAATAGAATAGAATAGAATAGAATAGAATAGAATAGAATAGAATAGAATAGAATAGAATGCAATAGGGAAAGGGAATGGGAAAGGTAATGGGAATGGGAATGGGAAAAAAAAAGGAAAAGAATAGAATAGAATAGAATAGATTAGAATAGAATAAGGAATGGGAATAGAATAGAATAGAATAATGGGAATGGGAATGGGAATGGGAATAGAATAGAATAAGGAATGGGAATAGAATAGAATAGAATAGAATAGAATAGAATAGAATAGAATAATGGGAATGGGAATGGGA
This sequence comes from Arizona elegans, assembly GCA_022577455.1. Classification (NCBI taxonomy): domain Eukaryota; kingdom Metazoa; phylum Chordata; class Lepidosauria; order Squamata; family Colubridae; genus Arizona; species Arizona elegans. Next base: position 13,492,258 of record JAKOOJ010000019.1, on the reverse strand, counting down.
ATGCGAATAGAATAGAGTAGAATAGAATAGGGAATGGGAATAGAACAGAAAAGAACAGAACAGAATAGAATAGAATAGAATAGAATAGAATAGAATAGAATAGAATAGAATAATGGGAATGGGAATGGGAATGGGAATGGGAATAGAATAGAATAGAATAGAGTAGAGTAGTATAGAATAGGGAATGGGAATAGAACAGAACAGAACAGAACAGAATAGAATATAATAGGGAATGGGAATAGAATAGAATAGAATAGAATAGAATATAGTAGAATAGAATAGGGAATGGGAATAGAATAGAATAGAATAGAATAGAATAGAATAGAATAGAATAGAATAGAATAGAATAGAATAGAATAGAATAGAATAGAATGCAATAGGGAAAGGGAATGGGAAAGGTAAAGGGAATGGGAATGGGAATGGGAAAAGAATAGAATAGAATAGAATAGATTAGAATCGAATAAGGAATGGGAATAGAATAGAATAGAATAATAGGAATGGGAATGGGAATAGAATAGAATAAGGAATGGGAATAGAATAGAATAGAATAGAATAGAATAGAATAGAATAGAATAGAATAATGGGAATGGTAATGGGAATGGGAATGCGAATAGAATAGAGTAGAATAGAATAGGGAATGGGAACAGAACAGAACAGAACAGAATAGAATAGAATAGAATAGAATAGAATAGAATAGAATAGGTAATGGGAATAGAATAGAATAGAATAGAATAGAATAGAATACAATACAATACAATACAATACAATACAATACAATACAATACGGAATGGGAATGGGAATGGGAATGGGAATGGGAATAGAATAGAATAGAATAGAATAGAATAGGGAATGGGAATGGGAAAGCGAAAGGGAAAGGGAAAGGGAAAGGGAAAGGGAAAGGGAAAGGGAAAAGGAATAGAATAGAATAGAATAGAATAGAATAGAATAGAATAGAATAGAATAGAATAGAATAGAATAGAATAGAATAGAATAGAATAGAATAGAATAGAATAATGGGAATGGGAATGGGAATGGGAATAGAATAGAATAGAATAGAATAGAGTAGAATAGAACAGGGAATGGGAATAGAACAGAACAGAACAGAACGGAATAGAATAGAATAGAATAGGGAATGGGAATAGAATAGAATAGAATAGAATAGAATAGAATAGAATAGAATAGAATAGAATAGAATATAGTAGAATGGAATAGGGAATGGGAATAGAATAGAATAGAATAGAATAGAATAGAATACAATACAATACAATACAATACAATACAATACAATACAATACAATACGGAATGGGAATGGGAATGGGCATGGGAATGGGAAAGGGAATGGGAAAAGAATAGAATAGAATGGAATAAGGAATGGGAATAGAATAGAATAGAACAGAACAGAATAGAATAGAATAGGGAACGGGAATAGAATAGAATAGAATAGAATAGAATAGAATATAGTAGAATAGAATAGGGAATGGGAATAGAATAGAATAGAATAGAATAGAATAGAATAGAATAGAATAGAATAGAATAGAATAGAATAGAATAGAATAGAATAGAATAGAATGCAATAGGGAAAGGGAATGGGAAAGGTAATGGGAATGGGAATGGGAAAAAAAAAAGGAAAAGAATAGAATAGAATAGAATAGATTAGAATAGAATAAGGAATGGGAATAGAATAGAATAGAATAATGGGAATGGGAATGGGAATGGGAATAGAATAGAATAAGGAATGGGAATAGAATAGAATAGAATAGAATAGAATAGAATAGAATAGAATAGAATAATGGGAATGGGAATGGGAATGCGAATAGAATAGAGTAGAATAGAATAGGGAATGGGAATAGAACAGAAAAGAACAGAACAGAATAGAATAGAATAGAATAGAATAGAATAGAATAGAATAATGGGAATGGGAATGGGAATGGGAATGGGAATGGGAATAGAATAGAATAGAATAGAGTAGAGTAGTATAGAATAGGGAATGGGAATAGAACAGAACAGAACAGAACAGAATAGAATATAATAGGGAATGGGAATAGAATAGAATAGAATAGAATAGAATATAGTAGAATAGAATAGGGAATGGGAATAGAATAGAATAGAATAGAATAGAATAGAATAGAATAGAATAGAATAGAATGCAATAGGGAAAGGGAATGGGAAAGGTAAAGGGAATGGGAATGGGAAAGGGAAAAGAATAGAATAGAATAGAATAATAGGAATGGGAATGGGAATAGAATAGAATAAGGAATGGGAATGGGAATAGAATAGAATAGAATAGAATAGAATAGAATAGAATAGAATAGAATAAGTAATGGGAATAGAATAGATTAGAATAGAATAGAATAGAATAGAATAGAATAGGGAATGGGAATGGGAATGGGAAAGGGAATGGGAATGGGAATAGAATAGAATAGAATAGAATAGAACAGAATAGAATAGGGAATGGGAATGGGAAAGGGAAAGGGAAAGGGAATAGCAAAGCATAGCATAGCATAGCATAGCACAGCATAGAATAGAATAGAATAGAATAGAATAGAGTAGAATAGGGAATGGGAATAGAATAGAATAGAATAGAATAGAATAGAATAGGGAATGGGAATGGGAATGGGCATGGGAATGGGAATGGGAAAAGAATAGAATAGAATGGAATAAGGAATGGGAATAGAATAGAATAAAATGGAATAGGGAATGGGAATGGGAATGGGAATAGGAATGGGAATGGGAATTGGAATGGGAAAGGGAATAGAATAGAATAGAATAGAATAGAATAGAATAGAGAATGGCAAAGGTAATGGGAATGGGAAGGTAATGAGAAATGGAAAGATAATGGGAATGGGAACTGAATAGAATAGAATAGAATAGAATAGAATAGAATAGAATAGAATAGAATAGAATAGGGAATGGGAATAGAAGAGAACACAATAGAATAGAAAAGAATAAGGAATGGGAATAGTATAGTATAGTATAGTATAGTATAGTATAGTATAGAATAGAATAGAATAGAATAGAATAGAATAGAATAGAATAGGGAATGGTCATAGAACAGAATAGAATAGAATAGAATAGAATAGAATAGAATAGAATAGAATATGGAATGGGAATAGAACAGAACACAATAGAATAGAAAAGAATAAGGAATGGGAATAGTATAATATAGTATAGTATAGTATAGTATAGAATAGAATAGAATAGAATAGGTAATTGTCATAGAATAGAATAGAATAGAATAGAATAGAATAGAATAGAATAGAATAGAATAGAATAATGGGAATGGGAATGGGAATAGAATAGAATAGAATAATGGGAATGGGAATGGGAATGGGAATGGAAATGGGAATAGAATAGAGTAGAATAGAATAGGGAATGGGAATAGAACAGAACAGAACAGAACAGAACAGAACAGAACAGAACAGAATAGAATAGAATAGAATAGAATAGGGAATGGGAATGGGAATGGGAAAGGGAAAGGGAAAGGGAAAGGGAAAGGGAAAGGGAAAGGGAAAGGGAAAGGGAAAGGGAAAGGGAAAGGGAAAAGGAATAGAATAGAACAGAACAGAACAGAACAGAACAGACCAGAACAGAACAGAATAGAATAGAATAGAATAGAATAGAATAGAATAGAATAGAATAGAATAATGGGAATGGGAATGGGAATGGGAATGGGAATAGAATAGAATAGAATAGAATAGAATGAGTAGAATAGAATAGGGAATGAGAATAGAACAGAATAGAACAGAATAGAATAGAATAAGGAATGGGAATAGAATAGAATAGAATAGAATAGAATAGAATAGAATAGAATAGAATAGAATGCAATAGGGAAAGGTAATGGGAAAGGTAATGGGAATGGGAATGGGAAAGGGAAAAGGAAAAGAATAGAATAGAATAGAATAGATTAGAATAGAATAAGGAATGGGAATAGAATAGAATAGAATAATGGGAATGGGAATGGGAATGGGACTAGAATAGAATAAGGAATGGGAATAGAATAGAATAGAATAGAATAGAATAGAATAATGGGAATGGGAATGGGAATGCGAATAGAATAGAGTAGAATAGAATAGGGAATGGGAATAGAACAGAACAGAACAGAATAGAATAGAATAGAATAGAATAGAATAGAATAGAATAGAATAGGTAATGGGAATAGAATAGAATAGAATAGAATAGAATAGAATTGAATAGAATAGAATAGAATACAATGCAATACAATACAATACAATACAATACAATACAATACAATACAATACAATACGGAATGGGAATGGGAATGGGAATGGGCATGGGAATGGGAATGGGAAAAGAATAGAATAGAATGGAATAAGGAATGGGAATAGAATAGAATAAAATGGAATAGGGAATGGGAATGGGAATGGGAATAGGAATGGGAATGGGAATTGGAATGGGAAAGGGAATACAATAGAATAGAATAGAATAGAATAGAATAGAATAGAATAGAGAATGGCAAAGGTAATGGGAATGGGAAGGTAATGAGAAATGGAAAGATAATGGGAATGGGAACTGAATAGAATAGAATAGAATAGAATAGAATAGAATAGAATAGAATAGAATACAATACAATACAATACAATACAATACAATACAATACAATACAATACAATAGGGAAAGGGAATGGGAAAGGGAATGGGAATGGGAATGGGAATGGGAATGGGAATGGGAATGGGAATGGGAATAGAATAGAATAGAATAGAATAGAATAGAATAGAATAGGGAATGGTCATAGAATAGAATAGAATAGAATAGAATAGAATAGGGAATGGGAATAGAATAGAATAGAATAATGGGAATGGGAATGGGAATGGGAATAGAATAGAGTAGAATAGAATAGGGAATGGGAATAGAACAGAACAGAACAGAACAGAACAGAACAGAATAGAATAGAATAGAATAGAATAGAATAGAATAGAACAGAACAGAATAGAATATAATAGAATAAGGAATGGGAATAGAATAGAATAGAATAGAATAGAATAGGGAATGGGAATAGAAGAGAACACAATAGAATAGAAAAGAATAAGGAATGGGAATAGTATAGTATAGTATAGTATAGTATAGTATAGTATAGTATAGAATAGAATAGAATAGAATAGAATAGAATAGGGAATGGTCATAGAACAGAATAGAATAGAATAGAATAGAATAGAATAGAATAGAATAGAATAGAATAGAATAGAATATGGAATGGGAATAGAACAGAACACAATAGAATAGAAAAGAATAAGGAATGGGAATAGTATAATATAGTATAGTATAGTATAGTATAGAATAGAATAGAATAGAATAGAATAGGTAATTGTCATAGAATAGAATAGAATAGAATAGAATAGAATAGAATAGAATAGAATAGAATAGAATAGAATAGAATAATGGGAATGGGAATGGGAATAGAATAGAATAGAATAATGGGAATGGGAATGGGAATGGGAATGGAAATGGGAATAGAATAGAGTAGAATAGAATAGGGAATGGGAATAGAACAGAACAGAACAGAACAGAACAGAACAGAACAGAACAGAATAGAATAGAATAGAATAGAATAGAATAGAATAGAATAGGTAATGGGAATAGAATTGAATAGAATAGAATAGAATAGAATAGAATAGAATACAATACAATACAATACAATACAATACAATACGGAATGGGAATGGGATAGGTAATGGGAATGGGAATGGGAATGGGATGGGAATGCGAATGGGAAAAGAATAGAATAAAATACAATATGGAATGGGAACGGGAACGGGAATGACAATACAACAGAATAGAATAGAATAGAATAGAATAGAATAGAATAAAATAGAATAGAATAGAATAGAATAGGTAATGGGAATAGAATTGAATAGAATAGAATAGAATAGAATAGAATAGAATAGAATAGAATAGAATAGAATAGAATACAATACAATACAATACAATACAATACCATACAATACAATACAATACAATACAATACGGAATGGGAATGGGAATGGGATAGGTAATGGGAATGGGAATGGGAATGGGAATGGGAATGGGAATGGGAAAAGAATAGAATAAAATACAATATGGAATGGGAACGGGAACGGGAATGACAATAGAATAGAATCGAATAGAATAGAATAGAATAGAATAGAATAGAATAGAATAATGGGAATGGGAATGGGAATGGGAATAGAATAGAATAGGGAATGGGAACAGAACAGAACAGAATAGAATAGAATAGAATAGAATAGAATAGAATAGAATAGAATAGAATAGAATAGAATAATGGGAATGGGAATGGGAATGGGAATGGGAATAGAATAGAATAGAATAATGGGAATGGGAATGGGAATGGGACTAGAATAGAATAAGGAATGGGAATAGAATAGAATAGAATAGAATAGAATAATGGGAATGGGAATGGGAATGCGAATAGAATAGAGTAGAATAGAATAGGGAATGGGAATAGAACAGAACAGAACAGAATAGAATAGAATAGAATAGAATAGAATAGAATAGAATAGAATAGAATAGGTAATGGGAATAGAATAGAATAGAATAGAATAGAATAGAATTGAATAGAATAGAATAGAATAGAATGCAATACAATACAATACAATACAATACAATACAATACAATACAATACAATACGGAATGGGAATGGGAATGGGAATGGGCATGGGAATGGGAATGGGAAAAGAATAGAATAGAATGGAATAAGGAATGGGAATAGAATAGAATAAAATGGAATAGGGAATGGGAATGGGAATGGGAATAGGAATGGGAATGGGAATTGGAATGGGAAAGGGAATAGAATAGAATAGAATAGAATAGAATAGAATAGAATAGAGAATGGCAAAGGTAATGGGAATGGGAAGGTAATGAGAAATGGAAAGATAATGGGAATGGGAACTGAATAGAATAGAATAGAATAGAATAGAATAGAATAGAATAGAATAGGGAATGGGAATAGAAGAGAACACAATAGAATAGAAAAGAATAAGGAATGGGAATAGTATAGTATAGTATAGTATAGTATAGTATAGTATAGTATAGTATAGAATAGAATAGAATAGAATAGAATAGAATAGAATAGAATAGAATAGGGAATGGTCATAGAACAGAATAGAATAGAATAGAATAGAATAGAATAGAATAGAATAGAATAGAATAGAATAGAATAGAATAGAATAGAATATGGAATGGGAATAGAACAGAACACAATAGAATAGAAAAGAATAAGGAATGGGAATAGTATAATATAGTATAGTATAGTATAGTATAGAATAGAATAGAATAGAATAGGTAATTGTCATAGAATAGAATAGAATAGAATAGAATAGAATAGAATAGAATAGAATAGAATAATGGGAATGGGAATGGGAATAGAATAGAATAGAATAATGGGAATGGGAATGGGAATGGGAATGGAAATGGGAATAGAATAGAGTAGAATAGAATAGGGAATGGGAATAGAACAGAACAGAACAGAACAGAACAGAACAGAACAGAACAGAATAGAATAGAATAGAATAGAATAGGGAATGGGAATGGGAATGGGAAAGGGAAAGGGAAAGGGAAAGGGAAAGGGAAAGGGAAAGGGAAAGGGAAAGGGAAAGGGAAAGGGAAAAGGAATACAATAGAACAGAACAGAACAGAACAGAACAGACCAGAACAGAATAGAATAGAATAGAATAGAATAGAATAGAATAGAATAGAATAGAATAGAATAATGGGAATGGGAATGGGAATGGGAATGGGAATAGAATAGAATAGAATAGAATAGAATGAGTAGAATAGAATAGGGAATGAGAATAGAACAGAATAGAACAGAATAGAATAGAATAAGGAATGGGAATAGAATAGAATAGAATAGAATAGAATAGAATAGAATAGAATAGAATAGAATAGAATGCAATAGGGAAAGGTAATGGGAAAGGTAATGGGAATGGGAATGGGAAAGGGAAAAGGAAAAGAATAGAATAGAATAGAATAGATTAGAATAGAATAAGGAATGGGAATAGAATAGAATAGAATAATGGGAATGGGAATGGGAATGGGACTAGAATAGAATAAGGAATGGGAATAGAATAGAATAGAATAGAATAGAATAGAATAGAATAGAATAATGGGAATGGGAATGGGAATGCGAATAGAATAGAGTAGAATAGAATAGGGAATGGGAATAGAACAGAACAGAATAGAATAGAATAGAATAGAATAGAATAGAATAGAATAGAATAGGTAATGGGAATAGAATAGATAGAATAGAATAGAATAGAATTGAATAGAATAGAATAGAATACAATGCAATACAATACAATACAATACAATACAATACAATACAATACAATACAATACAATACGGAATGGGAATGGGAATGGGAATGGGCATGGGAATGGGAATGGGAAAAGAATAGAATAGAATGGAATAAGGAATGGGAATAGAATAGAATAAAATGGAATAGGGAATGGGAATGGGAATGGGAATAGGAATGGGAATGGGAATTGGAATGGGAAAGGGAATACAATAGAATAGAATAGAATAGAATAGAATAGAATAGAATAGAATAGAGAATGGCAAAGGTAATGGGAATGGGAAGGTAATGAGAAATGGAAAGATAATGGGAATGGGAACTGAATAGAATAGAATAGAATAGAATAGAATAGAATAGAATAGAATACAATACAATACAATACAATACAATACAATACAATACAATACAATAGGGAAAGGGAATGGGAAAGGGAATGGGAATGGGAATGGGAATGGGAATGGGAATGGGAATGGGAATGGGAATGGGAATAGAATAGAATAGAATAGAATAGAATAGAATAGAATAGGGAATGGTCATAGAATAGAATAGAATAGAACAGAACAGAATAGAATATAATAGAATAAGGAATGGGAATAGAATAGAATAGAATAGAATAGAATAGAATAGAATAGAATAGGGAATGGGAATAGAAGAGAACACAATAGAATAGAAAAGAATAAGGAATGGGAATAGTATAGTATAGTATAGTATAGTATAGTATAGAATAGAATAGAATAGAATAGAATAGAATAGAGAATGGTCATAGAACAGAATAGAATAGAATAGAATAGAATAGAATAGAATAGAATAGAATAGAATAGAATAGAATATGGAATGGGAATAGAACAGAACACAATAGAATAGAAAAGAATAAGGAATGGGAATAGTATAATATAGTATAGTATAGTATAGTATAGAATAGAATAGAATAGAATAGAATAGGTAATTGTCATAGAATAGAATAGAATAGAATAGAATAGAATAGAATAGAATAGAATAGAATAGAATAGAATAATGGGAATGGGAATGGGAATAGAATAGAATAGAATAATGGGAATGGGAATGGGAATGGGAATGGAAATGGGAATAGAATAGAGTAGAATAGAATAGGGAATGGGAATAGAACAGAACAGAACAGAACAGAACAGAACAGAACAGAACAGAACAGAATAGAATAGAATAGAATAGAATAGAATAGAATAGAATAGGTAATGGGAATAGAATTGAATAGAATAGAATAGAATAGAATAGAATAGAATAGAATACAATACAATACAATACAATACAATACAATACAATACAATACGGAATGGGAATGGGATAGGTAATGGGAATGGGAATGGGAATGGGATGGGAATGCGAATGGGAAAAGAATAGAATAAAATACAATATGGAATGGGAACGGGAACGGGAATGACAATACAACAGAATAGAATAGAATAGAATAGAATAGAATAGAATAAAATAGAATAGAATAGAATAGAATAGGTAATGGGAATAGAATTGAATAGAATAGAATAGAATAGAATAGAATAGAATAGAATAGAATAGAATAGAATACAATACAATACAATACCATACAATACAATACAATACAATACAATACGGAATGGGAATGGGAATGGGATAGGTAATGGGAATGGGAATGGGAATGGGAATGGGAATGGGAATGGGAAAAGAATAGAATAAAATACAATATGGAATGGGAACGGGAACGGGAATGACAATAGAATAGAATAGAATAGAATAGAATAGAATAGAATAGAATAGAAAAGAATAGAATAATGGGAATGGGAATGGGAATGGGAATAGAATAGAATAGGGAATGGGAACAGAACAGAACAGAATAGAATAGAATAGAATAGAATAGAATAGAATAGAATAGAATAGAATAGAATAATGGGAATGGGAATGGGAATGGGAATGGGAATAGAATAGAATAGAATAGAGTAGAGTAGAAGAGAATAGGGAATGGGAATAGAACAGAACAGAACAGAACAGAATAGAATAGAATAGGGAACGGGAATAGAATAGAATAGAATAGAATAGAATATAGTAGAATAGAATAGGGAATGGGAATAGAATAGAATAGAATAGAATAGAATAGAATAGAATAGAATAGAATAGAATAGAATAGAATGCAATAGGGAAAGGTAATGGGAAAGGTAATGGGAATGGGAATGGGAAAAAAAAAAGGAAAAGAATAGAATAGAATAGAATAGATTAGAATAGAATAAGGAATGGGAATAGAATAGAATAGAATAATGGGAATGGGAATGGGAATGGGAATAGAATAGAATAAGGAATGGGAATAGAATAGAATAGAATAGAATAGAATAGAATAGAATAGAATAATGGGAATGGGAATGGGAATGCGAATAGAATAGAGTAGAATAGAATAGGGAATGGGAATAGAACAGAAAAGAACAGAACAGAATAGAATAGAATAGAATAGAATAGAATAATGGGAATGGGAATGGGAATGGGAATGGGAATGGGAATAGAATAGAATAGAATAGAGTAGAGTAGTATAGAATAGGGAATGGGAATAGAACAGAACAGAACAGAACAGAATAGAATATAATAGGGAATGGGAATAGAATAGAATAGAATAGAATAGAATATAGTAGAATAGAATAGGGAATGGGAATAGAATAGAATAGAATAGAATAGAATAGAATAGAATAGAATAGAATAGAATAGAATAGAATGCAATAGGGAAAGGGAATGGGAAAGGTAAAGGGAATGGGAATGGGAAAGGGAAAAGAATAGAATAGAATAGAATAGATTAGAATCGAATAAGGAATGGGAATAGAATAGAATAGAATAATAGGAATGGGAATGGGAATAGAATAGAATAAGGAATGGGAATAGAATAGAATAGAATAGAATAGAATAGAATAGAATAGAATAGAATAGAATAGAATAGAATAATGGGAATGGTAATGGGAATGGGAATGCGAATAGAATAGAGTAGAATAGAATAGGGAATGGGAACAGAACAGAACAGAATAGAATAGAATAGAATAGAATAGAATAGAATAGAATAGAATAGAATAGAATAATGGGAATGGGAATGGGAATGGGAATAGAATAGAATAGAATAGAGTAGAGTAGAAGAGAATAGGGAATGGGAATAGAACAGAACAGAACAGAACAGAATAGAATAGAATAGGGAACGGGAATAGAATAGAATAGAATAGAATAGAATATAGTAGAATAGAATAGGGAATGGGAATAGAATAGAATAGAATAGAATAGAATAGAATAGAATAGAATAGAATAGAATAGAATAGAATAGAATAGAATGCAATAGGGAAAGGGAATGGGAAAGGTAATGGGAATGGGAATGGGAAAAAAAAAGGAAAAGAATAGAATAGAATAGAATAGATTAGAATAGAATAAGGAATGGGAATAGAATAGAATAGAATAATGGGAATGGGAATGGGAATGGGAATAGAATAGAATAAGGAATGGGAATAGAATAGAATAGAATAGAATAGAATAGAATAGAATAGAATAATGGGAATGGGAATGGGAATGCGAATAGAATAGAGTAGAATAGAATAGGGAATGGGAATAGAACAGAAAAGAACAGAACAGAATAGAATAGAATAGAATAGAATAGAATAGAATAGAATAGAATAGAATAATGGGAATGGGAATGGGAATGGGAATGGGAATAGAATAGAATAGAATAGAGTAGAGTAGTATAGAATAGGGAATGGGAATAGAACAGAACAGAACAGAACAGAATAGAATATAATAGGGAATGGGAATAGAATAGAATAGAATAGAATAGAATATAGTAGAATAGAATAGGGAATGGGAATAGAATAGAATAGAATAGAATAGAATAGAATAGAATAGAATAGAATAGAATAGAATAGAATAGAATAGAATAGAATAGAATGCAATAGGGAAAGGGAATGGGAAAGGTAAAGGGAATGGGAATGGGAATGGGAAAAGAATAGAATAGAATAGAATAGATTAGAATCGAATAAGGAATGGGAATAGAATAGAATAGAATAATAGGAATGGGAATGGGAATAGAATAGAATAAGGAATGGGAATAGAATAGAATAGAATAGAATAGAATAGAATAGAATAGAATAGAATAATGGGAATGGTAATGGGAATGGGAATGCGAATAGAATAGAGTAGAATAGAATAGGGAATGGGAACAGAACAGAACAGAACAGAATAGAATAGAATAGAATAGAATAGAATAGAATAGAATAGGTAATGGGAATAGAATAGAATAGAATAGAATAGAATAGAATACAATACAATACAATACAATACAATACAATACAATACAATACGGAATGGGAATGGGAATGGGAATGGGAATGGGAATAGAATAGAATAGAATAGAATAGAATAGGGAATGGGAATGGGAAAGCGAAAGGGAAAGGGAAAGGGAAAGGGAAAGGGAAAGGGAAAGGGAAAAGGAATAGAATAGAATAGAATAGAATAGAATAGAATAGAATAGAATAGAATAGAATAGAATAGAATAGAATAGAATAGAATAGAATAGAATAGAATAGAATAATGGGAATGGGAATGGGAATGGGAATAGAATAGAATAGAATAGAATAGAGTAGAATAGAACAGGGAATGGGAATAGAACAGAACAGAACAGAACGGAATAGAATAGAATAGAATAGGGAATGGGAATAGAATAGAATAGAATAGAATAGAATAGAATAGAATAGAATAGAATAGAATAGAATATAGTAGAATGGAATAGGGAATGGGAATAGAATAGAATAGAATAGAATAGAATAGAATACAATACAATACAATACAATACAATACAATACAATACAATACAATACGGAATGGGAATGGGAATGGGCATGGGAATGGGAAAGGGAATGGGAAAAGAATAGAATAGAATGGAATAAGGAATGGGAATAGAATAGAATAGAACAGAACAGAATAGAATAGAATAGGGAACGGGAATAGAATAGAATAGAATAGAATAGAATAGAATATAGTAGAATAGAATAGGGAATGGGAATAGAATAGAATAGAATAGAATAGAATAGAATAGAATAGAATAGAATAGAATAGAATAGAATAGAATAGAATAGAATAGAATAGAATGCAATAGGGAAAGGGAATGGGAAAGGTAATGGGAATGGGAATGGGAAAAAAAAAGGAAAAGAATAGAATAGAATAGAATAGATTAGAATAGAATAAGGAATGGGAATAGAATAGAATAGAATAATGGGAATGGGAATGGGAATGGGAATAGAATAGAATAAGGAATGGGAATAGAATAGAATAGAATAGAATAGAATAGAATAGAATAGAATAGAATAATGGGAATGGGAATGGGAATGCGAATAGAATAGAGTAGAATAGAATAGGGAATGGGAATAGAACAGAAAAGAACAGAACAGAATAGAATAGAATAGAATAGAATAGAATAGAATAGAATAATGGGAATGGGAATGGGAATGGGAATGGGAATGGGAATAGAATAGAATAGAATAGAGTAGAGTAGTATAGAATAGGGAATGGGAATAGAACAGAACAGAACAGAACAGAATAGAATATAATAGGGAATGGGAATAGAATAGAATAGAATAGAATAGAATATAGTAGAATAGAATAGGGAATGGGAATAGAATAGAATAGAATAGAATAGAATAGAATAGAATAGAATAGAATAGAATGCAATAGGGAAAGGGAATGGGAAAGGTAAAGGGAATGGGAATGGGAAAGGGAAAAGAATAGAATAGAATAGAATAATAGGAATGGGAATGGGAATAGAATAGAATAAGGAATGGGAATAGAATAGAATAGAATAGAATAGAATAGAATAGAATAGAATAGAATAATGGGAATGGTAATGGGAATGGGAATGCGAATAGAATAGAGTAGAATAGAATAGGGAATGGGAACAGAACAGAACAGAACAGAATAGAATAGAATAGAATAGAATAGAATAGAATAGAATAGAATAGGTAATGGGAATAGAATAGAATAGAATAGAATAGAATAGAATACAATACAATACAATACAATACAATACAATACAATACAATACGGAATGGGAATGGGAATGGGAATGGGAATGGGAATAGAATAGAATAGAATAGAATAGAATAGAATAGAATAGAATAGGGAATGGGAATGGGAAAGCGAAAGGGAAAGGGAAAGGGAAAGGGAAAGGGAAAGGGAAAGGGAAAAGGAATAGAATAGAATAGAATAGAATAGAATAGAATAGAATAGAATAGAATAGAATAGAATAGAATAGAATAGAATAATGGGAATGGGAATGGGAATGGGAATAGAATAGAATAGAATAGAATAGAGTAGAATAGAACAGGGAATGGGAATAGAACAGAACAGAACAGAACGGAATAGAATAGAATAGAATAGGGAATGGGAATAGAATAGAATAGAATAGAATAGAATAGAATAGAATAGAATAGAATAGAATAGAATATAGTAGAATGGAATAGGGAATGGGAATAGAATAGAATAGAATAGAATAGAATAGAATACAATACAATACAATACAATACAATACAATACAATACAATACAATACAATACGGAATGGGAATGGGAATGGGCATGGGAATGGGAAAGGGAATGGGAAAAGAATAGAATAGAATGGAATAAGGAATGGGAATAGAATAGAATAGAATAGAATAGAATAGAATAGAATACAATACAATACAATACAATACGGAATGGGAATGGGAATGGGCATGGGAATGGGAAAGGGAATGGGAATAGAATAGAATAAAATGGAATAGGGAATGGGAATGGGAATGGGAATGGGAATGGGAATAGAATAGAATAGAATAGAATAGAATAGAATAGAATAGAATAGAATACAATACAATACAATACAATACAATACAATACAATACAATACGGAATGGGAATGGGAATGGGCATGGGAATGGGAATGGGAAAAGAATAGAATAGAATGGAATAAGGAATGGGAATAGAATAGAATAAAATGGAATAGGGAATGGGAATGGGAATAGGAATGGGAATGGGAATTGGAATGGGAAAGGGAATAGAATAGAATAGAATAGAATAGAATAGAATAGAATAGAGAATGGCAAAGGTAATGGGAATGGGAAGGTAATGAGAAATGGAAAGATAATGGGAATGGGAACTGAATAGAATAGAATAGAATAGAATAGGGAATGGTCATAGAATAGAATAGAATAGAATAGAATAGAATAGAATAGAATAGAATAGAATAGAATAAGGAATGGGAATAGAATAGAATAGAATAATGGGAATGGGAATGGGAATAGAATAGAGTAGAATAGAATAGGGAATGGGAATAGAACAGAACAGAACAGAACAGAATAGAATAGAATAGAATAGAATAGAATAGAATAGAATAGAATAGGTAATGGGAATAGAATAGAATAGAATAGAATAGAATAGAATAGAATAGAACAGAATAGAATATAATAGAATAAGGAATGGGAATAGAATAGAATAGAATAGAATAGAATAGGGAATGGGAATGGGAAAGGGAAAGGGAAAGGGAAAGGGAAAGGGAAAGGGAAAGGGAAAGGGAAAGGGAAAGGAAAAGGGAAAGGGAAAAGGAATAGAATAGAACAGAACAGAACAGAACAGAACAGAACAGAACAGAATAGAATAGAATAGAATAGAATAGAATAGAATAGAATAGAATAATGGGAATGGGAATGGGAATGGGAATGGGAATGGGAATAGAATAGAATAGAATAGAATAGAATGAGTAGAATAGAATAGGGAATGAGAATAGAACAGAACAGAACAGAATAGAATAGAATAAGGAATGGGAATAGAATAGAATAGAATAGAATAGAATAGAATAGAATAGAATAGAATGCAATAGGGAAAGGGAATGGGAAAGGGAATGGGAATGGGAATGGGAAAGGGAAAAGGAAAAGAATAGAATAGAATAGAATAGATTAGAATAGAATAAGGAATGGGAATAGAATAGAATAGAATAATGGGAATGGGAATGGGAATAGAATAGAATAAGGAATGGGAATAGAATAGAATAGAATAGAATAGATTGGAATAGAATAGTGGGAATGGGAATAGAATAGAATAGAATAGAATAGGGAATGGGAATAGAACAGAACAGAATAGAATAGAATAGAATAGAATAGAATAGAATAGAATAGAATAGAATAATGGGAATGGGAATGGGAATGGGAATGGGAATGGGAATAGAATAGAATAGGGAATGGGAACAGAATAGAATAGAATAGAATAGAATAGAATAGAATAGAATAGAATAGAATAGAATAATGGGAATGGGAATGGGAATGGGAATGGGAATAGAATAGAATAGAATAGAATAGAATAGAATAGAATAGAGTAGAATAGAATAGGGAATGGGAATAGAACAGAACAGAACAGAACAGAATAGAATAGAATAGGGAATGGGAATAGAATAGAATAGAATAGAATAGAATAGAATAGAATAGAATAGAATAGAATAGAATATAGTAGAATAGAATAGGGAATGGGAATAGAATAGAATAGAATAGAATAGAATAGAATAGAATAGAATAGAATGCAATAGGGAAAGGTAATGGGAAAGGTAATGGGAATGGGAATGGGAAAGGGAAAAGGAAAAGAATAGAATAGAATAGAATAGATTAGAATAGAATAAGGAATGGGAATAGAATAGAATAGAATAATGGGAATGGGAATGGGAATGGGACTAGAATAGTATAAGGAATGGGAATAGAATAGAATAGAATAGAATAATGGGAATGGGAATGGGAATGCGAATAGAATAGAGTAGAATAGAATAGGGAATGGGAATAGAACAGAACAGAACAGAATAGAATAGAATAGAATAGAATAGAATAGAATAGAATAGAATAGAATAGGTAATGGGAATAGAATAGAATAGAATAGAATAGAATAGAATTGAATAGAATAGAATAGAATAGAATGCAATACAATACAATACAATACAATACAATACAATACAATACAATACAATACAATACAATACAATACAATACAATACGGAATGGGAATGGGAATGGGAATGGGCATGGGAATGGGAATGGGAAAAGAATAGAATAGAATGGAATAAGGAATGGGAATAGAATAGAATAAAATGGAATAGGGAATGGGAATGGGAATGGGAATAGGAATGGGAATGGGAATTGGAATGGGAAAGGGAATAGAATAGAATAGAATAGAATAGAATAGAATAGAGAATGGCAAAGGTAATGGGAATGGGAAGGTAATGAGAAATGGAAAGATAATGGGAATGGGAACTGAATAGAATAGAATAGAATAGAATAGAATAGAATAGAATAGAATAGAATAGAATAGAATACAATACAATACAATACAATACAATACAATAGGGAAAGGGAATGGGAAAGGGAATGGGAATGGGAATGGGAATCGAATGGGAATTGGAATGGGAATAGAATAGAATAGAATAGAATAGAATAGAATAGGGAATGGTCATAGAATAGAATAGAATTGAATAGAATAGAATAGAATAGAATAGGGAATGGGAATAGAATAGAATAGAATAATGGGAATGGGAATGGGAATGGGAATAGAATAGAGTAGAATAGAATACGGAATGGGAATAGAACAGAACAGAACAGAACAGAACAGAATAGAATAGAATAGAATAGAATAGAATAGAACAGAACAGAATAGAACAGAACAGAATAGAATAGAATAGAATAGAATAGAATAGAATAGAACAGAACAGAATAGAATATAATAGAATAAGGAATGGGAATAGAATAGAATAGAATAGAATAGAATAGAATAGAATAGAATAGGGAATGGGAATAGAAGAGAACACAATAGAATAGAAAAGAATAAGGAATGGGAATAGTATAGTATAGTATAGTATAGTATAGTATAGTATAGTATAGTATAGTATAGAATAGAATAGAATAGAATAGAATAGAATAGAATAGGGAATGGTCATAGAACAGAATAGAATAGAATAGAATAGAATAGAATAGAATAGAATAGAATAGAGAATGGCAAAGGTAATGGGAATGGGAAAGGTAATGAGAAATGGAAAGATAATGGGAATGGGAACTGAATAGAATAGAATAGAATAGAATAGAATAGAATAGAATATGGAATGGGAATAGAACAGAACAAAATAGAATAGAAAAGAATAAGGAATGGGAATAGTATAATATAGTATAGTATAGTATAGTATAGAATAGAATAGAATAGAATAGAATAGAATAGAATAAAATAGGGAATGGGAATAGAATAGAATAGAATAATGGGAATGGAAATGGGAATGGGAATGGAAATGGGAATAGAATAGAGTAGAATAGAATAGGGAATGGGAATAGAACAGAACAGAACAGAACAGAACAGAACAGAACAGAATAGAATAGAATAGAATAGAAGAGAATAGGTAATGGGAATAGAATTGAATAGAATAGAATAGAATAGAATAGAATAGAATAGAATACAATACAATACAATACAATACAATACAATACAATACGGAATGGGAATGGGATAGGTAATGGGAATGGGAATGGGAATGGGATGGGAATGCGAATGGGAAAAGAATAGAATAAAATACAATATGGAATGGGAACGGGAACGGGAATGACAATAGAACAGAATAGAATAGAATAGAATAGAATAGAATAGAATAGAATAAAATAGAATAGAATAGAATAGAATAGGTAATGGGAATAGAATTGAATAGAATAGAATAGAATAGAATAGAATAGAATAGGGAATGGGAATAGAACAGAACAGAACAGAACAGAATAGAATAGAATAGGGAATGGGGATAGAATAGAATAGAATAGAATAGAATAGAATAGAATAGAATAGAATAGAATAGAATAGAATATTGTCAAATGGAATAGGGAATGGGAATAGAATAGAATAGAATAGAATAGAATAGAATAGAATAGAATGCAATAGGGAAAGGTAACGGGAAAGGTAATGGGAATGGGAATGGGAAAGGGAAAAGGAAAAGAATAGAATAGAATAGAATAGATTAGAATAAAATAAGGAATGGGAATAGAATAGAATAGAATAATGGGAATGGGAATGGGAATAGAATAGAATAAGGAATCGGAATAGAATAGAATAGAATAGAATAGAATAATGGGAATGAGAATGGGAATGCGAATAGAATAGAGTAGAATAGAATAGGGAATGGGAATAGAACAGAACAGAACAGAACAGAATAGAATAGAATAGAATAGAATAGAATAGAATAGGTAATGGGAATAGAATAGAATAGAATAGAATTGAATAGAATAGAATAGAATAGAATAGAATACAATACAATACAATACAATACAATACAATACAATACAATACAATACAATACAATACGGAATGGGAATGGGAATGGGAATGGGCATGGGAATGGGAATGGGAAAAGAATAGAATAGAATGGAATAAGGAATGGGAATAGAATAGAATAAAATGGAATAGGGAATGGGAATGGGAATGGGAATAGGAATGGGAATGGGAATTGGAATGGGAAAGGGAATAGAATAGAATAGAATAGAATAGAATAGAATAGAGAATGGCAAAGGTAATGGGAATGGGAAGGTAATGAGAAATGGAAAGATAATGGGAATGGGAACTGAATAGAATAGAATAGAATAGAATAGAATAGAATAGAATAGAATAGAATAGAATACAATACAATACAATACAATACAATACAATACAATACAATAGGGAAAGGGAATGGGAAAGGGAATGGGAATGGGAATGGGAATCGAATGGGAATTGGAATGGGAATAGAATAGAATAGAATAGAATAGAATAGAATAGGGAATGGTCATAGAATAGAATAGAATTGAATAGAATAGAATAGAATAGAATAGAATAGGGAATGGGAATAGAATAGAATAGAATAATGGGAATGGGAATGGGAATGGGAATAGAATAGAGTAGAATAGAATACGGAATGGGAATAGAACAGAACAGAACAGAACAGAACAGAACAGAATAGAATAGAATAGAATAGAATAGAATAGAACAGAACAGAATAGAACAGAACAGAATAGAATAGAATAGAATAGAATAGAATAGAACAGAACAGAATAGAATATAATAGAATAAGGAATGGGAATAGAATAGAATAGAATAGAATAGAATAGAATAGAATAGGGAATGGGAATAGAAGAGAACACAATAGAATAGAAAAGAATAAGGAATGGGAATAGTATAGTATAGTATAGTATAGTATAGTATAGTATAGTATAGTATAGAATAGAATAGAATAGAATAGAATAGAATAGAATAGAATAGGGAATGGTCATAGAACAGAATAGAATAGAATAGAATAGAATAGAATAGAATAGAATAGAGAATGGCAAAGGTAATGGGAATGGGAAAGGTAATGAGAAATGGAAAGATAATGGGAATGGGAACTGAATAGAATAGAATAGAATAGAATAGAATAGAATAGAATATGGAATGGGAATAGAACAGAACAAAATAGAATAGAAAAGAATAAGGAATGGGAATAGTATAATATAGTATAGTATAGTATAGTATAGAATAGAATAGAATAGAATAGAATAGAATAGAATAATGGGAATGAGAATGGGAATGCGAATAGAATAGAGTAGAATAGAATAGGGAATGGGAATAGAACAGAACAGAACAGAACAGAATAGAATAGAATAGAATAGAATAGAATAGAATAGGTAATGGGAATAGAATAGAATAGAATAGAATTGAATAGAATAGAATAGAATAGAATAGAATACAATACAATACAATACAATACAATACAATACAATACAATACAATACAATACGGAATGGGAATGGGAATGGGAATGGGCATGGGAATGGGAATGGGAAAAGAATAGAATAGAATGGAATAAGGAATGGGAATAGAATAGAATAAAATGGAATAGGGAATGGGAATGGGAATGGGAATAGGAATGGGAATGGGAATTGGAATGGGAAAGGGAATAGAATAGAATAGAATAGAATAGAATAGAATAGAGAATGGCAAAGGTAATGGGAATGGGAAGGTAATGAGAAATGGAAAGATAATGGGAATGGGAACTGAATAGAATAGAATAGAATAGAATAGAATAGAATAGAATAGAATAGAATAGAATAGAATAGAATAGAATACAATACAATACAATACAATACAATAGGGAAAGGGAATGGGAAAGGGAATGGGAATGGGAATGGGAATCGAATGGGAATTGGAATGGGAATAGAATAGAATAGAATAGAATAGAATAGAATAGGGAATGGTCATAGAATAGAATAGAATTGAATAGAATAGAATAGAATAGAATAGGGAATGGGAATAGAATAGAATAGAATAATGGGAATGGGAATGGGAATGGGAATAGAATAGAGTAGAATAGAATACGGAATGGGAATAGAACAGAACAGAACAGAACAGAACAGAACAGAATAGAATAGAATAGAATAGAATAGAATAGAACAGAACAGAATAGAACAGAACAGAATAGAATAGAATAGAATAGAATAGAATAGAACAGAACAGAATAGAATATAATAGAATAAGGAATGGGAATAGAATAGAATAGAATAGAATAGAATAGAATAGAATAGGGAATGGGAATAGAAGAGAACACAATAGAATAGAAAAGAATAAGGAATGGGAATAGTATAGTATAGTATAGTATAGTATAGTATAGTATAGTATAGAATAGAATAGAATAGAATAGAATAGAATAGAATAGAATAGAATAGGGAATGGTCATAGAACAGAATAGAATAGAATAGAATAGAATAGAATAGAATAGAATAGAGAATGGCAAAGGTAATGGGAATGGGAAAGGTAATGAGAAATGGAAAGATAATGGGAATGGGAACTGAATAGAATAGAATAGAATAGAATAGAATAGAATAGAATATGGAATGGGAATAGAACAGAACAAAATAGAATAGAAAAGAATAAGGAATGGGAATAGTATAATATAGTATAGTATAGTATAGTATAGAATAGAATAGAATAGAATAGAATAGAATAGAATAAAATAGGGAATGGGAATAGAATAGAATAGAATAATGGGAATGGAAATGGGAATGGGAATGGAAATGGGAATAGAATAGAGTAGAATAGAATAGGGAATGGGAATAGAACAGAACAGAACAGAACAGAACAGAACAGAACAGAATAGAATAGAATAGAATAGAAGAGAATAGGTAATGGGAATAGAATTGAATAGAATAGAATAGAATAGAATAGAATAGAATAGAATAGAATACAATACAATACAATACAATACAATACAATACAATACAATACGGAATGGGAATGGGATAGGTAATGGGAATGGGAATGGGAATGGGATGGGAATGCGAATGGGAAAAGAATAGAATAAAATACAATATGGAATGGGAACGGGAACGGGAATGACAATAGAACAGAATAGAATAGAATAGAATAGAATAGAATAGAATAGAATAAAATAGAATAGAATAGAATAGAATAGGTAATGGGAATAGAATTGAATTGAATAGAATAGAATAGAATAGAATAGAATAGGGAATGGGAATAGAACAGAACAGAACAGAATAGAATAGAATAGGGAATGGGGATAGAATAGAATAGAATAGAATAGAATAGAATAGAATAGAATAGAATAGAATAGAATAGAATAGAATAGAATATTGTCAAATGGAATAGGGAATGGGAATAGAATAGAATAGAATAGAATAGAATAGAATAGAATGCAATAGGGAAAGGTAACGGGAAAGGTAATGGGAATGGGAATGGGAAAGGGAAAAGGAAAAGAATAGAATAGAATAATGGGAATGGGAATGGGAATAGAATAGAATAAGGAATCGGAATAGAATAGAATAGAATAGAATAGAATAATGGGAATGAGAATGGGAATGCGAATAGAATAGAGTAGAATAGAATAGGGAATGGGAATAGAACAGAACAGAACAGAATAGAATAGAATAGAATAGAATAGAATAGAATAGAATAGAATAGGTAATGGGAATAGAATAGAATAGAATAGAATTGAATAGAATAGAATAGAATACAATACAATACAATACAATACAATACAATACAATACAATACAATACAATACAATACAATACGGAATGGGAATGGGAATGGGAATGGGAATGGGCATGGGAATGGGAATGGGAAAAGAATAGAATAGAATGGAATAAGGAATGGGAATAGAATAGAATAAAATGGAATAGGGAATGGGAATGGGAATAGGAATGGGAATGGGAATTGGAATGGGAAAGGGAATAGAATAGAATAGAATAGAATAGAATAGAATAGAATAGAGAATGGCAAAGGTAATGGGAATGGGAAGGTAATGAGAAATGGAAAGATAATGGGAATGGGAACTGAATTCAATACAATACAATACAATACAATACAATAGGGAAAGGGAATGGGAACGGGAATGGGAATGGGAATGGGAATGGGAATGGGAATGGGAATGGGAATAGAATAGAATAGAATAGGGAATGGTCATAGAATAGAATAGAATAGAATAGAATAGAATAGAATAGAATAGAATAGAATAAGGAATGGGAATAGAATAGAATAGAATAGAATAGGGAATGGGAATAGAACAGAACAGAACAGAACAGAATAGAATAGGGAATGGGAATAGAATAGAATAGAATAGAATAGAATAGAATAGAATAGAATAGGGAATGGGAATAGAACAGAACAGAACAGAACAGAATAGAATAGAATAGAATAGAATAGAATAGAATAGAATAGGTAATGGGAATAGAATAGAATTGAATTGAATAGAATAGAATAGAATAGAATAGAATAGAATAGAATAGGGAATGGGAATGGGAAAGGGAAAGGGAAAGGGAAAGGGAAAGGGAAAGGGAACGGGAAAGGGAAAAGGAATAGAACAGAACAGAACAGAACAGAACAGAATAGAATAGAATAGAATAGAATAGAATAGAATAGAATAGAATAGAACAATGGGAATGGGAATAGGAATGGGAATGGGAATAGAATAGAATAGAATAGAATAGAATGAGTAGAATAGAATAGGGAATGAGAATAGAACAGAACAGAACAGAATAGAATAGAATAAGGAATGCGAATAGAATAGAAGAGAATAGAATAGAATAGAATAGAATAGAATAGAATAGAATAGAATAGAATGCAATAGGGAAAGGGAATGGGAAAGGGAATGGGAATGGGAATGGGAAAGGGAAAAGGAAAAGAATAGAATAGAATAGAATAGAATAGTTAGAATAGAATAAGGAATGGGAATAGAATAGAATAGAATAATGGGAATGGGAATGGGAATGGGAATAGAATAGAATAAGGAATGGGAATAGAATAGAATAGAATAGAATAGAACAGAATAGAATAGAATAGAATAGAATAGAATAGGTAATGGGAATAGAATAGAATAGAATAGAATTGAATTGAATAGAATACAATAGAATACAATACAATACAATAGGGAAAGGGAATGGGAAAGGGAATGGGAATGGGAATGGGAATGGGAATAGAATAGAATAGAATAGAATAGAATAGAATAGAATAGGGAATGGTCATAGAATAGAATAGAATAGAATAGAATAGAATAGAATAGAATAAGGAATAGGAATAGAATAGAATAGAATACAATACAATACAATACAATACAATACAGAATGGGAATGGGATAGGTAATGGGAATGGGAATGGGAATGGGAATGGGAATGGGAATGGGAAAAGAATAGAATAAAATACAATATGGAATGGGAACGGGAACAGGAATGACAATAGAATAGAATAGAATAGAATAGAATAGAAAAGAACAGGGAATGGGCATGGGAATGGGAATGGGAATGGGAATGGGAATGGGAATGGGAATAGAATAGAATAGAATAGAATAGAATAAGGAATGGGAATAGAATAGAATAGAATAGAATAGGGAATGGGAATAGAACAGAACAGAACAGAACAGAACAGAACAGAATAGAATAGGGAATGGGAATAGAATAGAATAGAATAGAATAGAATAGGGAATGGGAATAGAACAGAACAGAACAGAACAGAATAGAATAGAATAGAATAGAATAGAATAGAATAGAATAGAATAGAATAGGTAATGGGAATAGAATAGAATTGAATTGAATAGAATAGAATAGAATAGAATAGAATAGAATAGAATAGGGAATGGGAATGGGAAAGGGAAAGGGAAAGGGAAAGGGAAAGGGAAAGGGAACGGGAAAGGGAAAAGGAATAGAACAGAACAGAACAGAACAGAACAGAACAGAATAGAATAGAATAGAATAGAATAGAATAGAATAGAATAATGGGAATGGGAATAGGAATGGGAATGGGAATAGAATAGAATAGAATAGAATAGAATGAGTAGAATAGAATAGGGAATGAGAATAGAACAGAACAGAACAGAATAGAATAGAATAAGGAATGCGAATAGAATAGAAGAGAATAGAATAGAATAGAATAGAATAGAATAGAATAGAATGCAATAGGGAAAGGGAATGGGAAAGGGAATGGGAATGGGAATGGGAAAGGGAAAAGGAAAAGAATAGAATAGAATAGAATAGTTAGAATAGAATAAGGAATGGGAATAGAATAGAATAGAATAATGGGAATGGGAATGGGAATGGGAATAGAATAGAATAAGGAATGGGAATAGAATAGAATAGAATAGAATAGAATAGAATAGAATAGAATAGAATAGAATAGAATAGAATAGAATAGGTAATGGGAATAGAATAGAATAGAATAGAATTGAATTGAATAGAATACAATAGAATACAATACAATACAATAGGGAAAGGGAATGGGAAAGGGAATGGGAATGGGAATGGGAATGGGAATAGAATAGAATAGAATAGAATAGAATAGAATAGAATAGAATAGAATAAGGAATAGGAATAGAATAGAATAGAATACAATACAATACAATACAATACAATACAATACAATACAATACGGAATCGGAATGGGAATGGGCATGGGAATGGGAATGGGAAAAGAATAGAATAGAATGGAATAAGGAATGGGAATAGAATAGAATAAAATGGAATAGGGAATGGGAATGGGAATAGGAATGGGAATGGGAATTGTAATGGGAAAGGGAATGGTCATAGAATAGAATAGAATAGAATAGAATAGAATAGAATAGAATAGAGAATGGCAAAGGTAATGGGAATGGGAAGGTAATGAGAAATGGAAAGATAATGGGAATGGGAACTGAATAGAATAGAATAGAATAGAATAGAATAGAATAGAATAGAATAGAATAGAATACAATACAATACAATACAATACAATACAATACAATACAATACAATAGGGAAAGGGAATGGGAAAGGGAATGGGAATGGCAATGGCAATGGGAATGGGAATGGGAATGGGAATGGGAATAGAATAGAATAGAATAGAATAGAATAGAATAGAATAGAATAGAATAATGGGAATGGGAATGGGAATGGGAATGGTAATGGGAATGGGAATGGGAAAGGGAAAGAAAAAGTGAAAGTGAAAGGGAATGGGAATAGAATAGAATAGAATAGAATAGAATAGAATAGAATAGAATAATGGGAATGGGAATGGGAATGGGAATGGGAATGGGAATAGAATAGAATAGAATAGGTAATGGACATAGAATAGAATAGAATAGAATAGAATAGAATAGAATAGAATAGAATAGAATAGAATAGAATTGAATAGGGAATGGGAATAGAATAGTATACAATAGGATACAATCGAATAGGGAATGGGAATGGGAATGGGAATGGGAATGGGAATAGAATAGAATAGAATAGAATAGAATAGAATAGAAAAGAATAGAATAGAATAGAATAGAATAGAATAGAATAGAATAGAATAGAATAAGGAATGGGAATAGAATAGAAGAGAATAGAAGAGAATAGAATAGAATAGAATAGAATGCAATAGGGAAAGGGAATGGGAAAGGGAATGGGAATGGGAATGGGAAAGGGAAAAGGAAAAGAATAGAATAGAATAGAATAGAATAGAATAGATTAGAATAGAATAAGGAATGGGAATAGAATAGAATAGAATAATGGGAATGGGAATGGGAATGGGAATAGAATAGAATAAGGAATGGGAATAGAATAGAATAGAATAGAATAGAATAGAATAGAATAGAATAGAATAGAATAGAATGGAATAGAATAGTGGGAATGGGAATAGAATAGAATAGGGAATGGGAATAGAACAGAATAGAATAGAATAGAATAGAATAGAATAGAATAGAATAGAATAGAATAATGGGAATGGGAATGGGAATAGAATAGAATAGAATAGAATAGAATAGAGTAGAATAGAATAGGGAATGGGAATAGAACAGAACAGAACAGAACAGAATAGAATAGAATAGAATAGGGAATGGGAATAGAGTAGAATAGAATAGAATAGAATAGAATAGAGTAGAATAGAATAGGGAATGGGAATAGAATAGAATAGAATAGAATAGAATAGAATAGAATAGAATAGAATAGAATAGAATAGAATAGAATAGAATAGAATGCAATAGGGAAAGGTAATGGGAAAGGTAATGGGAATGGGAATGGGAAAGGGAAAAGGAAAAGAATAGAATAGAATAGAATAGTTAGAATAGAATAAGGAATGGGAATAGAATAGAATAGAATAATGGGAATGGAAATGGGAATGGGAATAGAATAGAATAAGGAATGGGAATAGAATAGAATAGAATAGAATAGAATAGAATAGAATAGAATAGAATAGAATAATGGGAATGGGAATGGGAATGCGAATAGAATAGAGTAGAATAGAATAGGGAATGGGAACAGAACAGAACAGAACAGAACAGAATAGAATAGAATAGAATAGAATAGAATAGAATAGAATAGAATAGAATAGGTAATGGTAATAGAATAGAATAGAATAGAATTGAATAGAATAGAATAGAATACAATACAATACAATACAATACAATACAATACGGAATGGGAATGGGAATGGGCATGGGAATGGGAATGGGAAAAGAATAGAATAGAATGGAATAAGGAATGGGAATAGAATAGAATAAAATGGAATAGGGAATGGGAATGGGAATAGGAATGGGAATGGGAATTGGAATGGGAAAGGGAATAGAATAGAATAGAATAGAATAGAATAGAATAGAATAGAGAATGGCAAAGGTAATGGGAATGGGAAGGTAATGAGAAATGGAAAGATAATGGGAATGGGAACTGAATAGAATAGAATAGAATAGAATAGAATAGAATAGAATAGAATAGAATAGAATACAATACAATACAATACAATACAATACAATACAATACAATAGGGAAAGGGAATGGGAAAGGGAATGGGAATGGGAATGGGAATGGGAATGGGAATGGGAATAGAATAGAATAGAATAGAATAGAATAGAATAGAATAGGGAATGGTCATAGAATAGAATAGAATAGAATAGAATAGAATAGAATAGAATAGAATAGAATAAGGAATGGGAATAGAATAGAATAGAATAATGGGAATGGGAATGGGAATGGGAATAGAATAGAATAGAATAGAATAGAATAGAATAGAATAGAATAGAATAGAATGGAATAGAATAGTGGGAATGGGAATAGAATAGAATAGGGAATGGGAATAGAACAGAATAGAATAGAATAGAATAGAATAGAATAGAATAGAATAATGGGAATGGGAATGGGAATAGAATAGAATAGAATAGAATAGAATAGAATAGAATAGAGTAGAATAGAATAGGGAATGGGAATAGAACAGAACAGAACAGAACAGAACAGAATAGAATAGAATAGGGAATGGGAATAGAATAGAATAGAATAGAATAGAATAGAATAGAATAGAATGCAATAGGGAAAGGTAATGGGAAAGGTAATGGGAATGGGAATGGGAAAGGGAAAAGGAAAAGAATAGAATAGAATAGAATAGTTAGAATAGAATAAGGAATGGGAATAGAATAGAATAGAATAATGGGAATGGAAATGGGAATGGGAATAGAATAGAATAAGGAATGGGAATAGAATAGAATAGAATAGAATAGAATAGAATAATGGGAATGGGAATGGGAATGCGAATAGAATAGAGTAGAATAGAATAGGGAATGGGAACAGAACAGAACAGAACAGAATAGAATAGAATAGAATAGAATAGAATAGGTAATGGTAATAGAATAGAATAGAATAGAATAGAATTGAATTGAATAGAATAGAATAGAATACAATACAATACAATACAATACAATACAATACGGAATGGGAATAGGAATGGGCATGGGAATGGGAATGGGAAAAGAATAGAATAGAATGGAATAAGGAATGGGAATAGAATAGAATAAAATGGAATAGGGAATGGGAATGGGAATAGGAATGGGAATGGGAATTGGAATGGGAAAGGGAATAGAATAGAATAGAATAGAATAGAATAGAATAGAATAGAGAATGGCAAAGGTAATGGGAATGGGAAGGTAATGAGAAATGGAAAGATAATGGGAATGGGAACTGAATAGAATAGAATAGAATAGAATAGAATAGAATAGAATAGAATACAATACAATACAATACAATACAATACAATAGGGAAAGGGAATGGGAAAGGGAATGGGAATGGGAATGGGAATGGGAATGGGAATGGGAATGGGAATAGAATAGAATAGAATAGAATAGGGAATGGTCATAGAATAGAATAGAATAGAATAGAATAGAATAAGGAATGGGAATAGAATAGAATAGAATAATGGGAATGGGAATGGGAATGGGAATAGAATAGAGTAGAATAAAATAGGGAATGGGAATAGAACAGAACAGAACAGAACAGAACAGAACAGAATAGAATAGAATAGAATAGAATAGGTAATGGGAATAGAATTGAATAGAATAGAATAGAATAGAATAGAATAGAATAGAATAGAATAGAATAGAATAGAACAGAATAGAATATAATAGAATAAGGAATGGGAATAGAATAGAATAGAATAGAATAGAATAGAGAATGGCAAATGTAATGGGAATGGGAAGGTAATGAGAAATGGAAAGATAATGGGAATGGGAACTGAATAGAATAGAATAGAATAGAATAGAATAGAATAGAATAGAATAGAATACAGTACAATACAATACAATACAATACAATACAATAGGGAAAGGGAATGGGAAAGGGAATGGGAATGGGAATGGGAATGGGAATGGGAATGGGAATAGAATAGAATAGAATAGAATAGAATAGAATAGAATAGGGAATGGTCATAGAATAGAATAGAATAGAATAGAATAGAATAGAATAGAATAAGGAATGGGAATAGAATAGAATAGAATAATGGGAATGGGAATGGGAATGGGAATGGGAATGGGAATAGAATAGAGTAGAATAGAATAGGGAATGGGAATAGAACAGAACAGAACAGAACAGAACAGAACAGAACAGAACAGAATAGAATAGAATAGAATAGAATAGGTAATGGGAATAGAATTGAATAGAATAGAATAGAATAGAATAGAATAGAATAGAATAGAACAGAATAGAAGAGAAGAGAATAAGGAATGGGAATAGAATAGAATAGAATAGAATAGAATAGAATAGAATAGGGAATGGGAATGGGAAAGGGAAAGGGAAAGGGAAAGGGAAAGGGAAAGGGAAAGGGAAAGGGAAAAGGAATAGAATAGAATAGAATAGAATAGAATAGAATAGAATAGAATAATGGGAATGGGAATGGGAATGGGAATAGAATAGAAAAGGGAATGGGAATAGAACAGAACAGAATAGAATAGAATAGAATAGAATAGAATAGAATAGAATAATGGGAATGGGAATGGGAATGGGAATGGGAATGGGAATGGGAATAGAATAGAATAGAATAGAATAGAATAGAATAGAATAGAATAGAATAATGGGAATGGGAATGGGAATGGGAATGGTAATGGGAATGGGAATGGGAAAGGGAAAGGGAAAGTGAAAGGGAAAGGGAATGGGAATAGAATAGAATAGAATAGAATAGAATAGAATAGAATAGAATAGAATAATGGGAATGGGAATGGGAATGGGAATGGGAATAGAATAGAATAGAATAGAATAGGTAATGGACATAGAATAGAATAGAATAGAATAGAATAGAATAGAATAGAATAGAATAGAATAGAATTGAATAGGGAATGGGAATAGAATAGTATACAATAGGATACAATCGAATAAGGAATGGGAATGGGAAGGGGAATGGGAATGAGAATAGAATAGAATAGAATAGAATAGAATAGAATAGAATAGAATAGAATAGAAGAGAATAGAATAGAATAGAATAGAATAAGGAATGGGAATGGGAATGGGAATGGGAATAGAATAGAATAGAGTAGAATAGAATAGGGAATGGGAATAGAACAGAACAGAATAGAACAGAACAGAACAGAACAGAACAGAACAGAATAGAATAGAATAGAATAGAATAGAATAAGGAATGGGAATAGAATAGAATAGAATGGAATAGGGAATGGGAATGGGAAAAGGAATGGGAATGGGAATTGGAATGGGAAAGGGAATAGAACAGAAGAGAAGAGAATAGAAGAGAATAGAATAGAATAGGGAATGGCAAAGGTAATGGGAATGGGAAAGGTAATGAGAAATGGAAAGATAATGGGAATGGGAATTGAATAGAATAGAATAGAATAGAATAGAATAGAATAGAATAGAATAGAATAGAATAGAATAGAATATGGAATGGGAATAGAAGAGAACACAATAGAATAGAAAAGAATAAGGAATGGGAATAGTATAGTATAGTATAGTATAGTATAGTATAGTATAGTATAGAATAGAATAGAATAGAATAGAATAGAATAGAATAGAAGTAATGGGAATGGGAATGGGAATGGGAATGGGAATGGGAATAGAATAGAATAGAGTAGAATAGAATAGGCAATGGGAAGGGGAAAGGGAAAGGGAAAGGGAAAGGGAAAGGGAAAGGGAAAGGGAAAGGGAAAGGGAATGGGAATGGGAATAGAATATTATAGAATAGAATAGAATAGAATAGAATAGAATAGAATAGAATATGGAATGGGAATAGAATAGAATAGAATAATGGGAATGGGAATGGGAATGGGAATGGGAATGGGAATGGGAATAGAATAGAATAGAATAGAATAGAATAGAATAGAATAGAATAAGGAATGGGAATAGAATAGAATAATGGGAATGGGAATGGGAATGGGAATGGGAATGGGAATAGAATAGAATAGAATAGAATAGAATAGAATAGAATAGAATAGAACAGAATAGAATATAATAGAATAAGGAATGGGAATAGAATAGAATAATGGGAATGGGAATGGGAATGGGAATGGGAATGGGAATAGAATAGAATAGAATAGAATAGAATAGAATAGAATAGAATAGAATAGAATAGAATAGAATAGGGAATGGGAATGGGAAAGGTAAAGGTAAAGGGAAAGGGAAAGGGAAAGGGAAAGGGGAAAAGGAATAGAATAGAATAGAATAGAATAGAATAGAATAGAATAGATTAGAATAGAATAGAATAGAATAGAATAGAATAATGGGAATGGGAATGGGAATGGGAATAGAACAGAACAGAACAGAATAGAATAGAATAGAATAGAATAGAATAGAATAGAATAATGGGAATGGGAATGGGAATGGGAATGGGAATAGAATAGAATAGAATAGAATAGAATAGAATAGAATAGGGAATGGGAATGGGAATGGGAATGGGAATGGGAAAGGGAAAGTGAAAGGGAAAGGGAAAGGGAAAAGGAATAGAATAGAATAGAATAGAATAGAATAGAATAGAATAGAATAGAATAGAATAGAATAAGGAATGGGAATAGAATAGAATAGAATAATGGGAATGGGAATGGGAATGGGAATGGGAATGGGAATAGAATAGAGTAGAATAGAATAGAATAGAATAGGGAATGGGAATAGAACAGAACAGAACAGAACAGAACAGAACAGAACAGAACTGAATTGAATTGAATAGAATAGAATAGAATAGAATAGAATAGAATAGAATAGAATAGAATACAATACAATACAATACAATACAATACGGAATGGGAATGGGAATGGGCATGGGAATGGGAATGGGAAAAGAATAGAATAGAATGGAATAAGGAATGGGAATAGAATAGAATAAAATGGAATAGGGAATGGGAATGGGAATAGGAATGGGAATGGGAATGGGAATTGGAATGGGAAAGGGAATAGAATAGAATAGAATAGAATAGAATAGAGAATGGCAAAGGTAATGGGAATGGGAAGGTAATGAGAAATGGAAAGATAATGGGAATGGGAACTGAATAGAATAGAATAGAATAGAATACAATAGAACACAATACAATACAATACAATACAATACAATACAATACAATAGGGAAAGGGAAAGGGAAAGGGAAAGGGAATGGGAATGGGAATAGAATAGAATAGAATAGAATAGGGAATGGTCGTAGAATAGAATAGAATAGAATAGAATAGAATAGAATAGAATAGGGAATGGGAATAGAATAGAATAGAATAATGGGAATGGGAATGGGAATGGGAATGGGAATGGGAATAGAATAGAGTAGAATAGAATAGGGAATGGGAATAGAACAGAACAGAACAGAACAGAACAGAACAGAATAGAATAGAATAGAATAGAATAGAATAGAATAGGTAATGGGAATAGAATAGAATAGAATAGAATAGAATAGAATAGAATAGAATAGAACAGAATAGAATATAATAGAATAAGGAATGGGAATAGAATAGAATAGAATAGAATAGAATAGAATAGAATAGGGAATGGGAATGGGAAAGGGAAAGGGAAAGGGAAAGGGAAAGGGAAAGGGAAAAGGAATAGAATAGAATAGAATAGAATAGAATAGAATAGAATAGAATAGAATAGAATAGGGAATGGGAATGGGAATGGGAATGGGAAAGGGAAAGGGAAAGGGAAAGGGAAAGGGAAAAGGAATAGAATAGAATAGAATAGAATAGAATAGAATAGAATAGAATAGAATAAGGAATGGGAATAGAATAGAATAGAATAATGGGAATGGGAATGGGAATGGGAATGGGAATAGAATAGAGTAGAATAGAATAGGGAATGGGAATAGAACAGAACAGAACAGAACAGAACAGAATAGAATAGAATAGAATAGGTAATGGGAATAGAATAAATAGAATAGAATAGAATAGAATAGAATAGAATAGAATAGAATAGAATAGAATACAATACAATACAATACAATACAATACGGAATGGGAATGGGATAGGTAATGGGAATTGGAATGGGAATGGGAATGGGAATGGGAATGGGAAAAGAATAGAATAAAATACAATATGGAATGGGAACGGGAACGGGAATGACAATAGAATAGAATAGAATAGAATAGAATAGAATAAGGAATGGGAATAGAATAGAATAGAATAGAATAGAATAGAATAGAATAGAATAGGTAATGAGAATAGAATTGAATAGAATAGAATAGAATAGAATAGAATGGAATAGAATAGAACAGAATAGAATATAATAGAATAAGGAATGGGAATAGAATAGAATAGAATAGAATAGAATAGAATAGAATAGGGAATGGGAATGGGAAAGGTAAAGGGAAAGGGAAAGGTAAAGGTAAAGGTAAAGGTAAAGGGAAAGGTAAAGGGAAAGGTAAAGGGAAAGGGAAAGGGAAAGGGAAAAGGAATAGAATAGAATAGAATAGAATAGAATAGAATAGAATAGAATAGAATAGAATAGAATAGAATAATGGGAATGGGAATGGGAATGGGAATGGGAATGGGAATAGAATAGAATAGAATAGAATAGAATAGAATAGAATAGAATAGGGAATGGGAATGGGAATGGGAATGGGAATGGGAATGGGAAAGGGAAAGTGAAAGTGAAAGTGAAAGGGAAAGGGAAAAGGAATAGAATAGAATAGAATAGAATAGAATAGAATAGAATAAGGAATGGGAATAGAATAGAATAGAATAATGGGAATGGGAATGGGAATGGGAATGGGAATGGGAATAGAATAGAGTAGAATAGAATAGGGAATGGGAATAGAACAGAACAGAACAGAACAGAACAGAATAGAATAGAATAGAATAGGTAATGGGAATAGAATAGAATAGAATAGAATAGAATAGAATAGAATACAATACAATACAATACAATACAATACAATACAATACAATACAATACAATACGGAATGGGAATGGGATAGGTAATGGGAATGGGAATGGGAATGGGAATGGGAATGGGAATGGGAAAAGAATAGAATAAAATACAATATGGAATGGGAACGGGAACGGGAATGACAATAGAATAGAATAGAATAGAATAGAATAGAATAGAATAAGGAATGGGAATAGAATAGAATAGAATAGAATAGAATAGAATAGAATAGAATAATGGGAATGGGAATGGGAATAGAATAGAATAGGGAATGGGAATAGAACAGAACAGAACAGAACAGAACAGAACAGAATAGAATAGAATAGAATAGAATAGAATAATGGGAATGGGAATGGGAATGGGAATGGGAATGGGAATAGAATAGAATAGAATAGAATAGAATAGAATAGAATAGAATAATGGGAATGGGAATGGGAATGGGAATAGAATAGAATAGAATAGAGAATGGACATAGAATAGAATAGAATAGAATAGAATAGAATAGAATAGAATAAAGAATGGGAATAGAATAGAATAATGGGAATGGGAATGGGAATGGGAATGGGAATGGGAATAGAATAGAATAGAGTAGAATAGAATAGGGAATGGGAATTGAATAGAACAGAACAGAATAGAATAGAATAGAATACAATACAATACAATACAATACAATAGGGAATGGGAATAGAACAGAACAGAACAGAACAGAACAGAACAGAACAGAATAGAATAGAATAGAATAGAATAGAATAGAATAGAAGAATAAATGGAAATAGAGCAGAACAGAACAGAACAGGGCATGGGCATGGGCATGGGAATGGGAATGGGAATAGAATAGAATAGAATAGAATAGAATAGAATAGAATA
This sequence comes from Arizona elegans, assembly GCA_022577455.1. Lineage (NCBI taxonomy): Eukaryota > Metazoa > Chordata > Lepidosauria > Squamata > Colubridae > Arizona > Arizona elegans. The sequence continues at coordinate 13,455,953 of JAKOOJ010000019.1, read as the reverse complement.
GAATAGCATAGAATAGAATAAAATAAGGAAGGGGAATAGAATAGAATAGAATAGAATAATGGGAATGGGAATGGGAATGGGAATAGATTAGAATAGAGTAGAATAGAATAGGCAATGGGAATGGGAATGGGAAAGGGAAAGGGAAAGGGAAAGGGAAAGGGAAAGGGAATAGAATAGAATAGAATAGAATAGAATAGAATAGAATAGAATAGAATATAGTAGAATAGAATAGGGAATGGGAATAGAATTGAATAGAATAGATTAGAATAGAATAGAATAGAATAGAATAGAATAGAATAGAATAGAATAGAATAGAATAGAATAATGGGAATGGGAATGGGAATAGAATAGAATAGAATAGGGAATGGGAATAGAACAGAACAGAACAGAACAGAACAGAATAGAATAGAATAGAATAGAATAGAAGAATAAATGGAAATAGAATAGAATAGAATAGAATAGAATAGAATAGAATAGAATAGGGAATGGGAATGGGAATGGGAATGGGAATGGGAATGGGAATGAGAATAGAATAGCATAGAATAGAAAAGAATAGAATAGAATAGAATAGGGAATGGGAATAGAATATAATAGAATAATGGGAATGGGAATGGGAATGGGAATAGATTAGAATAGACTAGAATAGAATAGGCAATGGCTATGGGAAAGGGAAAGGGAAAGGGAAAGGGAAAGGGAAAGGGAATAGAATAGAATAGAATAGAATAGAATAGAATAGAATAGAATAGAATAGAATAATGGGAATGGGAATGGGAATGGGAATAGAATAGAATAGAATAGGGAATGGACATAGAATAGAATAGAATAGAATAGAATAGAATAGAATAGAATAAGGAATGGGAATAGAATAGAATATTGGGAATGGGAATGGGAATGGGAATGGGAATGGGAATGGGAATGGGAATGGGAATAGAATAGAATAGAGTAGAATAGAATAGGGAATGGGAATTGAATAGAACAGAACAGAACAGAATATAATAGAATACAATAGAATAGAATAGAATAGGTAATGGGAATAGAATAGAATAGAATAGAATAGTATAGAATAGAATAGAATAGAATAGAATACAATACAATACAGTACAATACAATACAATACAATACAATACAATACAATTCAATAGGGAATGGGAATGGGAATGGGAATGGGAATGGGAATGGGAATGGGAATGGGAATGGGAATGGGAATGGGAAAAGAATAGAATAAAATACAATATGGAATGGGAACGGGAACGGGAATGACAATAGAATAGAATAGAATAGAATAGAATAGAATAGAATAGAATAGAATAGAATTGAATAGAATAGTGGGAATGGGAATAGAATAGAATAGAATAGAATAGAATAGAATAGAATAGAATAGGGAATGGGAATAGAACAGAACAGAACAGAACAGAATAGAATAGAATAGAATAGAATAGGGAATGGGAATAGAACAGAACGGAACGGAACAGAACAGAACAGAACAGAACAGAACATAGTAGAATAGAATAGAATAGAATAGAATAGAATAGAATAGAATAGAATAGAATAGAATAGAATAATGGGAATGGGAATGGGAATGGGAATGGGAATGGGAATAGAATAGAATAGAATAGAATAGAATAGAATAGAATAGAATAGAATAGAATAATGGGAATGGGAATGGGAATGGGAATGGGAATGGGAATAGAATAGAATAGAATAGAATAGGGAATGGACATAGAATAGAATAGAATAGAATAGAATAGAATAGAATAGAATAGAATAAGGAATGGGAATAGAATAGAACAGAATAATGGGAATGGGAATGGGAATGGGAATGGGAATGGGAATAGAATAGAATAGAGTAGAATAGAATAGGGAATGGGAATTGAATAGAATAGAATAATGGGAATGGGAATGGGAATGGGAATGGGAATGGGAATGGGAATAGAATAGAATACAATACAATACAATACAATAGAATAGATTAGGGAATGGACATAGAATAGAATAGAATAGAATAGAATAGAATAGAATAGAATAGAATAGAATAAGGAATGGGAATAGAATAGAATAATGGGAATGGGAATGGGAATAGATTAGAATAGAGTAGAATAGAATAGGCAATGGGAATGGGAAAGGGAAAGGGAAAGGGAAAGGGAAAGGGAAAGGGAAAGGGAAAGGGAAAGGGAAAGGGAAAGGGAATAGAATAGAATAGAATAGAATAGAATAGAATAGAATAGAATAATGGGAATGGGAATGGGAATGGGAATGGGAATGGGAATGGGAAAAGAATAGAATAAAATACAATATGGAATGGGAACGGGAACGGGAATGACAATAGAATAGAATAGAATAGAATAGAATAAGGAATGGGAATAGAATAGAATAGAATAGAATAGAATAGAATAGAATAGAATAGGTAATGGGAATAGAATTGAATAGAATAGAATAGAATAGAATAGAATAGAATAGAATGGAATAGAATAGAACAGAATAGAATATAATAGAATAAGGAATGGGAATAGAATAGAATAGAATAGAATAGAATAGAATAGGGAATGGGAATGGGAAAGGTAAAGGTAAAGGTAAAGGGAAAGGGAAAGGGAAAGGTAAAGGGAAAGGGAAAGGGAAAAGGAATAGAATAGAATAGAATAGAATAGAATAGAATAGAATAGAATAATGGGAATGGGAATGGGAATGGGAATGGGAATAGAATAGAATAGAATAGAATAGAATAGAATAGAATAGGGAATGGGAATGGGAATGGGAATGGGAATGGGAATGGGAAAGGGAAAGTGAAAGTGAAAGGGAAAGGGAAAGGGAAAAGGAATAGAATAGAATAGAATAGAATAGAATAGAATAGAATAAGGAATGGGAATAGAATAGAATAGAATAATGGGAATGGGAATGGGAATGGGAATGGGAATGGGAATGGGAATAGAATAGAGTAGAATAGAATAGGTAATGGGAATAGAACAGAACAGAACAGAACAGAATAGAATAGAATAGAATAGAATAGGTAATGGGAATAGAATAGAATATAATAGAATAGAATAGAATAGAATAGAATAGAATAGAATACAATACAATACAATACAATACAATACAATACGGAATGGGAATGGGATAGGTAATGGGAATGGGAATGGGAATGGGAATGGGAATGGGAATGGGAAAAGAATAGAATAAAATACAATATGGAATGGGAACGGGAACGGGAATGACAATAGAATAGAATAGAATAGAATAGAATAGAATAGAATAGAATAGAATAGAATAAGGAATGGGAATAGAATAGAATAGAATAGAATAGAATAGAATAGAATAGAATAATGGGAATGGGAATGGGAATAGAATAGAATAGGGAATGGGAATAGAACAGAACAGAACAGAACAGAACAGAACAGAATAGAATAGAATAGAATAGAATAGAATAGAATAATGGGAATGGGAATGGGAATGGGAATGGGAATGGGAATAGAATAGAATAGAATAATGGGAATGGGAATGGGAATGGGAATAGAATAGAATAGAATAGAGAATGGACATAGAATAGAATAGAATAGAATAGAATAGAATAGAATAGAATAGAATAGAATAAAGAATGGGAATAGAATAGAATAATGGGAATGGGAATGGGAATGGGAATGGGAATGGGAATAGAATAGAATAGAGTAGAATAGAATAGGGAATGGGAATTGAATAGAACAGAACAGAATAGAATAGAATACAATACAATACAATACAATACAATACAATAGGGAATGGGAATAGAACAGAACAGAACAGAACAGAACAGAACAGAACAGAACAGAATAGAATAGAATAGAATAGAAGAATAAATGGAAATAGAGCAGAACAGAACAGAACAGGGAATGGGCATGGGCATGGGAATGGGAATGGGAATAGAATAGAATAGAATAGAATAGAATAGAATAGAATAGAATAGAATAGAATAGCATAGAATAGAATAAATAAGGAAGGGGAATAGAATAGAATAGAATAGAATAATGGAATGGGAATGGGAATGGGAATAGATTAGAATAGAGTAGAATAGAATAGGCAATGGGAATGGGAATGGGAATGGGAAAGGGAAAGGGAAAGGGAAAGGGAAAGGAATAGAATAGAATAGAATAGAATAGAATAGAATAGAATAGAATAGAATAGAATAGAATAGAATAGAATAGAATAATGGGAATGGGAATGGGAATAGAATAGAATAGAATAGAATATAGTAGAATAGAATAGGGAATGGGAATAGAATTGAATAGAATAGATTAGAATAGAATAGAATAGAATAGAATAGAATAGAATAGAATAGAATAGAATAGAATAGAATAGAATAGAATGCAATAGGGAAAAGGGAATGGGAAAGGTAATGGGAATGGGAATGGTAATGGGAATGGGAATGGGAAAGGGAAAGGGAAAGGGAAAAGGAATAGAATAGAATAGAGTAGAATAGAATGGAACAGAATAGAATAATGGGAATGGGAATGGAATGGGAATGGGAATGGGAAAGGGAAAGGGAAAGGGAAAGGGAAAAGGAATAGAATAGAATACAATAGAATAGAATAGAATAGAATAGAATAGAATAGAATAGAATAGAATAGAATAATGGGAATGGGAATGGGAATAGAATAGAATAGAATAGGGAATGGGAATAGAACAGAACAGAACAGAACAGAATAGAATAGAATAGAATAGAATAGAATAGAATAGAATAGAAGAATAAATGGAAATAGAATAGAATAGAATAGAATAGAATAGAATAGAATAGAATAGGGAATGGGAATGGGAATGGGAATGGGAATGGGAATGGGAATGAGAATAGAATAGCATAGAATAGAAAAGAATAGAATAGAATAGAATAGGGAATGGGAATAGAATATAATAGAATAATGGGAATGGGAATGGGAATGGGAATAGATTAGAATAGAGTAGAATAGAATAGGCAATGGCTATGGGAAAGGGAAAGGGAAAGGGAAAGGGAAAGGGAAAGGGAATAGAATAGAATAGAATAGAATAGAATAGAATAGAATAGAATAGAATAATGGGAATGGGAATGGGAATGGAATAGAATAGAATAGAATAGGGAATGGACATAGAATAGAATAGAATAGAATAGAATAGAATAGAATAGAATAGAATAGAATAAGGAATGGGAATAGAATAGAATATTGGGAATGGGAATGGGAATGGGAATGGGAATGGGAATGGGAATGGGAATGGGAATGGGAATGGGAATAGAATAGAATAGAGTAGAATAGAATAGGGAATGGGAATTGAATAGAACAGAACAGAACAGAATATAATAGAATACAATAGAATAGAATAGAATAGGTAATGGGAATAGAATAGAATAGAATAGTATAGAATAGAATAGAATAGAATAGAATACAATACAGTACAATACAATACAATACAATACAATACAATACAATTCAATAGGGAATGGGAATGGGAATGGGAATGGGAATGGGAATGGGAATGGGAATGGGAATGGGAAAAGAATAGAATAAAATACAATATGGAATGGGAACGGGAACGGGAATGACAATAGAATTAGAATAGAATAGAATAGAATAGAATAGAATAGAATAGAATAGAATTGAATAGAATAGTGGGAATGGGAATGGGAATGGGAATGGGAATAGAATAGAATAGGGAATGGGAATAGAACAGAACAGAATAGAATAGAATAGAATAGAATAGAATAGAATAGAATAATGGGAATGGGAATGGGAATGGGAATGGGAATAGAATAGAATAGAATAGAATAGAATAGAATAGGGAATGGGAATGGAATGGGAATGGGAAAGGGAAAGGGGAAAGTGAAAGGGAAAGGGAAAGGGAAAAGGAATAGATAGAATAGAATAGAATAGAATAGAATAGAAATAGAATAGAATAGAATAGAATAGAATAGAATAAGGAATGGGAATAGAATAGAATAGAATAATGGGAATGGGAATGGGAATGGGAATGGGAATGGGAATGGGTATAGAATAGAGTAGATAGAATAGGGAATGGGAATAGAACAGAACAGAACAGAACAGAACAGAAACAGAACAGAACTGAATTGAATTGAATAGATAGAATAGAATAGAATAGAATAGAATAGAATAGAATAGAATACAATACAATACAATACAATACAATACAATACAATACAATACAATACAATACGGAATGGGAATGGGCATGGGCATGGGAATGGGAATGGGAAAAGAATAGAATAGAATAGAATGGAATAAGGAATGGAATAGAATAGAATAAAATGGAATAGGGAATGGGAATGGGAATAGGAATGGAATGGGAATTGGAATGCGAAAGGGAATAGAATAGAATAGAATAGAAAAGAATAGAATAGAATAGAATAGAGAATGGCAAAGGTAATGGGAATGGGAAGGTAATGAGAAATGGAAAGATAATGGGAATGGGAACTGAATAGCATAGAATAGAATAGAATACAATAGAACACAATACAATACAATACAATACAATACAATAGGGAAAGGGAAAGGGAAAGGGAAAGGGAAAGGGAATGGGAATGGGAATAGAATAGAATAGAATAGAATAGGGAATGGTCGTAGAATAGAATAGAATAGAATAGAATAGAATAGGGAATGGGAATAGAATAGAATAGAATAATGGGAATGGGAATGGGAATGGGAATGGGAATAGAATAGAGTAGAATAGAATAGGGAATGGGAATAGAACAGAACAGAACAGAACAGAACAGAATAGAATAGAATAGAATAGAATAGAATAGAATAGAATAGAATAGAACAGAATAGAATATAATAGAATAAGGAATGGGAATAGAATAGAATAGAATAGAATAGAATAGAATAGAATAGAATAGGGAATGGGAATGGGAAAGGTAAAGGGAAAGGGAAAGTTAAAGGGAAAAGGAATAGAATAGAATAGAATAGAATAGAATAGAATAGAATAGAATAATGGGAATGGGAATGGGAATGGGAATGGGAATAGAATAGAATAGGGAATGGGAATAGAACAGAACAGAATAGAATAGAATAGAATAGAATAGAATAGAATAGAATAGAATAGAATATGATGGAATGGGAATGGGAATGGGAATGGGAATAGAATAGAATAGAATAGAATAGAATAGAATAGAATAGGGAATGGGAATGGGAATGGGAATGGGAAAGGGAAAGGGAAAGGGAAAGGGAAAGGGAAAAGGAATAGAATAGAATAGAATAGAATAGAATAGAATAGAATAGAATAAGGAATGGGAATAGAATAGAATAGAATAATGGGAATGGGAATGGGAATGGGAATGGGAATAGAATAGAGTAGAATAGAATAGGGAATGGGAATAGAACAGAACAGAACAGAACAGAACAGAACAGAATAGAATAGAATAGAATAGGTAATGGGAATAGAATAGAATAGAATAGAATAGAATAGAATAGAATACAATACAATACAATACAATACAATACAATACGTAATGGGAATGGGATAGGTAATGGGAATGGGAATGGGAATGGGAATGGGAATGGGAAAAGAATAGAATAAAATACAATATGGAATGGGAACGGGAACGGGAATGACAATAGAATAGAATAGAATAGAATAGAATAAGGAATGGGAATAGAATAGAATAGAATAGAATAGAATAGAATAGAATAGAATAGGTAATGGGAATAGAATTGAATAGAATAGAATAGAATAGAATAGAATAGAATAGAATAGAACAGAATAGAATATAATAGAATAAGGAATGGGAATAGAATAGAATAGAATAGAATAGAATAGAATAGAATAGAATAGAATAGGGAATGGGAATGGGAAAGGTAAAGGTAAAGGGAAAGGTAAAGGGAAAGGGAAAGGTAAAGGGAAAGGTAAAGGGAATGGGAATGGGAATCGGAATGGGAATAGAATAGAATAGAATACAATAGAATAGAATAGGGAATGGGAATGGGCATGGGAATGGGAATGGGAAAAGAATAGAATAGAATAGAATGGAATAAGGAATGGGAATAGAATAGAATAAAATGGAATAGGGAATGGGAATGGGAATAGGAATGGGAATGGGAATTGGAATGCGAAAGGGAATAGAATAGAATAGAATAGAAAAGAATAGAATAGAATAGAATAGAGAATGGCAAAGGTAATGGGAATGGGAAGGTAATGAGAAATGGAAAGATAATGGGAATGGGAACTGAATAGCATAGAATAGAATAGAATACAATAGAACACAATACAATACAATACAATACAATACAATAGGGAAAGGGAAAGGGAAAGGGAAAGGGAATGGGGAATGGGAATAGAATAGAATAGAATAGAATAGGGAATGGTCGTAGAATAGAATAGAATAGAATAGAATAGAATAGGGAATGGAATAGAATAGAATAGAATATTGGGAATGGGAATGGGAATGGGAATGGGAATAGAATAGGAGTAGAATAGAATAGGGAATGGGAATAGAACAGAACAGAACAGAACAGAACAGAATAGAATAGAATAGAATAGAATAGAATAGAATAGAATAGAACAGAATAGAATATAATAGAATAAGGAATGGGAATAGAATAGAATAGAATAGAATAGAATAGAATAGAATAGAATAGAATAGAATAGGGAATGGGAATGGGAAAGGTAAAGGGAAAGGGAAAGGTAAAGGGAAAAGGTAAAGGGAAAAGGAATAGAATAGAATAGAATAGAATAGAATAGAATAGAATAGAATAGAATAATGGGAATGGGAATGGGAATGGGAATGGGAATAGAATAGAATAGGGAATGGGGAATAGAACAGAACAGAATAGAATAGAATAGAATAGAATAGAATAGAATAGAATAGAATAGAATAATGGGAATGGGAATGGGAATGGGAATGGGAATAGAATAGAATAGAATAGAATAGAATAGAATAGGAATGGGAATGGGAATGGGAATGGGAAAGGGAAAGGGAAAGGGAAAGGGAAAGGAAAGGGAAAAGGAATAGAATAGAATAGAATAGAATAGAATAGAATAGAATAGAATAAGGAATGGGAATAGAATAGAATAGAATAATGGGAATGGGAATGGGAATGGGAATGGGAATAGAATAGAGTAGAATAGAATAGGGAATGGGAATAGAACAGAACAGAACAGAACAGAACAGAACAGAATAGAATAGAATAGAATAGGTAATGGGAATAGAATAGAATAGAATAGAATAGAATAGAATAGAATAGAATAGAATACAATACAATACAATACAATACAATACGTAATGGGAATGGGATAGGTAATGGGAATGGGAATGGGAATGGGAATGGGAATGGGAAAAGAATAGAATAAAATACAATATGGAATGGGAACGGGAACGGGAATGACAATAGAATAGAATAGAATAGAATAGAATAGAATAAGGAATGGGAATAGAATAGAATAGAATAGAATAGAATAGAATAGAATAGAATAGGTAATGGGAATAGAATTGAATAGAATAGAATAGAATAGAATAGAATAGAATAGAACAGAATAGAATATAATAGAATAAGGAATGGGAATAGAATAGAATAGAATAGAATAGAATAGAATAGAATAGGGAATGGGAATGGGAAAGGTAAAGGTAAAGGGAAAGGTAAAGGGAAAGGGAAAGGTAAAGGGAAAGGTAAAGGGAATGGAATGGGAATCGGAATGGGAATAGAATAGAATAGAATACAATAGAATAGAATAGGGAATGGGAATGGGAATGGGAATGGGAATGGGAATGGGAAAGGGAAAGTGAAAGTGAAAGGGAAAGGGAAAGGGAAAAGGAATAGAATAGAATAGAATAGAATAGAATAGAATAGAATAGAATAAGGAATGGGAATAGAATAGAATAGAATAATGGGAATGGGAATGGGAATGGGAATGGGAATGGGAATAGAATAGAGTAGAATAGAATAGGGATAGGGAATAGAACAGAACAGAACAGAACAGAATAGAATAGAATAGAATAGAATAGGTAATGGGAATAGAATAGAAATATAATAGAATAGAATAGAATAGAATAGAATACAATACAATACAAGTACAATACAATACAATACAATACAATACAATACAATACAATACGGAATGGGAATGGGATAGGTAATGGGAATGGGAATGGGAATGGGAATGGGAATGGGAATGGGAAAAGAATAGAATAAAATACAATATGGAATGGGAACGGGAACGGGAATGACAATAGAATAGAATAGAATAGAATAGAATAGAATAGAATAGAATAGAATAGAATAGAATAAGGAATGGGAATAGAATAGAATAGAATAGAATAGAATAGAATAGAATAGAATAGAATAGAATAATGGGAATGGGAATGGGAATAGAATAGAATAGGGAATGGGAATAGAACAGAACAGAACAGAACAGAACAGAACAGAACAGAACAGAATAGAATAGAATAGAATAGAATAGAATAGAATAATGGGAATGGGAATGGGAATGGGAATGGGAATGGGAATAGAATAGAATAGAATAGAATAGAATAGAATAGAATAGAATAGAATAGAATAGAATAGAATAATGGGAATGGGAATGGGAATGGGAATAGAATAGAATAGAATAGAGAATGGACATAGAATAGAATAGAATAGAATAGAATAGAATAGAATAGAATAAAGAATGGGAATAGAATAGAATAATGGGAATGGGAATGGGGAATGGGAATGGGAATGGGAATAGAATAGAATAGAGTAGAATAGAATAGGGAATGGGAATAGAATAGAGTAGAATAGAATAGAATAGAATAGAATAGAATAGAATAGAATAGAATAGAATGCAATAGGGAAAGGGAATGGGAAAGGTAATGGGAATGGGAATGGGAATGGGAATGGGAATGGGAATGGGAAAGGGAAAGGGAAAGGGAAAAGGAATAGAATAGAATAGAGTAGAATAGAATGGAACAGAATAGAATAATGGGAATGGGAATGGGAATGGGAATGGGAATGGGAATGGGAATGGGAATAGAATAGAATAGAATAGGGAATGGACATAGAATAAAATAGAATAGAATAGAATGGAATAGAATAGAATAGAATAGAATAAGGAATGGGAATAGAATAGAATAATGGGAATGGGAATTGGGAATGGGAATGGGAATGGGAATAGAATAGAATAGAGTAGAATAGAATGGGCAATGGGAATGGGAATGGGAATGGGAAAGGGAAAGGGAAAGGGAAAAGGAATAGAATAGAATAGAATAGAATACAATAGAATAGAATAGAATAGAATAGAATAGAATAGAATAGAATAGAATAGAATAGAATAGAATAGAATAGAATAGAATAATGGGAATGGGAATGGGAATAGAATAGAATAGAATAGGGAATGGGAATAGAACAGAACAGAACAGAACAGAACAGAATAGAATAGAATAGAATAGAATAGAATAGAAGAATAAATGGAAATAGAATAGAATAGAATAGAATAGAATAGAATAGAATAGAATAGGGAATGGGAATGGGGAATGGGAATGGGAATGGGAATGGGAATGAGAATAGAATAGCATAGAATAGAATAGAATAGAATAGAATAGAATAGAATAGAATAGAATAGAATAGAATAGAATAATGGGAATGGGAATGGGAATAGAATAGAATAGAATAGAATATAGTAGAATAGAATAGGGAATGGGAATAGAATTGAATAGAATAGAATAGAATAGAATAGAATAGAATAGAATAGAATGCAATAGGGAAAGGGAATGGGAAAGGTA
>JAKOOJ010000019.1:13434249-13441749 GCA_022577455.1 Arizona elegans | reverse complement strand
AATGGGAATGGGAATGAGAATAGAATAGCATAGAATAGAATAGAATAGAATAGAATAGAATAGGGAATGGGAATAGAATATAATAGAATAATGGGAATGGGAATGGGAATGGGAATAGATTAGAATAGAGTAGAATAGAATAGGCAATGGCTATGGGAAAGGGAAAGGGAAAGGGAAAGGGAATAGAATAGAATAGAATAGAATAGAATAGAATAGAATAGAATAATGGGAATGGGAATGGGAATGGGAATAGAATAGAATAGAATAGGGAATGGACATAGAATAGAATAGAATAGAATAGAATAGAATAGAATAGAATAGAATAGAATAAGGAATGGGAATAGAATAGAATAATGGGAATGGGAATGGGAATGGGAATGGGAATGGGAATGGGAATGGGAATGGGAATGGGAATGGGAATAGAATAGAATAGAGTAGAATAGAATAGGGAATGGGAATTGAATAGAACAGAACAGAACAGAATATAATAGAATACAATAGAATAGAATAGAATAGGTAATGGGAATAGAATAGAATACAATAGAATAGTATAGAATAGAATAGAATAGAATAGAATAGAATAGAATAGAATACAATACAGTACAATACAATACAATACAATACAATACAATACAATTCAATAGGGAATGGGAATGGGAATGGGAATGGGAATGGGAATGGGAATGGGAATGGGAATGGGAATGGGAAAAGAATAGAATAAAATACAATATGGAATGGGAACGGGAACGGGAATGACAATAGAATAGAATAGAATAGAATAGAATAGAATAGAATAGAATAGAATTGAATAGAATAGTGGGAATGGGAATAGAATAGAATAGAATAGAATAGAATAGGGAATGGGAATAGAACAGAACAGAACAGAACAGAATAGAATAGAATAGGGAATGGGAATAGAACAGAACGGAACGGAACAGAACAGAACAGAACAGAACAGAACATAGTAGAATAGAATAGAATAGAATAGAATAGAATAGAATAGAATAGAATAGAATAATGGGAATGGGAATGGGAATAGAATAGAATAGAATAGAATAGAATAGAATAGAATAGAATAGAATAGAATAGAATAGAATAATGGGAATGGGAATGGGAATGGGAATGGGAATAGAATAGAATAGAATAGAATAGGGAATGGACATAGAATAGAATAGAATAGAATAGAATAGAATAGAATAGAATAGAATAGAATAGAATAAGGAATGGGAATAGAATAGAACAGAATAATGGGAATGGGAATGGGAATGGGAATAGAATAGAATAGAGTAGAATAGAATAGGGAATGGGAATTGAATAGAACAGAAAAGAACAGAATAGAATAGAATACAATACAATACAATACAATAGAATAGAATAGGGAATGGACATAGAATAGAATAGAATAGAATAGAATAGAATAGAATAGAATAGAATAGAATAGAATAAGGAATGGGAATAGAATAGAATAATGGGAATGGGAATGGGAATAGATTAGAATAGAGTAGAATAGAATAGGCAATGGGAATGGGAAAGGGAAAGGGAAAGGGAAAGGGAAAGGGAAAGGGAAAGGGAAAGGGAAAGGGAAAGGGAAAGGGAAAGGGAAAGGGAAAGGGAATAGAATAGAATAGAATAGAATAGAATAGAATAGAATAGAATAGAATAGAATAGAATAGAATAATGGGAATGGGAATGGGAATGGGAATGGGAATGGGAATAGAATAGAACAGAACAGAACAGAACAGAACAGAACAGAACAGAATAGAATAGAATAGAATAGAATAGAATAGAATAATGGGAATGGGAATGGGAATGGGAATGGGAATGGGAATGGTAATAGAATAGAATAGAATAGAATAGGGAATGGACATAGAATAGAATAGAATAGAATAGAATAGAATAGAATAGAATAGAATAAGGAATGGGAATAGAATAGAACAGAATAATGGGAATGGGAATGGGAATGGGAATGGGAATAGAATAGAATAGAGTAGAATAGAATAGGGAATGGGAATTGAATAGAACAGAAAAGAACAGAATAGAATAGAATAGAATACAATACAATACAATACAATAGAATAGGGAATGGACATAGAATAGAATAGAATAGAATAGAATAGAATAGAATAGAATAGAATAGAATAAGGAATGGGAATAGAATAGAATAATGGGAATGGGAATGGGAATAGATTAGAATAGAGTAGAATAGAATAGGCAATGGGAATGGGAATGGGAAAGGGAAAGGGAAAGGGAAAGGGAAAGGGAAAGGGAAAGGGAAAGGGAGTAGAATAGAATAGAATAGGGAATGGGAATAGAACAGAACGGAACGGAACAGAACAGAACAGAACAGAACATAGTAGAATAGAATAGAATAGAATAGAATAGAATAGAATAGAATAGAATAGAATAGAATAGAATAATGGGAATGGGAATGGGAATGGGAATAGAATAGAATAGAATAGAATAGAATAGAATAGAATAGAATAGAATAGAATAGAATAATGGGAATGGGAATGGGAATGGGAATGGGAATGGGAATGGGAATAGAATAGAATAGAATAGAATAGGGAATGGAAATAGAATAGAATAGAATAGAATAGAATAGAATAGAATAGAATAGAATAGAATAAGGAATGGGAATAGAATAGAACAGAATAATGGGAATGGGAATGGGAATAGAATAGAACAGAAAAGAACAGAATAGAATAGAATACAATACAATACAATACAATACAATAGAATAGGGAATGGACATAGAAGAGAAGAGAAGAGAATAGAATAGAATAGAATAGAATAGAATAGAATAGAATAGAATAGAATAGAATAAGGAATGGGAATAGAATAGAATAATGGGAATGGGAATGGGAATAGATTAGAATAGAGTAGAATAGAATAGGCAATGGGAATGGGAATGGGAAAGGGAAAGGGAAAGGGAAAGGGAAAGGGAAAGGGAAAGGGAAAGGGAAAGGAAAAGGGAATAGAATAGAATAGAATAGGGAATGGGAATAGAACAGAACGGAACGGAACAGAACAGAACAGAACAGAACATAGTAGAATAGAATAGAATAGAATAGAATAGAATAGAATAGAATAATGGGAATGGGAATGGGAATGGGAATAGAATAGAATAGAATAGAATAGAATAGAATAGAATAGAATAGAATAATGGGAATGGGAATGGGAATGGGAATGGGAATAGAATAGAATAGAATAGAATAGGGAATGGACATAGAATAGAATAGAATAGAATAGAATAGAATAGAATAGAATAGAATAAGGAATGGGAATAGAATAGAACAGAATAATGGGAATGGGAATGGGAATGGGAATGGGAATGGGAATAGAATAGAACAGAAAAGAACAGAATAGAATAGAATAGAATACAATACAATACAATAGAATAGAATAGGGAATGGACATAGAATAGAATAGAATAGAATAGAATAGAATAGAATAAGGAATGGGAATAGAATAGAATAATGGGAATGGGAATGGGAATAGATTAGAATAGAGTAGAATAGAATAGGCAATGGGAAAGGGAAAGGGAAAGGGAAAGGGAAAGGGAAAGGGAAAGGGAAAGGGAAAGGGAAAGGGAAAGGGAATAGAATAGAATAGAATAGAATAGAGTAGAATAGAATAGAATAGAATAGAATAATGGGAATGGGAATGGGAATGGGAATGGGAATGGGAATGGGAATAGAATAGAATAGAATAGAATAGAATAGAATAGAATAGAATAGAATAGAATAGAATAGAATAATGGGAATGGGAATGGGAATGGGAATGGGAATGGGAATGGGAATAGAATAGAATAGAATAGAATAGAATAGGGAATGGACATAGAATAGAATAGAATAGAATAGAATAGAATAGAATAAAATAAGGAATGGGAATAGAATAGAACAGAATAATGGGAATGGGAATGGGAATGGGAATGGGAATAGAATAGAATAGAGTAGAATAGATTAGGGAATGGGAATTGAATAGAACAGAAAAGAAAAGAATAGAATAGAATAGAATACAATACAATAGAATAGAATAGAATAGGGAATGGACATAGAATAGAATAGAATAGAATAGAATAGAATAGAATAGAATAAGGAATGGGAATAGAATAGAATAATGGGAATGGGAATGGGAATGGGAATGGGAATGGGAATGGGAATGGGAATAGAATAGAATAGAGTAGAATAGAATAGGGAATGGGAATTGAATAGAACAGAACAGAACAGAATATAATAGAATACAATAGAATAGAATAGAATAGGTAATGGGAATAGAATAGAATAGAATAGAATAGTATAGAATAGAATAGAATAGAATAGAATAGAATACATTACAATACAATACAATACAATACAATACAATTCAATAGGGAATGGGAATGGGAATGGGAATGGGAATGGGAATAGAATAGAATAGAATAGAATAGAATAGGGAATGGACATAGAATAGAATAGAATAGAATAGAATAGAATAGAATAGAATAGAATAAGGAATGGGAATAGAATAGAACAGAATAATGGGAATGGGAATGGGAATGGGAATGGGAATGGGAATAGAATAGAATAGAGTAGAATAGAATAGGGAATGGGAATTGAATAGAACAGAAAAGAACAGAATAGAATAGAATACAATACAATACAATACAATACAATAGAATAGGGAATGGACATAGAATAGAATAGAATAGAATAGAATAGAATAGAATAGAATAGAATAGAATAAGGAATGGGAATAGAATAGAATAATGGGAATGGGAATGGGAATAGATTAGAATAGAGTAGAATAGAATAGGCAATGGGAATGGGAAAGGGAAAGGGAAAGGGAAAGGGAAAGGGAAAGGGAAAGGGAAAGGGAAAGGGAAAGGGAAAGGGAATAGAATAGAATAGAATAGAATAGAATAGAATAGAATAATGGGAATGGGAATGGGAATGGGAATGGGAATGGGAATGGGAATAGAATAGAACAGAACAGAACAGAACAGAACAGAACAGAACAGAACAGAATAGAATAGAATAGAATAGAATAGAATAATGGGAATGGGAATGGGAATGGGAATGGGAATGGGAATGGGAATGGTAATAGAATAGAATAGAATAGAATAGGGAATGGACATAGAATAGAATAGAATAGAATAGAATAGAATAGAATAGAATAGAATAAGGAATGGGAATAGAATAGAACAGAATAATGGGAATGGGAATGGGAATGGGAATGGGAATAGAATAGAATAGAGTAGAATAGAATAGGGAATGGGAATTGAATAGAACAGAAAAGAACAGAATAGAATAGAATAGAATACAATACAATACAATACAATACAATAGAATAGGGAATGGACATAGAATAGAATAGAATAGAATAGAATAGAATAGAATAGAATAGAATAGAATAAGGAATGGGAATAGAATAGAATAATGGGAATGGGAATGGGAATAGATTAGAATAGAGTAGAATAGAATAGGCAATGGGAATGGGAATGGGAAAGGGAAAGGGAAAGGGAAAGGGAAAGGGAAAGGGAAAGGGAGTAGAATAGAATAGAATAGGGAATGGGAATAGAACAGAACGGAACGGAACAGAACAGAACAGAACAGAACATAGTAGAATAGAATAGAATAGAATAGAATAGAATAGAATAGAATAGAATAGAATAGAATAGAATAGAATAGAATAATGGGAATGGGAATGGGAATGGGAATAGAATAGAATAGAATAGAATAGAATAGAATAGAATAGAATAGAATAGAATAGAATAGAATAATGGGAATGGGAATGGGAATGGGAATGGGAATGGGAATGGGAATGGGAATGGGAATAGAATAGAATAGAATAGGGAATGGACATAGAATAGAATAGAATAGAATAGAATAGAATAGAATAGAATAGAATAAGGAATGGGAATAGAATAGAACAGAATAATGGGAATGGGAATGGGAATAGAATAGAACAGAAAAGAACAGAATAGAATACAATACAATACAATACAATACAATACAATAGAATAGGGAATGGACATAGAAGAGAATAGAATAGAATAGAATAGAATAGAATAGAATAGAATAGAATAGAATAGAATAGAATAAGGAATGGGAATAGAATAGAATAATGGGAATGGGAATGGGAATAGATTAGAATAGAGTAGAATAGAATAGGCAATGGGAATGGGAATGGGAAAGGGAAAGGGAAAGGGAAAGGGAAAGGGAAAGGGAAAGGGAAAGGAAAAGGGAATAGAATAGAATAGAATAGAATAGGGAATGGGAATAGAACAGAACGGAACGGAACAGAACAGAACAGAACAGAACATAGTAGAATAGAATAGAATAGAATAGAATAGAATAGAATAGAATAGAATAGAATAGAATAGAATAGAATAGAATAGAATAGAATAATGGGAATGGGAATGGGAATGGAATAGAATAGAATAGAATAGAATAGAATAGAATAGAATAGAATAGAATAGAATAGAATAGAATAATGGGAATGGGAATGGGAATGGGAATGGGAATGGGAATAGAATAGAATAGAATAGAATAGGGAATGGACATAGAATAGAATAGAATAGAATAGAATAGAATAGAATAGAATAGAATAGAATAGAATAGAATAAGGAATGGGAATAGAATAGAACAGAATAATGGGAATGGGAATGGGAATGGGAATGGGAATGGGAATAGAATAGAACAGAAAAGAACAGAATAGAATACAATACAATACAATACAATACAATACAATAGAATAGGGAATGGACATAGAATAGAATAGAATAGAATAGAATAGAATAGAATAAGGAATGGGAATAGAATAGAATAATGGGAATGGGAATGGGAATAGATTAGAATAGAGTAGAATAGAATAGGCAATGGGAAAGGGAAAGGGAAAGGGAAAGGGAAAGGGAAAGGGAAAGGGAAAGGGAAAGGGAAAGGGAAAGGGAATAGAATAGAATAGAATAGAGTAGAGTAGAATAGAATAGAATAGAATAGAATAATGGGAATGGGAATGGGAATGGGAATGGGAATGGGAATGGGAATGGGAATAGAATAGAATAGAATAGAATAGGGAATGGACATAGAATAGAATAGAATAGAATAGAATAGAATAGAATAAAATAAGGAATGGGAATAGAATAGAACAGAATAATGGGAATGGGAATGGGAATGGGAATGGGAATAGAATAGAATAGAGTAGAATAGAATAGGGAATGGGAATTGAATAGAACAGAAAAGAACAGAATAGAATACAATACAATACAATACAATACAATAGAATAGAATAGAATAGGGAATGGACATAGAATAGAATAGAATAGAATAGAATAGAATAGAATAGAATAGAATAGAATAGAATAGAATAAGGAACGGGAATAGAATAGAATAATGGGAATGGGAATGGGAATGGGAATGGGAATGGGAATGGGAATGGGAATAGAATAGAATAGAATAGAATAGAATAGAATAGAATAGAATAATGGGAAAGGGAATGGGAATGGGAATGGGAATGGGA